>CAUDMG010003378.1:175000-177500 GCA_958450375.1 Homarus gammarus
AAGGATGTTTGGGTGTGGTGGTGGTGGTAGTGGTTCTGGTGGTAGAAGAAGTTAGGATGTTTGGGTGTGGTGGTGTGGTGGTGGAGGTGGTGGTGGTGGTGGTGGTGGTGGTGGTGGTGGTAGTGGTAGAAGAAGTAAGGATGTTTGGGTGTGGTGATGGTGGTGGTGGTGGTAGTGGTAGAAGAAGTAAGGATGTTTGGGTGTGGTGATGGTGGTGGTGGTGGTGGTGGTGGTGGTGGTTGTGGTTGTAGAAGAAGTAAGGATGTTTGGGTGTGGTGGTGGTGGTGGTGGTGGTGGTGGTGTGGTGGTGGTGGTGATGTCGGTGGTGGCGGTGATGGTGGTGGTGGTGGTGGTGGTGGTGATGGTGGTGGTGGTAGAAGAAGTAAGGATGTTTGGGTGTGGTGGTGGTGGAGGTGGTGGTGGTGGTGGTGGTGGTGGTGGTGGTGGTGTTGATGTCCTGTAGTGGTGGTGGTGGTGGTGGGGGTGGTGGTGGTGGTGGTGGTGGTGGTGGTGGTGTTGGTGATGTCGGTGGTGGTGGTGGTGGTGGTGATGGTGGTGGTGGTGGTGGTGGTGGTGGTCGAAGAAGTAAGGATGTTTGGGTGTGGTGGTGGTGGTGGTGATGGTGGTGGTGGTGGTGGTGGTTCTGGTGGTAGAAGAAGTAAGGATGTTTGGTTGTGGTGGTGGTGGTGGTGATGGAGATGGTGGTGGTGGTGGTGGTGGTGGTGGTGGTGGTAGGGATGGTGGTGGTGGTGGTGGTGGTGGGGGTGGTGATGTCGGTGGTGGTAGTGGTGGTGGTGATGGTGGTAGTGGTAGAAGAAGTAAAGATGTTTGGGTGTGGTGGTGGTGCAGGTGGTGGTGGTGGTGGAGGTGGTGGTGGTGGTGGTGGTGGTGGTGGTGGTGGTGGTAGAAGAAGTAAGGATGTTTGGGTGTGGTGGTGGTGGTGGTGATGGTGGTGGTGGTGGTGGTGGTTCTGGTGGTAGAAGAAGTAAGGATGGTTGGGTGTGGTGGTGGTGGTGGTGATGGAGATGGTGGTGGTGGTGGTGGTGATGGTGATGGTGGTGGTGGTAGTGGTGGTGGTGGGGGTGGTGATTGTGGTGGAGGTGGTGGTGGTGATGGTGGTGGTTGTGGTGGTGGTAGAAGAAGTAAGGATGTTTGAATGTGGTGGTAGTGGTGTGTGGGTGTGATGGTGGTGGTGGTAGAAAAAGTAAGGATGTTTGGGTGTGGTGGCGGTGGTGATGGTGGTGGTGGTGATGGTGTTGGTGGTGGTGGTGGTGGTGGTAGAAGAAGTAAGGATGTTTGGGTGCTATGGTGGTGGAGGTGGTGGTGGTGGTGGTGGTGGTGGTGTTGATGTCCTGTGGTGGTGGTGGTGGTGGTGGGGGTGGTTGTGGTGGTGGTGGGGTTGGTGATGTCGGTGGTGGTGGTGGTGATGGTGGTGGTGGTGGTGGTGGTAGAAGAAGTAAGGATGTTTGGGTGTTATGGTGGTGGAGGGGGTGGTGGTGGTGGGGGTGGTGGTGGTGGTGGTGGTGGTGGGGGTGGTGATGTCGGTGGTGGTGGTGGTGGTGGTGGTGATGGTGGTAGTGGTAGAAGAAGTAAAGATGTTTGGGTGTGGTGGTGGTGGAGGTGGTGGTGGTGGAGGTGGTGGTGGTGGTGGTTGTATTGATGGTTTGTCAGACCACAGCTTACATGGCGAGGAAAGCCAGACTTGACCCGACATTAGGGAGGTCAAGTGTTGAGTGGCTCTCACGGTGGACCTTCCACCGGGGGTTACAAATCAACTAGCTCCCCTCCCATGTGACATGTCACCACAACAGACATGTAAGAAGGCACCGGCCAGCTCTCTCCCAATATACACAATATCCTAAACCGCAGAAAGAAGTCCAGATCTGACCTCACATTAGCCAGGTCAAATGTAACCCTCGGAGCCCAACTCAAGGGGCCACAAATCAACCAGGGCCTCTCATGTCACAAGGCCCCACCTGATGACTTTTCCAGAAGATATAACTTATAAGTCTCTGAACAAAGTCCAGACCTGACCCTACATTATCGAGGTCAAATGTAATGAGACCCTTCGCCGCCCCCCCCCCCCCCCGGCCAGCTCAACCTCACGGCTCGCATCCCAATATATAGGACGTCCTAGTCCTCCCTCAGAGTCTTTGGCAGAGAGAGATGCCCGGAGACAGAGTGAGAAAGACACACAGGGATCGGAGGAGGAGGTCCAAGACAGCCGAGTCCCGCTCACTGGAGGAGAGTTGTGCAGGACCTCCCTCCCCGACTTCACACCAGTGTCCCAGCTAAGCAGTCGCCCTCCCGACACCAGTGTTCCAGCTTAGCAGTCTCCCTGCTAGGCCTCCCCTAGGTCACGTGAGTGTTTGTCAGAGCTTTCCACGGGATGAGTTACTTATGTGGGAAGTGTATTCATTTCATGTTCGTGTCCGAGAATCAGTGTCTAGTAACGTAATAATGACCTAGTAACTTCAATAGAAGGTGGTATTAATGTGTC
>CAUDMG010003378.1:185000-187500 GCA_958450375.1 Homarus gammarus
TTTGTGAACCAGTTTCTTCCTATCTCCCTCCTAAACCTAAACTTATCCAACTTGAATCCGTTGCTCCGAGTCCTATCCTGCTCGGATATTATAAGAACTTTATCTATATCCCCTTTATTGATTCCTTTCACCCACTTAAATACTTCTATCATATCTCCCCGCACTCTTCGTCTTTCTAGGGAATGCAAGTTAAGTTTCTTTAACCTATCCTGATATGGAAGGTTTCTAAGTCCCTGAATCATTTTTGTCATTCTTCGCTGCACCGACTCTAGTGAATTTATATCCATTCTATAATAGGGGCACCAGAACTGAACCGCATAATCGAGGTGCGGCCTAACTAGCGCAAGATATAGTTGCAATAAGACCTCTGCACTCTTGTTACTTACACTTCTAGATATAAAACCCAATACTCTGTTTGCCTTATTTCGAACATTAACGCACTGTTTTCTAGGCCGTAGGTCCGGGCTTACAAGTACCCCTAGGTCTCTTTCACAAGTCGACTTCTCTAGGTTGATGTTGTTCAGGCTGTATACATTATAAGTATTTGTTCTTCCAATATTAAGTACGCTGCACTTGCTGGTGTTGAATTTCATTTGCCATTTTTCAGACCACCCCTGCAGTTTATTTAGATCCTCCTGTAATGCATTTGCATCCTGCCCTGAATTAATTTGCCGCCCTATTTTGGTGTCATCCGCAAACTTGCTTATGTCACTGCTGATCCCAGTATCTAAATCGTTTATGTAGATTATGAACAAGAGTGGGCCTAGTACTGACCCCTGGGGAACCCCACTGGTTACACGGCCCCACTCAGATTTAACACCATCTACGCTGACCCTCTGCGTTCTATCGGTGAGCCATGATTTTATCCAATTTAAAACTTTCCCCTCGATACCATGAGCCTTAATTTTTCTCAGAAGCCTCTGATGCGGTACTCTGTCAAATGCTTTGCTAAAGTCTAAGTAAATAACATCGTAATTTTCGTCATTATCTACTACCTCGAAGACTTTCCTAAAAAACGTTAGCAGATTTGTTAGACAAGATTTTCCCTTTGTAAACCCATGTTGAGAGTCGTAGATTAATTTGCTTTTCTCTAGATGCGATCGGATGCTATCTGCTATAATTGATTCAAGAAATTTCCCCACTACTGACGTCAAACTGATCGGCCGGTAATTTGACGCTGATGCTCTGTCTCCCTTTTTAAATATGGGTACTACATTCGCCTGTTTCCACAACTCTGGCACAACTCCAGTGTCTAATGATTTTGTAAATAAGTTTACGAGGGGTCCGCTAATCTGTTCCCTACACTCTTTTAAGACTCGAGGAAAAATTTCATCCGGCCCTGGGGATTTTGTGTTCTTTAGTTTATTTATCTTCTTAAGAACATCCTCTTTTCTGATAGTGATATTCTTTAATTTCTCTTCTTCCTTTCCCTTAAATATCAGTTCCACCTCCGGAATTTCATCGCAAATTTCTTCTGTGAAAACTGATAAGAAGTAGCTGTTTAATGCTTTGCTCATGTCTTCACTGCCATTTATCAATTCTCCCCTCCCTGACTTTAAAGGCCCAACTTTGTCCTTGACCTTTGTCCTATATACCTGGAAAAATCCCTTGGGATTCGCCTTGGATTCTCTTGCTATTTTGATTTCATAGTCTCTCTTTGCTTTCCTTACATTTTTCTTAACATTCCTAGATAGTTCATTATACCTGTTTCTGAGCTGCTCCTCCCCTCCCTTTAATTTCTTATATATTCCTTTCTTTATTCCTATGTCATGTTTAAGTTTTCTGGTCATCCACCTTGGCTCATTCTTATTTGACCTAATTTTTCTGTGTGGTATATTTTGTTCTTGTGCTTTATGTAGTATACTGGTGAATATATTATAGTCATGATCAATTGTTGTGTCATCTATGACCTCACCACTTCCTACTGGGAACTGACGTGACTGTTCCCAGGTGACCTCACCTAGGTACCTTCTTAACCCCTGATAATCCGCCAACCGAAAGTTTGGGACTCTGACCATATTGTCATTGTTTTTCGTTTCCCAATTTAGGGTGAACCTGATTTCTCTGTGATCACTGTTACCTAGTTCTTCCCCTACTGTGATATCTCTGATAATATTTTCTTTATTTGTTAATACTAGGTCTAATATATTGTCACCTCTAGTAGGTTCTGTAATTAGTTGTTTCAAAAAATTGTCCTGTACTGCGTCTAGGAAGTCTTCAGATTCATAGTCGCCTACAATGTTGTCCCAGTCAATATTTCTGAAGTTGAAATCCCCCATAATGCATAGGTTGTTATATTTTGCTGCCCTACTCATTTCCTGCCATATGGGCTGAGCTGCTTCTTTGCTAAGACTTGGGGGCCTGTAAATCACTCCCATAATTAGTTTTTCTCTTCCTTCCGTGATTTCTACCCACACAGACTCGGTTCCTATTTCACCCTTTATTGAATTATTAGTACAACATTTTAATGTATCCTTGACGAAGAGTGCGACCCCTCCCC
>CAUDMG010003378.1:197500-380000 GCA_958450375.1 Homarus gammarus
CCATCTCTCGCTGTGAGCAGGAAACGCTCTCTCCCCTCAGATGACCTTGAACGCTCAGTATCGCTAATGGCGGGGCATTTGAAATTACTCTGAAATTTCTGAATATTACATATATATATATATATATATATATATATATATATATATATATATATATATATATATATATATATATATATATACATATATATATATATATATATATATATATATATATATATATATATATATATATATGTATATATATATATATATATATATATATATATATATATATATATATATATATATATATATATATATATATATATATATATATGATGATGGATGGTTTTATATGTAGTGATGATGGATGTTGTTATATGTAGTGATGATGGATGTTGTTATTTGTAGTGATGATGGGTGGTGTTATATGTAGTGATGATGGATGGTGCTGTATGTAGTGATGATGGATGGTGCTATATATAGTGATGATGGATGGTGCTATATATAGTGATGATGGATGGTGTTATATGTAGTGGTAATGGATGGTGTTATATGTAGTGATGATGGATGGTGTTATATGTAGTGATGATGGATGGTGTTATATGTAGTGTTGATGGATGGTGTTATATGATGTGATCTCCAAAAAACTCCAACTAACCCAATTGGACACAGCCCAGACGAGCACCCATAGAAAAGTCGTATTCCCTCATATGATTTACAGCTATTTTGATCCTTAGGATCTTTTTTCATTGAGGCTTACTTTTCTCTGCATTTAACCTCCATCCGTTTCACCACACAGAGGTTGAAAAGTCGCATCCCATACCACGTATTATAGCTAATTTTTTGCTTATGCTCTCTCTCATTATAGCTTACTTCTCTTTGATCTCTATCTTTTCTAGGCTGTCCATTCTAACAAGGTAGGTAGGTAGGTAGGTAGGTAGTCCATTCTATCAAAGTACGTTATTTTATACCTTGGCCTAGAGAAAGAGCGCGTTTCTTTTATCTATATATATAAAACAAAGAAGTCTGTCTGTGTGTCTGTATGTCCGCACGAGAATCTTGGAAACTACTTTACCGATCTGCAGTGATGATGGATGGTGTTATATGTAGTGATGATGGATGTTGTTATATGTAGTGATGATAGATGTTGTTATAAGTAGTGATGATGGATGGTGTTATATGTAGTGATGATCTATATCTATACAAAACAAAGAAGTCTGTCTGCTTGTCTGTGTGTCCGTACGAGAATCTCGGAAACTACTTCACCGATCTGTAGTGATGATGGATGGTGTTATATGTAGTGATGATGGATGGTGTTATATGTAGTGATGATGGATGGTGTTATATGTAGTGATGATGGATGGTGTTATATGTAGTGATGGTGGATGATGTTATATATAGAATATGAAAAGTATCCCTCTGTTGTCATTGGCAACAGGGATAAGAAATGTGAATACTGTGCAAAGAAGTACAAAGGAGAATCTGTTGGACTGCGCTGCTCTCCTGGGAAAGTACGACTGCCAAATTTGGAAAAAGCCACCACAACCATTGAAGACTCTCATGCTGGGAACAATACCAGAGTCAAAACACTTCTTGGAAAATATACGGAAGTACAATTCATGCTTCCAGATGACCTCCTTTGGAGCTACAAGAGTAGTTCCTGAGCACGGATACATGCCCACATTCAAAGTCCAGGGTCAAGTCTATCACAAAGCATGATCCCTCTTACCACTGGAAGATGAGCAGGCAAAGTTCCTCAAATCTACTTCATGGGAGATCATGAAAAGCAGACTACTACCAGGTGTGGCAACATTCAAGGTGTCAGACATGACATTGTCCTATCTATCAAAGAAATGCTGCATGAGCGCAACACGTATGTACAGTCATTTAATAATGCTCTGGAAAACATGCCTTCTGACGAGTACAAAGTCAGAATCAAAGCAAACACCTTAATACACTACAGTGAGACAATGTGGAGCCTCCTGGATGGTGGCGTCCCACCGTGGCCTAGCGAAAGAGCCGCCCAGAGAGCGTCGATTCCGCAAGTATATATATATATATATATATGTACAGTATATATATACATATATATATATATATACACCTAGACCCCGACTTACGACTACGTGGACTTACGACCGTCGGGACTTACGACCGCCTCAGATATAGATACAAAAAAAAAAAAAAAAAAAAAAAAAAAAAAAAAAAAAATTTTAAATGACACGCATTTTCTATACCGAAACGTTTCCAGTTAATGTAGTCTCCATGTATAATTAGAAAATTATGGGGGCCCCATGTGCATTCAGCTGACTACATTAAAGGTTAAGTGCTCAGTCACACTGTATCCATTCCTTATTATTTATTACTTTCACTGTACTGTATCCATTCATCATTATCCATTACTTATACAGTACTGTATTTCATTGTAGATTTTTTATTAAAAAAAAAAAAAAAAAATTTTTTTTTTTTTTTTTTTTTTTTTATCTATATCGGACTTACGACCATGTCGGACTTACGACCTGGATTTGGGTCCCTAACCCCGTCGCAAGTCGGGGTCTAGGTGTATATATATATATATATATATATATATATATATATATATATATATATGTGTAATATTCAGAAATTTCAGAGTAATTTCAAGCGCGGCGCCATTGGCGATACTGAGTTTTCAAGGTCGTCTGAGGGAAGAGAGCTCTCCCCGCACATAGGGAGAGGTTGTGGAACTAGGCCTATATGATATTAAATGTAATTTGCCGAATTAATAATGATGCGATTCATGAAGTTAAGGAACTATTATTGAATTTGGAATTATTATAGATCGTTTATCAGTCTGAATAATGTTATGGGTGTCCCAGGGAGTTATTAGTTAGGCAGAAAATATGTCACGTAGGCCTAAGCTGAAGCCTTGAGAGGACACGAGGTTGGCTAGCTCTCAGTAACGCGAAAGCATTCGGATCAACAAGACGTCCCTGCATGTCCGTCACAGAAATAGTCACGTGGCCTAGTCACCTGTGTTGCGCTATTGCAGTATAACAAGTAAGTCGCATTCGATCTCAGACAGGGTTTAGATAGGGCAGTGATAAAGTTTACAAGAGCTAACAGTGAGTTCATTTCAGGGTTTCCTTCAGAACCCACTTGACTGCGAGAAATTGACTGCGAGAGATTGACTCTCGTTTGTGACTGCCGTTGAGGATTGATGATTGGCGATTGTCGCCGTTGGAACGATCAGTGCAGGCTTGTCACTGGTTAGAGGGGTAGCAGAGGATCTCTTGAGTGAACGAGTGCTCCTGACAACTAAAACGATACGGGACCAGCATCAGCATTGGGTGATCAGTTCTTACCACATGGGTGCACAACACCACGTGTCCTCGGTCTGATAGAAGTATTACCTACTGGCCATAGTCACCTGTTGGCGTTCTCTCTTCCCGCCCATGGACGCACTGAGAGTACACTGAGGCTATCTGAGTAGATAAATGGTCACACACTGAGACCAGGAGTCTAGGGGATACCTAGAGAAACATTTTATCTCCCTTATTACGGGTGTATGTTGAATTGGGTGGAGCATGGTTCACGAGTATTGGTGGACCCAGTAACATTTCAATAATAGTGACAATATTTTTGTGTGTAGTTAGTACCATTTTTTCAGTTACTGATATTATCTTGACTTGTGTAGTAATAGTTCTTAATTGATTTTGATAGTATTGTTTTTGAATGTTTGTGTCACTAAGTGGAACCAGAGTGATACTGTGATTTAATTCCTTTAATGCATTTAATTTTTCTTTATAATTCCGATCTCAGGTATAACCTTTGTTCCCCAGAGTAGTGTTTAAGTTAGGTTACATATATATATATGTAACCGGTCGGAATTTACTGTACTTTAATTTCTCACTTGACTTGGGGTTTATTTAAAATTAATAGATGGTAATGGCAGTGGAAGCGCCCCTTTGAGAAAAATCCCGAACCAGCACAAGAACACTTAAATCTACTAAACAAAATAAATTGTCCGTGACCCGTGGAAGGATAGCGTCTGTGACTGGGATGAATGAGACACACTGTTAAATTTAGACACTTATATTCCCTCCAACACTACAAACACAATCAACTATTGGTACACCAATATGCGCACCTCTTAACTTAAACTTAAAACACTACTCTGGGGAATAATAGTTATACATGATATAGAAATTATTAGAAACTCAGGCAACAATAAATTTGGAGTATTAAGAAATGTTGCTTGCACAATGAACCGGCCTTAAGGGCTCTCACAAAATAATATCAGTCACTGAGGAAATGGTAATAAAATAAGAAATTAAATACTCTACAATGAATAGGCCTTAAGGGCTTTCAGCAAAATAATATCAGTCACTGAGGAAATGGTAATAAAATTTAAGAAATTAAATACTCTACAATGAATAGGCCTTAAGGGCTTTCAGCAAAATTATAGCACCCCAACAGATGCACACTTCCTAACCTAACCTAACCACTACTCTGGGGAACAAGGTTATACCTGAGATCAGAATTATGAAGAACAATTAGAGGCATTAAAAGAATCGGATCACAGTATCACTCCGGTTCCACTTGATGGCACAGACATTCAAAACAATATTATCAAAATTATCTAGAACTATTAAACTACACCCATCAGGATAATATCAGTCTGAGGAATGGTGTTAACTACACCCGTAATAAGGGAGGGAAAATGTTCCTCTAGGTATCTCCTGGAGACCTAGACTCACGGTCTCAGTGTGTGACCATTAGTCTACTCAGATAGCCTCAGTGTACTCCCAGTGCGTCCATAAAGCGGAAGGGAGTGAGCCAATCAGACCTTGTACAGTTGAGAGAAGCTTTAGCTTCCCGTTAGCAAGAGGGTTTCACTAGCAGCTCGGGACATGTGGTGTTGTGAGCCGACGTCAGCTGGGCACCCAGACGGCTAGATTCCCTCAAGAGATCCTTTGCTACCCCGCTGAACAGTGACAGGCCTACTTTGATCGGTCCAATGGCGACAATCGCCACCCTCAATCATCAACGGCAGTCTCAAACGGCAGTCATTCTCTCGCAGTCAACTCCGGTCAACTCCGGTCAAGTGGGTTCTGACGGAAACCCTGAAATGAACTCACTGTTAGCTCTAGTTTACTTTATCACTGCCCTATCTAACCCTGTCTGAGATCGAATGAGACTTACTTGTTATACTGCAAATATGCAACACAGGTGACTAGGCCACGTGACTATTTCTGGGACAGACGCGAGGGACGTCTTGTTTGTGTGAGTGCTCTCCGGGACTGGGAGAGAGGCAGCGTCGCGTCCTCTCAAGGCGCTAGCTTAGGTCTACGTGACATATTTTCCGCCTAACTACTAACTCCTTGGGACACCCGTAACATTATTCAGACTGATAAACGATCTATAATAATTTCAAATTCAATAATAGTCCCTTACTTCATGAATCGCATCATTAATAATTCGGTGAATTACATTTAATATCATATAGGCCTAGTTCCACCATCTCTCCCTATGAGCAAGACGTGCTCTCTCCCCTCCCATGACCTTGAACGCTCAGTGTTGCCAATGGCGGGGCATTCGAAATTACTCTGAAATTTCTGAATATTACATATATATATATATATATATATATATATACATATATATATATATATATATATATATATATATATATATATATATATATATATATATATATATATATATATATATATATATATATATATATATATATATAATCAACACTTCAACCCGCCAGAATCCGAACCCACGGCCCACGAGCCCATGACTGTGACCGGGGAACACTAACCGCTGGACCACCAGGATACTAAAAGTAGTCCTAGACTCTGTTATATTTCACACAAAGCCTGTTCAACGAGCTTATGGCGCCGTGAACCTCTAATGGGGACTACCCGTATCACGTAGGTGGTCAGAGTAACGTTTTACCAAATCCGGCTTCGAAACACGAGGATCCATATATATTTCATTTGCCCAATAAACACTCGTGGGCCGTGGGTTCGAATCCTGGCGGGTTTAGGTGTTGATTGTATGCAGAAGTCCGCGTGTTCTGGGTTCTTCAGGAGGCATTTTCTCAGTTTGCCAATAGCTGTTCGACAAGCTTCTTATTATCTGGGAGTTCCGGTTCTTCCTGGTGAAACAACAATGACCTTGGGGATAGTGATAGATCGGCTCTTTCTTTCTCCTACCCTAACCACCTTTTCTCTGATCTCTTCAGTGTTTACACTAATTTCTTTAATGATCGTGCCAATGGAGAAGGAAAAACTGGCCTTTCCTCTGCCTGCAGCCGGTTAACTAGATTAACCTAACCAAGAGAGCTCCGGTGACCACTGCTCCTTTCGCCTTTTGGTTCTTCTTCTCCATCCTGACTTTCACTATTGGAAGTGCGACTTTGCTGGACTCTTGTAATCACAACTCGTAATCATTGGGTTCTTCACGCTGATCATCAATTCCTTTGTTGGTTATGGTTTCCCTGACCCATCTATGCGGATTTCTTCTATTCGTGGTCACCAGCACCCTTGTGTATTCCCAGTCCTTTTCTGATGTCACAAACACTACTGCAGCGCCCTTGCTGGCATTTATTGTTAACTGGCTCATCCCAATATACTGAAATAGATATATTCCATTGAATGTATTCTATTTCGTATTCTTAACCTATATAGGGCCCCCACTACATACTTACACAACGTTACCTAATTGTCTATACACTTTGATCTCTATCTCTCCCGCGTGTTTGTACAAATATTATTGACACAGAGTCCACTCTTTCCTGACATACGGTCCACGCAGCAGGCAGCGTGCCTGTCTGGAATGAACGATAATACTCCCGCACGCCCGTACGAACAATTTTGGATTTTGGCACCGAGACCAGTCCTTTCTGACAATGGCTGAAACTGGACCCACCTACAGAGGCGTCACATTTCTTTACGTATATACATACTGTATAAGAGTGCTATACACGTGCTATACAAGTATTCAACCCACAACCCCCTTTTCGCTGGGGTTAACTATTATTATATTATAGATAAATGTATAGTATATATCAGGTGACTAAAGGCGAGCTCAGGATCTCAACTGGCTCAGCCATGTTAATATTGTTATTATTATCAAAATCTGTAGCTGTATTTTTTCTGGCTAAATAAACTGTTTCAATTCAATTCAATTGAATTCACAAATTCCCACAAAGGGCCGGGGCGGCTCTCCTGCTGCTTAGCTGCCGGGTGTGTCGGGTGCCGGAGGGAAAGGGCCCCGCTGAAGGTCTGTCGATGTCACTCGCCAGTTTTCAGTAGACTGTATCGGCAGACTGTAGGACCCACGTTTTGACTTTAATCGCTCATAAGAGCGATTTTGGTTTGTGTAGGAAAATAAGACCCTTGACATTGACGCGATGAGTATAATTCGGTCAAAACCTGTTAAAAAACAATTCACATATAACAACTGCTGGTATATCAGGACACACAGTTTGAATAGTACGATCAATATACAGCACATAACCTATTAACCTCTTAAATATAACTCACATGTTACAACTGCTGATGCATCAGGAAAACGTTTGCATAATATGATCAATATACAGTACATAAATACATTCATTAAAGTTATTTAGAGTTCGTTGAGGATTTAATAGTTCCCAACCACACTCACGTTTTGGGGTCTAGGGTTGACCAACGAGAACAAATATAATATCCTCCTGGTAGATGTTGTCTCTACAGTAGAAGGCGATAGACTGTCCCTCAGACAGTCACACATCTGCTTCCAGCTCCATTTCGTTTAGTAACATGTGGCCGACGTGCCCATTTAACACCTCAGCAAAGTTTGTTGTCAACACTCTGTCTCTCTCTCTCGTCTAGTTTATCCTTACTGTGGCTATCCCTCTCTTTCTCTCTCTCTTCTAGTTTACCTTACTGTGGTGGTAACAATACATATTGTTACGCCGTCTCTTAATTTACTTTAATATCCTGGTTCTAGGTGTAACCAAACAAGCAAAAAGTGAAGTAAATCAAAAGGGAATAAAAATAAATAAAGTAAACCTTTAAGAATTTAATTAAATTAAATACTAACACAATAAAGAACCTCGTAGGCTGTCACAACAAATTGATTCTTTATCGAAACTTTTATGACACAAATGATACTAAAACATCGAAACATCAAAAGAACTGCATAAACATATAAAATAACTAACACTGAAATTAACTATAGTGAAACAACACTGAATTACTTAAATGTGACTAAGCAAGCACTGATGGACACATAAGAGACATGAATAGGTACTCATATAGATATACCACATTGGTGGCGACAGGAACAACACAGAAATAAAATAAAGTATAAGTAACAGGTGACAGGTGTCACTCAAAAGAACGTGAACTGAATGACAAGAGGACTGGACTGAACTCCGTTTGCTGGTGGCGTACTATATATAGGGGCGGCTCCAGCCAGTGAGATATGCTGCTGAAACATGGGTCGTTTAACGATGCAGATGGTCGTTAGAGAAACAAAGAATGCTTGTCAAAATACTAAATGAAGAAATAAGATGGACTCGAACAAATAATAACAGTTAAAACCTTGAGAGCACAGGGTAAGGTGACTAAAATATATAATAGTAAATATAACATATCATTACAGGAATAATATGGAACTACATGGAAGCATGTTATAAAAAATAATAGAAAAATACGACACGGTCGTAACACTTCCCCCCATAAAATAAAATTTTTGCTTGCACATATTTTGATGACATAAGTGTTCATTCTGTGGGTTTAGATAACAGATCAGCCAGCACATTGTCTGAACCCTTAACATGTGTAACATGTAAATTATAGTTCTGAAGGAACAAACTCCAGTGAATTAATCTCTGTTTTTTAACTTGAATGTTTTGAGAAACTGCAATGGTTTGTGATCTGTATAAATTACAATAGGCCTACTTGGTAATAAATAATAACTGAAATGTTGCAAAGCTAGGATAATTGACAGCAATTCTTTTTCCACTGTTGCTTAGCAGGTTTGAGCTGGATTGAATTTTTTACTATTAAATGCCACTGGGTGGTCTACACTGTCATCATCCTCTTGCAACAGGGCAGAACCTGCAGCAAGATCACTAGCATCACAGGATAGCTTGAAAGGCTTAGAAAAATTAGGGGTTCTCAAAATAGGGTATGAGCATAATACATTTTTCAAGCTTTGAAAAGAATCCTGACACCTTGAAGTCCAACAAAAAATATTACTCTTCTTCAACAAATCAGTAAGGGGTAGTGCCAACTCGGAAAAATTACAAATATATCTCCGGTAATAACCCACACAACCCAAAAATCTGTGGACTTGTCTTTTGTTACATGGTACAGGCATCTGAGAAATAGTGTCATACCTTGCTGTGGGAAGAGGAAGTTTCCCCAACCCAATTACATGTCCCAGATACAAAAGTTGAGCACAAACAAATTTTGACTTTACAAAGTTTATAACAAGTCCTACATTTTCTAACTCAGTGAAGAGAGCATCTAGCTGACATAAATGGTCTGACCAAGTGTCAGAAAAAATTACAACATCATTTAAATATACTACACAACCAGGCAAATTGGCCGTGACTTGTGACATCAGCCTTTGAAAGGTGGCAGGGGCATTGCAAAGCCCGAAAGGCATAACATTAAATTTAGAGGTCTTACCTAATGTCACAAAACTGGAGATGTCTTTAGCAAAACGGGTCAATGGTACTTGCCAAAACCCTCGAAGGCAATCAATCTTAGAGAGGAACTTGGCGTTCCCGATTGCTTCAATGCAGTCGTCGACTCTTGGTAGAGAAGTTGTCTTTCCTGGTGACGGCGTTGACCTTGCGGAAGTCGATGCAGAATCGAAGAGTGCCGTCCTTCTTCGGTACTAGAGTGACTGGTGAGCACCACTCGCTGGTCGCTGGTTCAATGATGCCCATGGACTCCATGTTGGCCAACTCACGCTTCACTTCCTCCACCTGGCTCGGATGGATACGGTAGGGAACCTGCTTAATAGGCTTAGCAGAACCAACATCAATATCATGCACCACAGCAGTGGTACAGCCAGGCCTGATTTGGAAGACAAGAGGATGTTGTTGGATGGCGGCCAGCACGTCAGTTCTCAGCAACAAATGGGGAGGCTGGGCGTGTGTGGTACAGCTTGATGGTGTTGACGCGACATAAGCGCTGTAGTTGGCGCCTGTCAGGGGTAGAGATAATATAATTTGTGGGGCTTACCTTCTTCACCACTCTACATGGCCCACTGAACTTCGCATGGAGCGGCTGTCCATGTCTCGGCAAGAGAATGAGAACTTGATCTCCCATCTGGAGCTCTCTGTGTCTGGCATGCTTGTCGTACCATGTCTTGGTCTTGGACTGCTGTAAGTGGTCTGCGGCAAGGCTCCAACATCTTAGAAGCTTCTCTCTAACATCTCCTACTTAGCTTAATACGCTAATGCTCTCTTCACTACTACCTAACAATCTATCTCTAACTATGTGCAAAGGACATCTTACTTGATGAGCGAAAACAAACTCGTAAGGGGTGAAACCTGTGGTTTTATTCGGGGCATCCCGAAGAACAAACAAAATATAAGGTAAATCTATATCCCAAGAAGACTCACACTACAAAACATACTTGCGCAAAATAGTTTTTAAGGTTTGGTGTGAACGTTCTACTGCACCCTGAGTCTGGGGGTGGTAAGGAGAAAATACACAATGAACTATTCCCAACTCTGTTAGGGCTTCCTTGAAAACTTTTCCTACAAAATATGAAGCACAGTCCGTTTGAACACGGTGCGGCAACCCAAAGTGGCTAAACAGGTCAAGCAAACATTTAACAAGGGCCTTAGCAGTAACTTTCCTAAGAGGTACAGCATGCAAGTACCTAGTGGAGGTATCAATGACTGTAAATAAATATTCAAACCCACTAGAAGTTTCAGGCAGAGGGCCTACAATGTCACGCTGTACTGTTGTAAAGGGCTCAGGTACGTGAGGTACTCTTACAAGTAGAAAAGGTGGAATAGCCGGATTGGCTTTGCCTACCTTTTGACAAAATGACAGTACTTACAATATTCAGTGACATCTCTCCTCATACCTGGCCAATAGAACTTTCTGGCCAGCCTGTTGAACGTATTTCGGACACCTTGATGTCCAGAAAAGCGACCGTCATGGGCCAGAGCTAGAACAGGTTGTCTGTAAGTGTGTGGGAGAACTATTTGAATGACAGACGCCCAGTCCGCGTCTTCCTCTGACATAGTCGGTGGGAGCCAGCGGCGGCACAAAACACTGTCTTGACTGAATTATCTCGTGGTAGGGCCTGAATCATTGGCAGAATCGGACACCTGGTCAAACAAGAGCCGTAATAAATCGTCTTGCTTCTGCGCAGCTATTAAAGCAACTCTCCCGGTCACAGCATTAACTGCTGAAGAAATGTCTTGGGAAGCAATTGGGTTAGCAAAAAATCCTTCTCAAGAAAGTGAATCATCTACATCAGGAGTTACATTATGATCATTAGTCATTGACATAGAACAAGTTACAGCACATAAAGGGAAAACACCGGGCAAATCATCTTCAAGCTGTTGCAGCAAATCGTTACCGAGTATGAGGTCCACTCTAGCAACTAGGAGACTTGATACGTACTAAAACAGGCAGCTCGTGCACGTAGGCTATGTTAGCTATCCCTGAAAAACCAAAGGAGCTGCACCTTGACCCTATAGGGAGCCCAAAATGACGTTTTGTCAGTTTTCCTCGCTGCAACAACACCCTCTTTGATGAGAGTTTGGAGACAACCCGAGTCTCTCAAAATAGTGACTGGTGTTTCGACACCATCAACTTCTACGGTGCTTTGTGACAAAAAGGGACGAAAGGTACCAACGTCTGGGTCCTTCGCAAAACTCTCCTGGAAAAGATCAAAGTCTCGTGAGGCGAGAACCGAAACTGTACTCTCTCATGCTTCACCTTTAATTTGGCTGCAGCCTTGTCCAACAAAAATCCGCCTTATGACCCAGCTTTCCACAGAAACTACAAGTAAATTAAAAAATTTGGATGCCCCATTAGGTGGCGAACGAGTCCAGCTCCTCATGTCATGCACAAAATTATTATGCACAAATTACCATTGTAAGTCCTACCATGCCTCAAAACAAATCCATCAGCATGCTTAGAAAAATATCACAAGTGTCAAAAGGTCGTTAGTGAATCCTGGCAAGGTCGCCAAAACTGTTAAGCCGTCTCTTAATTTACTTTAATATCCAAGGTTCTAGGCGTAACCAAAAAAAAAAAAAAGTGAAGTAAATCAAAAGGGAATAAAAATAAATAAAGTAAACCTTTAAGAATTTAATTAAATACAATACTAACACAATAAAGAGCCTCGTACGCTGTAACAACAAATTGATTCACTATCGAAACCTTTAAGACACAAATGATACTAAACATCAAAACATCAAAAGAATAAAAATAAAGCATTGGATTACGTTAACACTGCATAAACAACTAACACTGAAATTAACTATGGTGAAACAACACTGAATTACTTATATGTAACCAAGCAAACACTGATGGACACATAAGAGACATGAATAGGTACTCACATAGATATACCACATTGGTGGGGACAAAAAAACAGAAATAAAATAAGTATAAGTAACAGGTGACGGGTGTTACTCAAAAGAACGTGAACCGAATGACAAGAGGACTGGACTGAACTCAGTCTGCTAGTGGAGTACTATATATAGGGTTGGCTGGCCCCAGTGCGACCAGCAGGTGAAACATGTGTCGTTGAACGATGCAGATGGTCGTTAGAGAAACAAAGAATGCTTGTTACAATACTAAATGAAGAAACAAGATGGGCTTGAACAAATAATAACAGTTAAAACCTTAACAGCACAGGATAAGGTGACTAGATTATATAATAGTAAATATAACACATCAGTACAGGAATAATATGGAACAACATGGAAGCATGTCATAAAAAATAGTTTAAAAATATGACACGGTCGTAACAATATACTGTATACACATATACATATATATTAGGGTGTGTCAATTTTGTCAACATGTTAAAAATCAAATTTGGTAGTCAAAATATTGTGCCTCTTTACGTCTAAACTTGAGATTAGCAAACAAAAATGAATTGAAATAACCCTCACCTACATCAATTATACCTTAAAGTTTCAAATATCAGTATTTCAACAAATTAATGAGACTTGATTAGAATTATTCACTTGATATTAACTAATCTCATGTAAGCATATGGATTATGGAGTATTTTATGGTTCTATAGCTTGTGTACAATATGCATGTCAGAACATGAACATGAACAGGCTCTCCGTGTGGGACAGTTTAATTCTTGTTTTGACTTGTACCAAGCGTGAGGATAAGGCGCCCGGCTCACTCTCCTTCTAGATATCATAGACGGTGGTTTGCTCTCATTGCACTTGCACCTACTCTACCAGAAGAATTCTACATTTTAATTATTGTAAGTAGGGCATATTGATTGTCGCAGTTACTTATATCATTGTATAAAACATTATGTTCTAAGAAATTATTATGTTATTTCTGTTACAGCATTTTTGATAAACAAATTGATATTTTTTGAAACAACAATTGATTATGAAACATTGAAATATTTTTCTATTTGTCAGATAGTGTGAAGATGTCAAAATTGAAGACAAGAAGTCAGTTGTCAAACCACTTGAGCCTGCTAGTTGGTAAAGGGAAGGAGCTTCCTGTATCAGAACTTCCAACAGTGAGAGACATGCTAAGATTAGGGTTACTCCTTCGAGAAAAAAATGCAAAGGACAGAAGGAACTATACAGATAAAGAACTCATAAATGACATGATAGTCCCTCTTCTGCATCAATGGACAAAAGCTAATGCACTATTCAAACCACCTGTGATTAATCAGTGTCGAACTATTGAGCTAAAACTAACGAAATTATGGCACAAAGCAGTTGAAACATCACTTGGTAAAGGAAACTTGGCCAGGAAAAATGAATTTCTGCACACACTTGATACTCTGTTTGACATTTTGACCTGCAAGTGCTCCATACAATTATGTTCTGAATCCAACTGTTCTCACTCAGGTAAGAGAGAAAATAATTCCCACATTGATTGTGGTTGTCCTCGTGAAAAGAAGATCCCTGTTTTAGAGCTTGAATTTATAAAGGCACAGAGGACAAAGGCAGAAGGCCAAGGAAGTATGCAAATGGGTTCAATAGATTATTCAGAAACAAAGAAGCAGATTGCTAATGCCAAGAAGAGAGAACAAATCCGAGAGAGGGAACAAAAGAAGAAAATGAAGAGTGAAGAAGCTATCCAAAGAGAGGAAGAGCTATGTCAAGATGTTTATCACTTCTTTGATAGTTCTTCTGATGAACAGGAAGCAACATCAGATGATAGTTCCAAAGAGCCATCTGAACCTTTACCAAAGAAAATGAAATACAACACAAGAAATATTTCAAACATTGCTTTAGCTAGTATTCGCCACCATGCTGGACTTCGTGAGGCTGCAGAAATTGCAACTGCCGCTTGGATAGATGCAGGCCTCATCAGCCGAGAGGATGTATCTTTGGTGATAGATCATAATAAAATTAGAAGAGCACAAGAAAAAATAATGAAGGAAATATCTGATCAGCATGAAAAAAGATTTAAGCGAGGGAGGGCTCTCCTGTCTTTTGTTTGATGGAAGAATAGATGACACAAAAGTTTTGCTAGAAGTAGAGGGAGTGAACAGAAAGTTTCCAGGTCTCATCAAAGAAGAACACTACTCTGTCTGTTCTGAGCCTGGTGGTCGGTTTTTGTTTCACTTTGCTCCCGAAACTGAAGTAGAAGGGAAGAAACATGCAGAGGTCATTGCTGATCATATTTTATGTTGGGTTCAGGAGAGAGGACTTGGCAATTCACTGCAGGCTGTTGGTGGAGATTCAACTGCAGTGAACACCGGATGGCAGAGGGGTGTAATGACGCATTTAGAGAAAAAACTAGGAAGAAGACTTGTTTGGATTGTATGTGATTTACATACAGGCGAGCTACCTCTTCGTCATCTCATCCAGGAACTTGATGGTCCTACAAAGAGCAACAAGAAGTGGTCAGGTCCCCTTGGCATCATGCTGGATGAAGCAACACAACTAGAAATAAATACAACCTTTCCAAAGGTCGAAGTTGGCCCTCCCCTTCCGGCGTTGTCTGAAGGAGTCATCAAAGATCTCAGCATAGATCAATCCTATGCTTATCGTATTGCCCAAGCAATATGATCAGGAGAAGTGCCTCAGTCATTGGCTCTCTTGGAGATTGGACCTGTCAGTCACAGCCGTTGGTTAACTACAGCTCTTCGTTTCTGCAGGATTTGGATTTCCAAACACGAATTGAAGGGCAAAGTGCTGAAGAATTTGAGGTTAATTGTTGAATTTATTATTGGAGTTTATCTTCCCCAGTGGTTTAGTGTGAAACTTAATCCTATGTGGGTGGATGGGCCCAATCACCTTTTGTTTCAATTGCAGCTAGTAAGAACACAGAGGAAGGTAGTGAGGGACATCGTGTTACCCGTGGCAAGAAGGTCCGCTTGGTATGCTCGATCAGAAGCAGTTTTGCAAGCAATGCGTTGCAGTCAATGTACCAATCTCCGAACCGAGGCTGTAGAAGTCATTCTAAAGATTAGACGAACGCTAATAGATGACGACCAGTTGGGAGACTGTTCGTTTCATTCAAGAAAAGTTCCCCCAATAAACGTCAATGCCACCAAATTGTCAGAATTGGTTGACTTGAGTTTGGAAGTCTTAGAGCCACCATTGACAACAAGTCTAACTAGCCAAGAATTGAGAAACCTTAAAGAGACTCCAATGCAGGTGCCGAAGTGGCCTTCCCACACTCAAAGTGTGGAGAGATGTGTGAAAATGGTCACAGAAGCAGCGGGCCATGTTTACAGCCACGAGAGGCGAGAAGGTTACATCAAAGCACAAATAGCAAGCAGACTACTGATGACAAGAAACCAAAGCAAAGAGAGTATGAAGGCATTTGTTACTTTCAAATAGACTACGGATAATAAAATATAATAATTTGAAACTTGAAACAGTAACATGTGTGCAAACGCTGGTTATGTTATAAATTCACAAATATGTACATTTAAAAATCCATTTGATGTAGGTAGGACTTATTATAAAAACAAATTTATGCCAGAATATTGTTTTGCATGCTTAAAGACTACAATAAATTGCTACCAAATTACTCGATTTTCAATTTAGCCAGTTCACCTCCTAAATTGACACACCCTAATATATATGCATATAAATTGAATGTTGTACACACACTTAACCCACAAATCCTTTTCATTTATGTATTTCTTCATGGTTCCTTATTATCATTGTTATTATTATTATAATAATAAATAACCTCAGAGTAATTCACCTTATTTGTTTGACTTAAATCTAAAATGTAACACCAACGTTTTATATAATTACCGTGAAACTAAACTAAGACTTATATACAGTACGTTCACTTAAGATGAAGACACAGTAAAAGTTAATGAATCTTATCAGAATTATGTATCTGTTCAGCGAACTTTGGTGATTATTTTCTGAAGATAATTTTGCGATATGGTTGATATTGATATACTATGGTGTCACTGGTATATGGAGATCAGTTGTTAGTTATAATCACTGGCGTGCGTGCCCCAGCGAACGCTAACTACCCGTCCGCCCAGGCCAAACGTTACGCCCAGACAGAAGCTTTACGACACTGTCCGGGTATTTAAGACACTTCACTCAAACAGTTTTGACTGTTGCCGCCCAATGAGCGACTGTGGGTTAATGACACCCTTACAGGTAGGACTCGATTGTTCTTTATTCGACCCACAAGCTCCATACTCCATCCGTGAGGGAATTACACAGTAGGTGTCTGCTAATAAGTCATTTATGTCCAATGTATATTTTCAGCCTTCGGGCTGCAGAAACTTTTCTGAACCTTCAACGGTTAATAATTATTATTATTATTTGTATAGGGATCACACTTTAGTCGATGATTCACAAATTCACACAAAGACGTCTCCGCTCTCCTGCTGCGCAGTTGTGGGGGTGAGTCGGTCTCCCTGAGGTCCATCCGTCGAGTCACTTGGCAGCTCAGACCTCCTGAGTCCAGGACCAACGTTTTAACTGTTAACGCTCATAGGAGCGTTATTGGTTTGCTGCTGGAGAAATAAACCCTCAAC
Source organism: Homarus gammarus (assembly GCA_958450375.1). Taxonomy (NCBI): domain Eukaryota; kingdom Metazoa; phylum Arthropoda; class Malacostraca; order Decapoda; family Nephropidae; genus Homarus; species Homarus gammarus. The sequence goes on from CAUDMG010003378.1 coordinate 214,685, forward strand.
GTTGACGCCTACCATATAATTCGGTCAAAACCTGTCAAAGAACAATTCACATATAACAAATGCTGTTATCTCAGGACACATAGTATGAATAATACAATCAATATACAGTACATAGCCTGTTAACATCTTAAGTATAACTCACATGTTATAACTGTTGATAGATTAGGAGACAATTTGTATAATATGATCAAATTACAGTACATAAATATACTTATTAAAGTTATTTACGATTTCTTAGAAAATTCTAATACTTAGAAAATTCTAATACTTCACGATCACTCACGTTTTAGGGTATAGTGGTCTGAACCAACGTGTTGCCTGTCCTGTAGAAATCGGTACAATACCGTCGAGGGCAATCGCAGCCCGGAAGCGAGGGCCATCTGTTTCGTATTAAAACACCTCAGCAAATTCGTCAGCAAATTCGTCGTCAACGCTGTATCTCTTCTCTCTCTCTCTCTCTCTCTCTCTCTCTCTCTCTCTCTCTCTCTCTCTCTCGCGCCTAGATTATCTTACTCAGGCGGTAACAACTAGTGTCCATTGTTATCAATGATGTTACTGTTACTGGTGTCCATTTTTATCAGTGTTGATACTGTTATTAGTGTCCATTGTTATCATTGATGTTACTGTTACCAGTGTCGATTGTTATCAATGTTGTTACTGTTATTAGTGTCTATTGTTAACAGTGCTCAGATCTTATAGCATCTGTTCCACAGATCAGAGATAGTACAGGCCATATCTTGCATAATTGAGAAGTCCAGTAGCAAAGAAAAGTGGCAACATGTTTTATACTACATTGCTGTGTTAATTCACGCCAATTTCAACACTAGACAATGGATTCTGGGGCTGTGTGGGTGTTCATTTGTATGAAAATATCCATTACTACACATAGTCTATTTAGTGCACATCTTTGATGTTGTGTCATTCAAATTGCCCAAGGGAAAGATCTCCACACCCACCAGGAACTATTCATTAAGACCCTAGAGAAGAATAATCAAAAGACGAATGACTATATCAAATACTTTGAGGTTAGCCCCTTTCACTGCCGGACTATATGTAGTCCGGGGAAGCTAACCTGGTCACAGTATCTAAAGTCAATGGTAAGAGAAAGGTAGTTCAAGTCACATTTCCTTTATTTCTTCCTTAATGTAATCCCTGTTAAGTCACCCAGGGGACGAGTACAGCACCTACCGACAAACAGAACCCTAAATATGTATTACACAAAAAAGTTCTCTAGCCCTGAAAACTTAGGAGCATATCTCATATTTTCATGGAGGACGAGATACTTAGCCACTACATGCCTCACATAAAACCCTTAATACTTAGGGTTACTCTGAAACAGTACAAATAAGGATGGAATCACCTCACTCACCAGTAACATGAAAATAGACAGAGAAGCACCTCAACCCCCAAATAGTGAAAAATCTTCTATTAATACAAATTACAAATATATAACACTCAGAAGTGCAATAGGATAATAATTAATAATAATAATAATGCACAAACTAAAGAAATGCCATTTTCTTGTAATTACAGGAGTAACTAATTTATAACTCTTTCACTTCACTACATACAGGTAATTACAAGAATTACAAGGTACCAGTTGGAAGGAACAACAACCAGGTCCGGTATACACAAAACTTTTCTGCTAATGTCCTATTAGTTCTGTTAGCTAGCAGTAAAATTTAAAAGTTATCCACAAAGCTTAACTAGCAAACTTTTACCGCACAAATAGTTGTTTGTTAAGTACCTCTAAGCAGCACTAAAGATAGCAGGAGTTCATCATATAAAATGGTCTTATGGCTGAATAACCTCAATAAAAATATGATGATAAATTTCAATATTTACATTTATTTACTTTTGACCATTAAAAAATAATCTATGCAGTTTGAAGGAGGATACTGCATATTTACCTGAGGATATAGTGATCGGTGACTTGGCCTTGCCGTAGTGTTTGTAAACAAATGTGTTATTGAGGAGAGAACAAGTTTAACATCACGGATATGGAAACCGTACTATAACTCAGACACTGAATGCACTAACTGAACCAAACATTTTTTGTCCGCTTGTGAAGTTCCCACTCACCGAAAGAGAAATTCAAAGAAAGCAACATTGACTCTCATGGTAATTTCCAGCCATGCCCTCTCTTTGTCTTTATTATTCAGGAAAAGCTTAAAGCGGCCATTCAATATTAAATTTGGTTATTTTTCGTTATCCACCCATCACCGTTTTACGATTTTTGTTCTTACCATTTAGTAGATCTCATCAAGAAACGAAAGAATATATTTGAATTTAGTGGCGCATTCCAAAAATAAACGCGATATTCGCGATTTATTAATTGTAAAAATCACTAGTTTTCTTGCTGCTTTAGATGATTCTTTAAGGCAAATTACTTTTTTTTTAGTTGGGTTAGTTTAGCTTAGGTTAAGTTATGACGTGGCTTGTTAAGTCAGGTAACCTAACCAAACCCCAACCTAACTAAAAACAAGTGATTTGCCCCAAAGACAAATGTCAGAATCATCTAAAACAGCAAGAAAACTAGCAAAAAATTAATATTTTTCATGTGAAAAAGGGGTTATGTGTGGATAACGAAAAATAACCTTAACTTTTTCTCTTCAATCATCCACCAATAATAAAGTCTGGTCTGCTGTCGTTTTTGTTTGGGGAGGGAAAAGGCAGTGTAACATCCAGGGGGGGGGGGGGTCGATGTTTCTCTGTCTATTTTCAAGTTACTGGTGAGTGAGGTGATCCAATCCATATTTGTACTGTTTCAGAGTAACCTTAAGTATTAAGGGTTTTATGTGAAGGATGTATTGGTTGACTATCTAGTCCTCTCATAATGAGATACGTTCCGAAGTTTTCAGGGCAAGACCCATCACACAAAACTGAAATCATTCAGCTCCTGAAATCCTTGGAAAGCGAACTCAAAAGGTACTTCCCAGAATTCGAAGAGGTAGAAAGGAAATTGGCGAGGAATCCTTTTTCTGGCACTCTTGATATTGCTACCCTTCCCAATGATATTCAAGACGAATTCCTTCACCTCAAGAACGATTCTGCTGCCAAAGATCTGTATGAAAAAAGTCGCTGAATGTATTCTGGTGCTCAATGTATCAGTCGTATCAAAAAGTTACAGAGATCACACTTTTAGTTCTCTTGCCATTTTCCAATACCTATTTAAGCGAGTCTGGTTTCTCCACCCTTCTACATATAAAGAGCAAAAGTCGGAACCGATTGGATGCGGACCCAAACATGAGATGTGCTTTGTCAGTGACGCAACCTCGCTATAATCCTTTGACTGAAAGGAAACAATGTCAACCTTCCCATTGAGCTGTGACAAAATATGTAGGATCATAGGAACTTTTTCCCAACCAAATTCAAGTTCGTTGTGAGGCTAGTCTAGTCACTGGAGTCTAGTGACAAGTCAGTTATGTAAATTACGTAAGTCTGTCAAAATATATAATAACAATGATTGTCAACAATAACAAAATAATAGAAGGATATTTTTCTTCATGTGATCAGAACAGTTTATTTTTCATCATTATTTGTGGGGGTTTGGGAGGAAACTGAAAGAGGGCCATGAGGATTTTGAGAGTTCCTCAAAGAGGGAATGGAGGGAAAAAGGTTGAGAACCACTGGTCTAATTCAAGGAAATGATTGATGAAATCTACATAATACATATACTGTATAATAATACACATTATGTAATGAACAAAAATAGTATATACATATAATATAACTTATAGATTACAAATTAGAACACTTAATCGAACACTGTAAAAGTGACAGGTTTTTAGAGAAAATTATATCATGTTTTAGAGAAAGTGTGTATGAAAATTCAGCTTAGACAAGATTCCCGCCAAAAAGCCAGCATAGAGGCATACTGGACCAAGTCGCGCCGAGTATGTCAAGTGCCTGCCTGAGAGGCCTACGCCTTAACCAATCACCGTGACCTGTGAGTGTGACGACATAGGAACAGATAGTTGATTGGCTGAAACTTTGATTCACCTACCCAGCTAAAAGCACCTCTGGCTGTTTTACCTTGTTCTTCCTTCTTTTTTCGCTCTGGCCTGGGGACCTGCACCCTAGAGGTGTATTCGTCCTTGGGTCCCCCCCTGTAACTGTTCACCTCCACTGTAGGGGTTTGTGAACACGAAAGGGGGTAGGAGCAGAACCCACCCCTCCGCCGAGCCTTCCTGGGAAACCGTGATCGTGCGTGTTCCACCAAGGAAGGGGGTCGCAAACCCTTAATCCTCCACCCCTCCCCCGAATAGGTACACATCAAGTTCACGCCTATAAGTGAGCAATTTCAACACTAGGGATATAGGTTCCCCGAACGGGGTTACTAGGTGAGTGACACAGGAACCACCCTACGACCATTCGACCAGCAAGTGGCGGTGGGGGGTGCTGTAATTCCTGTGTTTGGGTTGCTCGCCTGGAATAGGTAGGGTGACTGTAAAATCCATATTAATACTGACGACACGGAGAACGACCAAATGCAATGCCTAGGACAACCGGAAACAGGATACGGGTACGCTCCCTCTTGGGGGGCGTATCGGAAAAACGTAAGGAGGAACTCGGTATACTACTGTGTGCCCAGTTAAACATCAAATTCGCCGCATTAATAGAAACAAAGGACTCATACATAGTCCTGTGCCTTGAAGAAAAAGATGTGGACAACATGCTCTCAGACGAATCAACAAAGAAATAAAAAGAACACGGATTCGAAATAGTAATACCACCACAACTACGAGCCAAAAAATCCATAGTAATTAAAAGGGTAGATAAAAACATACTGAAACAAACACCAAGTGATATTGCCAATAACATAGAAGAGAAGAACACATGGGCCAGAGTTGAGGAGGTTGTGCTAATGCCTGGTGCTCCTACCATGATGAAGGTCAGGTTTGGAGAGATCTCCATGGCACAAAAAGCCCTAGAGAATGGCCTCTGTATTTCCCACTACCATCTGACAAAACATCAAATTGAGCAGGAGGAATTTTTCCCAATAACACCCTGTTGGATCTGTTACAAATATAATCATCTAGCCGTAAATTGTCCACTAAAAGATAAGAAGTTCTGCTCCGAATGTGCAACAGAGGGCCACACATTCAGAGAATGTAGTAATAAAGATAACCCAAAATGCCTGAACTGTAATGGGGACCACCGAACACTAGCAGCGCGTTGTCCCATAAGAAAAGAAATAATTAGAAACCTGAGAGAAAAAGAAAGAACAAATATGAAGATTGAAACAGACCCCAACAAAACATACGCTGCAATTGCAAAGCTACAAGATACCACTTCCAAAGTCCTGAAGAAAACTAAAGAAAATCCCCTCATGCAGCCGACATACCTCAATCTGAGTGAAGGATTACCTTTCACGATTCTAACTAGTATCATACATGCACACCTTAATAACATTGCAAAATCAGGAACATTCGGAAAAACGATTAGAGAAATGTTTGCGGCAAACAATCTGCCAGAGGTAAAATTTCCAGTCGACGCCCCCTCAACAGAAATATTTAAAATCGTCACCGAGAGTAGCCTGGGAGTAACGAAACCACAGGAGCACAAAACCAAACTAGGCACAGAAGAAACAGTCATGGAAATAGACCCTATCACCCAAGAAGTCACACCACACCGCAAATCATCAGACTCCACAACTCATCAAACAGAGAAATCACAATCTGCAAAAGTTGATCCAACCAAAGCAAAATTAAGAAAAGAATCCCACTCTGGCCATCGTGCCCCCCCATCTTCACCAAGCGATGTGCAGCCAGCAGACCTAGGCAATGAGATCGGCGTCCGCTTTTAGTCAGTCAACACACCACCTACAATATCAAATGACAGACTTCTGCAGGAAATCAAGGAAGGCACTGTAAAATTCACCTACGAAGACGATAGGGTAGAAGAAACCTGTATAGACCAATTGATAACTGCAGGACTTTTAAATACCAAATATAATAGAATCGAAAGAGTGGATGTAACCAAGTTTAAGAAAATCAGAACGGGACTGAAGGAGGAAAGGAGTAGACACTCGCCAGGAGATACACGAGCCAGCAAACACCCTACACCAAGTTCTCGGGATCCACGATTACACAAAATAAATTATTAAAGATAATCCAACACAACGTCCTTGCCTGGAATCTGACGAGGAAATCAGAACTCACCAATATATACAGCACAATAGACCCAGACATCATTCTTATCAACGCACATGGCCGGAAAAAAGGTGACAAAATCAAGATTTTTAACTACCATGTACATCAAATGAATACACACGATGAACCACACGACGGCATAGCAATAGCTATAAAACGCAACATACAATATAAAATCATAGACAACTTTCATAGCAACTTTCTTGCAGCCGAAGTAAACACAACCAGAGGCCCAATATTAATCGGAACGTCTTATTTAACATTCAGAAGGCCAATATTCCCTACAGGTGATATTTTAAAACTAATGAGGCAAAACAATCCAGCATACTTTATAGGAGACCTCAATGCAAAACACACAACCTTAGGAAATAATATCAGAAACCCGGGAGGAAAAATTCTACATGCTCTCATCGAACACGGGACAATAACTCACCTTGGGCCCGACTTCGCAACTTACGTATCAGCCGGTAACACTGGGAAACCTGACATTGTTTTAACCAATAGGCATCACCATCTAAATGTACATCTAAAAGCTGGACCCACAACAACCAGTGATCATTTACCCATAGTAGCAACTTTATCCACATCCCCGATACAAATTCCATCAATCCCAAGATTTTCACTTAATAGAGCAAATTGGGAAAAATTTAAATTGGATCTGAGCAAAAACGAACCAACACTCCTACATAATAAAGACACAACTGAGATTGACAAATCGCTGGACAAATGGTACAATGAAGTAACAACAGCAATGCAAAACAATATCCCAATAACAACATACCGTACATTACCACATGCACAATTAACACATGAAGAGAAAATGATACAAACTAGATTCACCAATCTATATGAATACACCAAAACACACGGGTGGAACAATGACATCAGAATATTGTACAGGAAGATAAAAGAAGAACTGAAAGATATAAGTAAGAACAAACACAATGAAACATGGAACAAGCTGATTCAGGACACACAAGCAGATCACAGAAACCCAAAAGCATTCTGGAAAAAAATTAAAAACCTAATGGGAACTAATTCGGAAGAAACGAGTTATAATAAGGACAAAAACGGTAGAAAAGCAACAGAACCACACGAAAAAGAACCAATATTTAGAGAATTCTGGAAAAACATATTCACAATCAACGACGAAGACAATAGAAGCTTCTGCCAAGAAACAGAACAGGCAACAAGAACATATTTGAACCAGAACACAGAGAAATGGAAACCCACCGTAAAAATTAACCACAACTCTTTAAACATCAACAACCCAATAATTGCTCCTCTAACTCAAAATGATATTGTAAAAACAATAGCAAGTTTCAAGAATAAAGCACCTGGCATAAGCCAAATTAATAAAATCGTATTACAAAACATTCCTCAGACTATGATCGAACAGCTCAAAAATATATACAATGCCTCACTTGCAACTGGCTTTTTCCCCACCAAATTTAAATTAGCCAAAATCAGACTCATCCCGAAAGCAGGAAAGAACCATACTCAAGCAGAAAACTACAGACCCATCTCATTGCTGGAAACACCCGGTAAAATATTAGAAAAAATAATTAACCACAGACTCAGAAATTTTCTAGACCAAGAAAACAAATATAACCCGAGACAGCACGGCTTTCGAAAAAACCGAGGAACCAATACAGCAATAGCACTAATATACGAATCAATCGCAAATGCTGCAAGCAACAGAGACCAATGTAATATAATTCTAAGAGATGTTTCAAAAGCATTTGATAAAGTCTGGCATGAAGGAATGAAGTATAAAATAATCAAATTGGATATGCCTACAAACATCACAGCACTACTATGTAATTTCTTAGATAACAGAAAGGCCAAACTAATCATTGACAACCATGTAGGACAAACCTTCAACCTTTATAGCGGAGTTCCCCAAGGCAGCAATATATCACCAACGTTATACACTGTATATACGGCAGATATGCCGCAACCACGGCAATCAGAATATATAGCATACGCAGATGATGTTACACAGATAATCAGGTACCCGGGAAAATCCAAACAAATGATGACCATTAGAACATGCAGAGAAATAGAGTTAATAAACAATTATGAACGAAAATGGAAGATAAAAACCAATGTCCAAAAACTCCAAATAATTCACATCGCAAAAACGAACCCATGCCCTATTATTATCAACAATCAACAAATACCATATGTTGCCAAGGGAAAAACATTAGGACTCAAGATATCCAGAAGCGGAATAATCCCTCACATTAATGAAAGAATAGCTATGGCAAGAACACAACTTACAAAACGCAGAAGATTCCTCCAACTGGACACCAACACGCAATTGCACCTATACAAAGCACTGATCAGACCACACTTAGAATGCCCTCCGATACCTCTGAACACAATCGCAAGAACTAATCAACTTAAATATCAAGCAGTACAAAATATAGCCCTCAGAAGAGCGGCAAAACACCAACCACCATACACACAAACAGCACAAGACATACACACAGAACACGGAATAGACCCACTCAACATCAGAATACACACCCAAGCAAATGCAATATGGGAAAAAATCCAGTAAGAACAGGATCCCATATTAAACAAACTAATTGAGGAAAACAACAACACATCACACAGATGGTGGCCTAGAAGCAGGAAAAATGATAATGAAGAACCAGAGCCTCTATATACACAATAACAACAAAATAACAACAAAAAATAACAACAAATAAAAACCAAAAGATGGGCACAACTCTCCAGTCACACAAGGACCTGGAGGGATCCCACAAATAAATAAAGACCTAAATAGTTCACACAAAAAAAAAAAAAGATGGGGATCATCCCTACAGTGCCACAAGGACCTGGAGGGACCCCCCCCCACCCACCCTAAGATAATATGCCCCAAGGACAACTCAGAATAACTTAGCTTAGTTTGGCTGAGACCGACCTTCCCTAACCCTATGAACCTCTAATGCAGCACAGTTACGGAAGACAAAAAAACCCGTCTCCGCAAGGTGGATAGCCCAGCTGCTGCTAACCTTCTCCTTTACTCCCCACTTCTGAACTTTACCTTGTACTTTACCCTTCTCCTACTCTCAGAGCTACTGCTCTCTTCTCTCCGTACAACCAACCAACCAGGAGAGGTTAGGTTAGGTTGTGGGTCAGTAGGGTGTGTCATAGGAGGGAAGATCAGCTAAAACTAATGGCCCATCACTTTTTTGGTAGATTTTAGTGTATATAAACAGAAAATAATTTCAGTTTCAATATTTTGCAACCTTTTGCTAGGTAAATTTTTGCGTGAAATTTATCGAAAATCTAACGTACAGCTGCATTAGTGCATTACAATTAAATAGTAAACATTCCTTTCTGACTTCATTCTTTAAAAACCCAACTAACAATAATTTTTCTGTTCCAGATTTTGATGCATTTATCAGTTGATAATATTTGCGATGGCTGCTTGTGTCAGGACGAGGAACCAAAAATCCAGCCATCTCAGTCACTATCTTGCGTCTGGGAGAGAGCTCCTGAAGTCGGAGTTGCCTACATTGAGAGATGCTTTGAGATACGGTGTTTTAATCAGGCAAATCAGTGAAAAGAACCAAAGAACTTACACAAACAAAGATATTGCCAGTGATATGACCAAAGCTGTCTTGGCACAGTACACTCTGGCTAACGCTCAGTTCAAGCCTCCAGTCATAACAAGTCAGAAGAAGATTAGTGAGAGACTGCTAGCCATTTGGGAAAAGGCAAGAGATATCTCTCTTGGGAGAGGAAAACTTGCAGTTAAGGACAGCTTTGCCAAGCAACTGGACCAGTTATTTGACATAATTACTTGCAAGTGCCCAATTGTTCTCTGTCCTGAGTTTGGATGCGATCGTGACTGTAAATCCGAGGCCCACATCTCCTGTATTTGCAAGCGTGAACTGAAGATTCCTGTGATCGAACTGGCATTTGTCAAAGCACAGAGAGAGAAGACTGGCAGTATAGGGGCTCTCATGATTTCTAGCCAAGATATTCCGGAGTCCAAGAGACAGGAGGCTGCCACAGAGAGACAAAAGAGGAGAAGAGTTGCCATGGAAAAGAGACTTGAGAAGGCCCAGGGTGAAGTAAAAAAGGCCGATGATTGGAGTCAAGCTGAATCAGAGTTTAATGACTTCCCCATGGCTGATCCGAGTGCTGACCAGGAGAATGGTGACTGTGTCCCTAACCCAGAAAATAATGATCCCAAACCTTCCAGGCATAAGATTCGAAATAGGAAAGATATCCCGAGCATAGCTCTGGCCAGCATGCGACACCACACTGGTCTCAGAGAAACTGCAGAGATAGCAACAGCTGCCTGGATTGAAGGTGGTTTGATAACACCTGATGATGTTCACCTGGTGATAGATCATAACAAAGTAAGGAGAGCTCAGGAGAAACTTGTCAGTAACCTAGAAGAGGAGTTTGATAAGGGGATAAGAGAAAATGGAATCAATTGTTTGTTCTTTGATGGGAGAAGGGATGACACTAAAGTGTTCATGAAAGTTGGAGATTCTGACAAGTTGTTCCCTGCCAGGGTGAAGGAGGAACACTACTCCTGCTGCAGTGAACCAGGAGGGAAGTATTTGTGGCATTTCACTCCAGAGAAAGATGACATCAGGAAACCAGCTGAGATAGTGGCAGATAACATTGTGAACTGGCTCAGAGAGAGGAACGTAGACCAGACCCTGCAGGCCATTGGAGGGGACAGCACCAACACGAACACAGGGTGGCAAGGGGGGGTCATACAGTGGATAGAGCGGAAGATTGGGGGGAAGCTGGTCTGGATTGTTTGTGACCTCCACACCAACGAGTTGCCACTCAGACATCTGATCCAGGAGCTGGATGGCAAGACTCTTTCAAACAACAGATGGTCTGGTCCTCTTGGCAAGATGCTGGACTTTGCCACTGAGTTAGAAATAAATCCGAGCTTTGAAAAAATCACAGTTGGCCCTCCACTCGTTGAGCTTGCACATACTGTCATTGACGACCTGAGTACTGACCAGTACTATGGTTACATGATTTGCAGTGCCATCAAAACTGGGGTCATGCCTGATAGACTTGCTTACCTGCAGATAGGTCCAGTCTCACATTCTAGGTGGCTCACAACGGCTCTCAGGTTCTGCAGAATTTGGGTCGCTCATCATAAACTGAAGGGGAACCAGCTTCACAACCTGAGACTTATTGTCCAATTCATCGTGAGTGTCTACTTGCCAAATTGGTTCAACACCAAGGTCAAGTCATCGTTCTCCGAAGGTCCGAGGCATGTTCTCTTCCAGCTTGAGCTCCTGAGGAGTCAGCCAAGGAAGGTTGTTCAGATTGTGGAGCAGACTGTGAGGAGATCTTCCTGGTATGCTCATCCCGAGGCAGTTCTGCAGACAATGCTCTGCAGTAAGGATGAGGAGGAGAGAAGAGTGGCAGTCAAAAAGATCTTGGATATGAGACTTATGAGAGGATCTGGGCATGACGAATCAGTTGGTGACGATTCCTTCAGGGTCAGGAAGACTCCTGAAGTCAATCTAGGTGCCAAGACCCTCACTGATCTCATAGATCTGGATAACATCCAGGCTGGCAGTGAGCCCCCTCTTACCTGCAGCCTCACCACTGTTCAAGTCAGAGCTTTCCTGGATAACCCCATGCATGTCCCTGCCTGGCCCTCGCACACCCAGAGTATAGAGCGTTGTGTACAGCAAGTGAGCGAGGCCAGCAGTCACGTGTACAGCCAGGAGAGGAGGGAAGGCTACATCCGAGCTCAGGTGGTCAGCAGGGAGGTGATGAGTAGAAACAGAAGCAAGAAAGACATGTTCTCTATGGTGTGCAGCAACACCGGGTCGTAGTAGTAAAACCGGTTTTTGTATATGATGATTTTGTTTTCTAAAGGAATATTAAATTTAATAAATGTGTCAAGATCATTCGTTTCACTATTCTGGATCATTTTCATCCTAATAAATTAACCTGATACATTTACTTTACTTTAAATAAGCTATTTAGTGGTGTTGGTAAAAGGGTGGGAATACTGAATTTTCATAAGATTTCAAGTTAAAATTTACCTAGCAAAAAATAAAAACTTTTCAAATCTGAAGATATCACATGATTCTGCACATAGAACTACATCATTAATACCATGGGCCGATTTTTCAAACTCAAAAAAAAAAAATTCGCCTCCGTATGACACATCCTAATGGGTCAGGGTGTTATGGACAGCTGGAGCAACAAAAATTAAGAAGTGCACTTTCGGTATTTATCCATTTCGCGAAATATATTTTGATTTACGTGACCCCGTTTAACTAGCTAGGACTTTAGTTGTTTGAAAGTGTAATTGTCAATTCTTATTATCGTTAATAAATGGATAACCGTTAAGAAGTGTCATCAATTCATCCCTCCCCTTACTGAATAAATTTGATGCAGTGAACTATAAGTAAGAACAGAGATAACACATATATCCCCGTGTCTATGTAATTGCGAGTTCTACTTTTAATTTCGTCCATTCTCCCCTCTCCCCTCTCTCTTGGTGCGAGGGTAACCTGACCAAGACAGGTCTACCAGCCTCCGGCCTTCAGCAGACTCACCTCCTCCCTCATCACACTCCTCTACACCACCTATTACTCTTTCTTCCCCACCTCACTCTCTATACGAAAGAAAGAAAGAGTAAGAATGGAAGATTTAAGAGTTAAAGAAATAAACAAAGATAAGTACGTAGTAAGAAAATAAATGGAATATAAAGGGAATACAAAAAGCCTCACTTGTTACAACACATAATCTCTGCAGCTCTTTAGTGCACATCGTGAACTATACCATCCAGGCACTTATCTCCTTCAGAATCTGGAGAAATAAAGAAGAGAAAAACAGGGCCTCAAATTACAGAAACATTGCCAGTAAAACTCTTCCTAGAGACCAATATTTTCTTCCAGTTGTTAACATTTACCTTTCTCGGTTAGTGTCTCCCGGGAGTTGTCCCTAGGCTTGTTCGAAATGAGTTACTCTCTGTCTGGATTCTCGTATATATGTTTTCCTATGCCATTTTGTATTTTAAATCAAATCGTTCTCACAAGACAGTTGTTTGGGCTTCCCGCGAGCGTGAAGGTAGCAGTTTTGGTAAACACCTAACTACCAGATACGAAGTGACGTCACATTAAAAAAAAAGAATAAATCGCCCTGAATAAAATAATTGGTTTTATAAATGAGACAATATTAAATTTCTAATGTTATTATCATGCAAATGACACTGAAGAACAGTATGTTTAACAGTATTGCTTCATCGCAAACAAATCAAAAAAATCTATTACGTCTGATAAGAAAGGCCACACATCAAGCAATATTTGAAGACAAGAATCAGAACATCTTAATTTTGATGCTCACTAAATTGGAATTTACAACAAATTTCTTCCACAAACTGAGAGGAGTTGTTAGAGGTGTTTCAGATGTTTTTTTGTTTTTTTTTAATTAAAATAATGGCCAGATACACCTGATATACTCCACATACACTCTGCTGTTTTATCTCAAACGAAGAGTCGAGCAAAATTATGTTACTAATGCTTATGTTTCCAAGTACATCCAATCCAGGCTGGGAGCACAGTAGTTATCCAACTGCCAATTTGGATCATCAGTGTAAAATCATCTCTTTTATGATATTTACAACAAAACGAATTTCGAGGAGTTTAGATATTTGTTACTGTACTTTTTTTAGTCAGTAAAAACGCCGTGGCCCAGAAGTGAACATTAGGAATACGTGGAGAAAGGGAGAGACAAATGAAATAATAACACTAAACAACAATTACGATATAGTAGATAAATATTTTCCTTCGTCTTCTAAAATAAAACTATATAGTTACATTCTATTGCAAGATATAAAACCAAAATTTATTTCAAATAAATACATTCAACAGCTTGTGAATGCGAGGCATCAAAGCCAATATACAAATCCTGAAGAAAGAGTGACACACTGAGTCCTGATGTCTGACATTTGTATATCAACATGAGGTGCAAACCTGCAGCTTGGCAGAGGAGATTGAGATGTGTTTAGTGGAGATAGGTGGAAGGTTCGTGTCAGAGTGTGATGGTCCAGATACTGAGAAACGGGCTACAGAGCCTGCTTGGTTTGTTATATTAAAGATTCATTGAATGTTTTCTCTATGTGGACATCAAGGCAGAAGTAAGGAGATGAGACAATATTCATTTGATAAGATAACAAATTATGAATAAAAAACAAAGAAGAGAAAAATAGGACAATTCAAATGAACAATATTGCATAATTAAATTAAAGTATTTAACGTTGTCTGGCCCACACTAAAAGGCACAACAAACCAATGTACAGATTTATTATACTGATACAAGTTGTGATAATGTTGCTGATGTATTAGCCCCTTAGTTCTTATATAAATGTCAGGGCAGTACATTGAGTTTATAATCATATCACCCCTGTAATTTTCCACTGGCTATGAGGTGACATGGTTACATCACGTGATGGGTAAGTTCCTTGAAGGAGCGGCCCTCAGAATGTTGGGTCAGCACATAGAAGCCGGCTACTGAAGCATTCTTACTCAACCTTTCACACAAGAAGGACGTATTTTAGAAGAACTATTTAATATAGCCTCTGTCCTCATTTAACACTCATAGCTACAGTGATTAAGTTAAGATGATATGCACTTGGAGCTGTATACAATATATTTTCTTAGTAAATATAGAAAGGACAGTTTGGTTTTGCTTCTAAAATCCTATATAATTTTACATGTTCAAGACTCAACTGTTAAAGGGCCAGTTCATAGGTGGCAGCAAAGTGGTAACGGATAACAACATTCCGGTTTATATATATACATTCTAAAGAACAAATCATAAGTGTTTTTTACAAATAGAAGAAAAAATCGTGATGTGTTATATTCTCCCAAACTGTTTTATAATACCCCGTAGAGAGACGTTACATGTTGAATGATTTTTATTTTTTCATCCAAAGAGATGTACAAGTTTCTTTTTCTCAATAACCATTAATGAGTTATTGATAACTTTTACCTATTATGGCAAGTCTGCAACACCCCTGTATGGCAAACCAGGCACGGCAGAGAAGAATTTGTGGCATCAACATTTAACATCCTGTGAGCGGATACCCCACAGTGACAACATATTGGATCTTACAATGTTGCCACATACCTACGTGCTTCGGGGTTTTGCAACACGTGGACTTTACACAATTTAGACATCACAAGTTGTTTAAACAGAGTTTTTTGACTGTTCGTGACTTCTCGTGTGTACCCAGCGAGTCCACATATTTATACAGGGCTACCAAGAGGTCTGGCAGGTCTGGCACACAGAAGAACCCCTGACAATCACCTGTGGTGGACGTTTCCAGTGAACTCAGCGACTCCACAGCCCTTGGTCAGCATTTTGGTAGATAGTGGACTCCCCATCGTTGAAGCGGACTCAACCGTCGCCATTTTGAAGCTTCAATTAGTGGCTACGCAACAGAGACATCATCTGCTCAACTATCAACATGGAGAACATTAACCCACTGACCGAGACCTTGGCATCAGCTGTGACTACTTGAGGGACTACTCTGCCTGAAGGCTCCCGTTTTCTGTGTCGACTCAAGACTACATTCCTAGGTATTTTTAGTTATACTTTATATATTTTCTTCAGCATACCATCACACGCTAGGGATTGTGTAGGTTATATTATTTTTATAAGTTCCTAACAACCCAGGTAACAAAGTTAGGCAAACTTTAGTATGTACCCGTTGTAAGAAGAAAGGTCTTACGTGGACTTTTGTCAAGAATAATGAAAAGAGACATCCAACCACCGGCCCACGTCAAAGACATGGACCACTCATAACATATGCAGCGGCTGCAAAGACTATGTCTGTGACAGACCATAAAGCTGATATGAGGTGTGAGTACCATTAGTCTGACTTTCATAACACATGACTGTGCCGCTATGCAAAGAGTTCGGAGCATAGACTCAGGATCACCCCAGGTAACACAGCAGCATACAGTGCGTCGTTATCATTATAAGAAGTCGGGGGAAGACCAGCGCCGGTACCAGAACGAAGAAGGATAGGTACATCAGTACCAACGCCCAACAGCACTTCTGTGGCAGCCTCGTTAATAGCGGCGCTCAACAAAGCAGAAGTGTTGTCCATTCTGGCTAGAGTTGGGTCTATCAAGTTAGCTCTGGATATTGAATCGGGTGCGTGGGCAAATGTATTAGCTTTGGCATCCTATCAACAGTTACAACGTAGATTTCCTCGCCGACATTTTTCATTTCGACCTATTACAGCGCTCTAGTTCAGGACATGGTTCAGGATATGTTGAATGAGAAGGTCATCGAACATTCTAAATCTCCTTTCAATAGCCCTTTGTTTTTAGTTTCAAAGAAGGATGGCGGTTGGCGCCCACTTATTGATTTTAGGCGCGTTAATGAAAATACTATCCCAGATAGGTACCCTATGCCTGTCTTGAGTGATATTTTACAGTCCTTAAACAAGGATAATGCTGTTTTTAGCCAAAACTGTTACGCCGTCTCTTAATTTATTTTAATATCCAGGTTCTAGGCGTAACCAAACAAAAAAAGTGAAGTAAATCAAAAGGGAATAAAAATAAATAAAGTAAACCTTTAAGAATTTAATTAAATTAAATATTAACACAATAAAGAGCCTCGTAGGCTGTCACAACAAATTGATTCACTATCGAAACCATTAAGACACAAATGATACTAAAACATCGAAACATCAAAAGAATGAAAATAAAGCATTGGATTACGTTAGCACTGCATAAACATATAAAATAACTAATACTGGAATTAACTATCGTGAAAAAACACTGAATTACTTAAATGTAACCAAGCAAGCACTGATGGACACATAAGAGACATGAATAGGTACTCACACAGCTATACCACATTGGTGGCGACAGGAACAACACAGAAATAAAATAAAGTATAAGTAACAGGTGACGGGTGTCACTCAAAAGAACGTGAACTGAATGACAAGAGGACTGGACTGCTGTATGTGGTCTGCGGCAAGGCTCCAACAACTTAGAAGCTTCTCTCTAACATCTCCTACTAAACTTAACACACCAATGCTCTCTTCACTACTACCTAACAATCTATCTCTAACTATGTGCAAAGGACCTCTTACTTGATGAGCGAACAGTAGAAGCATGAGAAACAAAATGGATGATATTAGGGCCTTAGCAGTAACTTTCCTAAGAGGTACAGCATGCAAGTACCTAGTGGAGGTATCAATGACTGTAAATAAATATTCAAACCCACTAGAAGATTTTGGCAGAGGGCCTACAATGTCACATTGTACTGTTGTAAAGGGCTCAGGTACGTGAGGTACTCTTACAAGTGGAAAAGGTGGAATAGCCTGACTGGCTTTGCCTACCTTTTGACAAAAATGACAGTACTTACAATATTTAGTGACATCTCTCCTCATACCTTGCCAATAGAATTTTCTGGCCAGCCTGTTGAACGTCTTTCGGACACCTTGATGTCCAGAAAAGCGACCGTCATGGGCCAGAGCTAGAACATGTTGTCTGTAAGTGACATACGCCCAGTCCGCGTCTTCCTCTTACATAGTCGATGGGAGCCAGCGGCTGCACAAAACACCGTCTTGACTGAAATATCTCGTGGTAGGGCCTGAATCATTTGCAGAATCAGACACCTGGTCAAACAGAGCCGTAATGAATCGTCCTGCTCTTGCGCAGCTATTAAAGCAACTCTCCCGGTCACAGCATTAACTGCGGAAGAAATGTCTTGGGAAGCAAATGGGTTAGCAAAAAGTCCTTCTAAGGAAAGTGAATCATCTACATCAGGAGTTACATTATGATCACTAATCATTGACATAGAACGAGTTACAGCACACAAAGGGAAAACACCGGGCATATCATCTTCAAGCTGTTGCAGCAAATCGTTACCGAGTATGAGGTCCACCCTAGCAACAAGGAGACTTGACATCACTAAAACAGGCAGCTCGTGCACACAGGCCACGTTTAGCTATCCCTGAAAAACCAAAGGAGCTGCACCTTGACCCCAAAGGGAGCCCAAAACGACGTTTTGTCAGTCTTCCTCGCTGCAACAACACCCTCTTTGATGAGAGTTTGGAGACAACCCGAGTCTCTCAAAATAGTGACTGGTGTTTCGACACCATCAACTTCTACCGTTCCTTGTGACAAAAAGGGACGAAAGGTATCAACGTCTGGGTCCTTCGCAAAACTCTCCTGGAAAAGATCAAAGTCTCGTGAGATGAGAACTAAAACTGCAACCTCTCGTGCTTCACCGCTCGACGAAAAATCCAGAGAGGATACTGCTTTTAGTACTCCTTTGGGCCATTTTGAATTTCTGCGGATGCCTTTTGATCACAGAAATGCCCCGCTGACTTTTCAGAGGATGATCAACACCCTGTTTGCCAGATTGATATGGACTATCGTGCACAAAAATAGTGTCCACTACCCAGCCACAGTGAGGTTTCGAATAGCCTTGAGTCTGAAGTTTCGAAACAGCTGGGGGAAATGCTATGGTCGGCCAACAGATGTCGCCCACTGTAGTGTGTGTGTGAGTGGGCGGGGATAGAGGAGGTGGGGGTTAGTCTAGCAACAGGCTGTGAGTAGGTGGAGCATAACATTGTGAATTCCGCAGTCACTGATAACAATAAGAATGTCATGAAGATAGTTAATATTATTAAGCATGGTGAGAGATGTGTAACGGGTAAATAAAAGCACTGCAACGACCATATCTCTGCCGTTCATGGCTACGACGGTGCGAATGATGGGCACACCAGTAATTAATTCTCCGTGACTGCCGGTGCCTGGACACACCTGAAACAACGGGGTAGTGTCACACTATGCCACTATGACGCTGTAACCGGTGACGACAACCGCCACTACAAAGAATATCAATCCCTGACTCGATCTCAACAGCTTATATACATGAGACTGCGCCTAGGGTACAGGTACCTATTGGCAACCCTGAGCCTCACCTCACTGTTTGTAAACTTTGTGGCCAACCCGACTCTCACACCCTCTCTCACTACATCCTCACTTGCCCTAAGACCTCCTCCTACAGGTCCCCAGCCGTTACCAACACCTCTTCCCTCCCAGACCAGATATCCCTCCTCCTAGTCACAGGCCTGGCATTTGACATTATTAGGGACCTGCCACTCTTTGACATAAACAGATAAAATGTACCGGGAACTTTCTCCCCACACACTCATCATTCTCTCACTTTATGTAACTTGACAGAACCTATGACCCTTCAGGCTTTTACGCCCTTAATGTACGAGTCATAAAGGCAAGTATGAACTTTTCATACTTCCCTGTTGGGCGCTGTAAACGCTTCTGCGCTTCACCTTGCACAGGATGTAAGGGAGTGCCCAATAAACTAGCCCCCTTGGGGGCAAATCTGCTAAAAAATCTACTGCCGGTGCCACTGGTAGCAGCGACCTCCTCACCTCCGTCGAACACCCCCCCCCCCCCCCAAGTGGGGGTCGCGCCACCAAACAAGCGAGTGAGCAGCGGTAACGAGCAGGAAGATCGTTACCGCCCTTACAGTGTCATTATTTAGAAGTTAATTTCTAATAGAAGCAAGGGTTGGACATTCATTCTGAGCAGCAATCAGATCCTGCTTACTAATATCCAAACCAGCCAAAGTTGGTCTCAATAAATCTGTAAAACCTAATGTTTCATTCTTCTTAGATACCCCAGTCTCTACTTTTAACACAGTATCGCTTGAAATAGTCCCAGTCTCAGTCTCATCTGAATTCTCTCCACTAAGTTAACCGACGGAACCTCAATTCTAGGAATCATATCAAGAAGAACATTAGCAACTTTAAGGGTGCAGCCTTAGCAGTTACCCAACCGGTAGAGAATTTGCTCTGAATAAAATATCTTACTTATATCATTCATTTTCCTCAACCTACTTCTCTTGTGATTAACAGGAACAAGTTCGTTTTTAATAAAAAATGTGAAACATCCAGTATCTAGCACAACTGTTGCCTTTTTATTGAATATTAAACCATCCAATTCAGCTAGAAAGTTATCGGGTCAAGTCTGACTCAAGAACAAAATTTATCTTATTTTTACTCTCCTCGTTTACTTTGCTTTAGGCTGCCTATGTAACTCAGGGAATCAGGTTTTATATGTCCTGGATTATGACAGTAGTGACAGATTACATTTGACCTTCTAGAAGAGTTTTTGTTACATTTAGTCTCAGGAAAAGGCATACATTTTTCCTTAGTTACTCTACTTAGCTTTGAATATTTATAAGCCGATCTATATCTATCATCAGCTTGAGCCATCTGTAATGAAGGAACTGGTTCACAAATAGGGTGGTAGACGAGTGGAACAAGCTTAGCAACTTTGTAGTAAGTGCTGGAAAGTTTTTAAAGGAGGCTAGATAGATTCATGGATAATAGAGAGTGGTTGTAACTCTAGACCATGCACAGGCCAACCGGCCTATTGCAGACTTCTTATTTTCTTATGTTTTTATGTTCGTTCATAGATGCGAACAATTATTCCGTGAGACGCAAACACAAATGGGTTGCTCACCAAATGTGAAGGATCAGTCACACTTCAATTTCCCCAACGACTTGGACTAAAATAATACACTCACCTCACTACTACGATACGAACAAGCAATCACTCATGATCGTAAAGTAGGTCTGGTCACTCTCTTTGTATCCAGTGTCAAAAAAACTCAATCAAAGGACTTATTCTAGCATCAATAATACAGTAGTTTAATGAAGTGTCACTTGGTAATGAGAAAAGATAATATTTAAAAAGAAATTTTTCTCCTAGTCTAAATTCTCTAGGTTTGGTGTTTTATTAAATTATAGGCAGTGACTAAAGTTCCGATCACGGCAAAATAGCACGACTAGCAGTTTTGGGCTATTTTGCCCTGTCCATAAAACCATGACGTATGAGGATGTCTCACTTAGTTCTTGATGTTTGCACACTTTAATGTAAATAACGCACACAGCATTTGCCCAATTTAGTTAAAAATGTACAATGACCACCAGGTGGTACACAGTCCACTGTCCACTGAAGAATACCCCCGGGTAGCACAGGGGTGGTTAAACTTCAGGTGGTATACGGTGAAAGGGGGAGGGAAATCTTTACGTGACTTCAGAGGTCCGCGGTCACCTGAAGACTACCCTGTCCGACCCCAGAAAATGAAGGAATACCTTGTCACCCATTTACACAAGGGTATTCCCCCCAGTGGCGCTCTGTCACTTCCGGGCGTCCACAGAGCAAGAAGACTTTGTAAGGATGGTGCACAACTTAGTGGGATCATCATTGTTTGGAAAAAGAAGGAACCACCTCCTGAGGAATACTGCTTCTTTAGCAAGTATGGTACCCCTATTAACATCATTCGGCGGACTCCTCCCCCTGTGGTGTGCTACAACTGCTTTGGGGTCAATCATGTGGCGAAATACTGTCACAAGGCAGCCACCTGCGGCACTGCGCAGGAATGAATAATACGATGAGCTGCCCCACCAAGGAAGGTGCTTCTTGGGAGGGGAGAGAGCAGCCCCCCCCCCCCCCCCCTCCTGGGAGGCAGTGTCCCAGGTGTAGGGAGGAGGGTGTGACGGCCTGGCACCCAGACTGTCCTGGGAGGCCGCATCTACCCACAATAGAGGTCCCACTCAGTGATGCCAACGCGGCCGGATAGCCTCCACCACCTGAATTCAACAGGCACAGTGACTCTCCTTCGTTAGCCAATGCAGGTCAGGTTAATTCCTGCCAAGTAAGTGTACCAGTGAACAATGGCGGTGGTAGTGTCAGTGCAGCTTCTGAAGGAGCTGGTGCCTCCTCTCATAATGATGCGAACTTGAGGGTGAGTAGCCAGAGCGAGACCGATAGTGATGGAAGCATGAATGGAGAGAATGAGCCCCAGACTGCCACTTTTGGTCTCTTTAATAACCCCAGATCTGAAAACTATCCATAACCCTTTACTTCTTCCAATATTTACGGAGGAGGAACTCGCGGGACTAATGAAGGAACCTGTGTATAAAAATCCAACTAGAATAAGGGCTATGAGGCGCATTATCAAGCACGCCACGGGTGATGAATTTGAAACAGTTAACTTGTTGGTCAGATTGATCTATGAAGCCAACGCGCGACTATCTTTATTAAGTTCAAGGTGGAATGAGTAACACGAACGCTTAGGTTCATTTCATGGAACATCCGGAGTGTTAATCGCAGAATTAATGATTTACAATGGTTTGTTAAAGTTTTTAACATTGATGTAATTGGCTTACAAGAACCTTACACGTCCAGCACCCAGAAGAAAGCAGCACCCAGGATAGCTGGGTTTACAGCATACAATAGTGGAGCAGGAAGTGGCCTGCTCACTTATGTAAAGAATGGTCTGGTCTGTAAATGGATCAAAACTCACAATGATGAAAGTATTCACTATCAACAATTTACGGTAAAGACAGCAAACAGTCAATTTTCGCTGTATGACATCTGTGTTCGGTGTAATGAGCTGCGAGCGGATGTTACCAAAGCCATCAGGTAACAATGCTATGCTGTGTATGGGTGACTTTAACTCTCGTCACACTGTCCTCGGTGATTTCCAGTGTAGCTCTAATGGGAGGGTGTTCGTGAATTACATCAATAATCATAATATCACTGTATACGACACAGACGAAGTGACACATCTGATGGGGGGCAGACTTGATTATGTGATTGGGTATAACCTAGTAGACAGTAATGTCAAGGCTAAGGTCATCTCAGACCACCTAGTCAGTGATCATTATGCAATACTTACTGAATACACTGTTGCTGATGTCAAGTGTAATTCCATCCTAAGTTCAGAATTAACATCCCAGATAATCTTAAACTGCACGCCAAGGCCTACATCCACAGATGGTATGCTGGATATACTGTACACCTGGGTCAGTGGATGAATTTTGCTGTGATCTTGTAAATGTCATTACCACATATTATACTACCTGGGTCACGTCAAGGAGGAAGGAGGGCAGCACTAAGCCACCTCTGTCGACACATGACCCCATCCTCACCAAAGATGGAGAGAAGGTAGAACAGCTTGCCAACACTTATAAGCATAATAAAACTAGTGATAACCTCCTGGCATTCCTCAAAGCTAACAGAGCATTTTGTGAACTCAAAGGCCAGGTGAGAAACACCTATTGGGAACAATTCTTACAGGGAATTAATAGAACAACCACTCTAGCAAGAATGTGGAACAAAATTAGAGCCATTAACAAGTTACCCACCCCAGTCCAACTTCATCACAACCCTGCAGAATATGCTGACATGCTATTAGACCAATGGTCTAGTGTGTCACAAATCACTTCCTGCCTCCTGACATACAGCACAGCAATATTTTAAAACCACACACTTTAATAGGGGTTTCAATATTGAAATAGCCTATTCCTCACCAGACCTTACCGACCAGTTTCCTATAACGCACCACGAACTAGCAACAGCACTAAGAAAAGGTGAATCATCCTCCCTGGTGAGGATGGCATAGTCTATAACACCCTGAGATTGTCAAATGAGGTCTCTAACCATCCACTGCTTGACCTGTATCAAATGAGCCTCACACAGGGAATTCTGCCTAAGACACGGACTCATGGAAACATAGTACCAATCTCTAAAGCTAAATCTCTAAACTTCAGGCCCATTTCACTCACATCCTGTATGTGTAAAGTCCTTGAAAGAGTTGTTCTCAACCGTCTCATGTTTCAAGTCAAAGACAAACTGGCCCCTAATCAGTATGGGTTCATACCCCGGCACAGCACACAGACATGCTTTGCAGAATATCTTGTTCACTCAAAAGATAAGACACAAACAGCCTTCATAGACCTTAAATCAGCCTTTGATGTAGCTAATAGAGACATTATACTTCAGCAACTAGCTCATTTGGGCACCCAAGGTAACCTCCTAACAGGTATGCCAGTGTTCTGTTTAGGGGAGTCAAAAGTGCCAGGATGAGATCATTTGAGCTTGGCACGCCTCATGGAGGAGTGTTAAGTCCTATGCTCTTTAATATACTGATGCACAAGCTTATTGCTGACATTCCAGTTCAGGCAAACGAGGCTGTAATATGCTATGCTGATGATATCTGCAATATGACACAGACCAAGCTCAGGCTCCAATCCTTGCTAGATGCATTTGCTCGGAGGACTGTGGAATGTGGTCTCCTAATATCTGTTGACAAGTCGAGGGTCCTCAATCCTCGTCTTGCTCACCCTCTGCCTCTTGTCTTTAACATTAGCAGCATGCCCTTGGAACTATGTAGCTCTTATAAATATCTTGGAATTTGTGTGAATGATGCAAACTTTGTCGGCAACCTTCGTGCCAAACTAATGCGCATTAAACCCCTCAGAACCCTTGTTGGCAAGGGTTATGGAATTAACATAACCTATTCTCGTACTTTCTATCTTCACTTCATTCGTTCTGTAGTTGACCATCATGCTCTCCATCTTGTGACTATTCCGCCTAAACAACTCAACAGCCTTGAGGTAGTACAAAATGAAGCCATGCTCATCATTCTAGGATGCCCAAAGTCAACCAGAATTGTAAACATGAGGAAAGAGCTCGTACTGCCCTTCCTATCTGAGAGGATAGCTTTACTTAATACCATGTTTTGTGTCAAAGTTTTGAAAAACAATGGTCCCCAAACTACAGCTCAAACTGAGTTGATGTTCTATCTAAGTAATCCAGACTATCTTGCTAACCTTCCACAAAAGACTCTCTTTGGGGCGTGGCTTCATGAAAGTGTTGCAGATCTCTCGAAACTGAATGTCCCAATCACCCCAGACGAACCCATTAATGCCATTCCTCCTTGGCTGGATATATCAGTTCCGATTAATTACACTCTTGTTGGTAGTAAGCAAATCTTAAACACCGATGTGATGAGATGTGTCACAATAGAAACTATTAACAGACCCATAGAGAGTATGAAATCAAGTGAATGTTATGCTTTTACTGATGGTTCTGTGCAGACAAACACAGGTAGAACAGGCTTGATAAATCTTTGATAAAATCACACGGGGAAAAGGGAAACAACGGAGCACCTTATCTTTCGTCTTTATTCAAGACATCTTCAGAGGCAACTGGATTACATGGACAGAGAGAGGCTTAAATATACAGGGTGCCCTTATTAAATATGAGGTCAGGTCATAATAATGTCATCCACTAGTCCCCACACCAACACCAACACACACTTAGAGGAGCTTATGAGAAAGGGGGCGACGTGACTAGTCAGGTCAGGTTAGCTCAGGTAATAAATAAGTTACCCACTAAATAACTATCCTACATCTAGCTCCAAGGTTTTCAAGCATTTTTAACCTTGGGCCACTGACAAATAAATGCATGTTACATAAAATCAGTTTTGAACTGACCATCACTAAGGTTTATTGATTTTGATTCCTTAATCAAACTAGCTTCAACCAGAAGTCTTTCTGTGACACAAGATGATTTGAATACTTCTAAGCTTTTTTCCCAAGCACTGGGATGATTATTATTCCTAACATGAACGAACAGGGCACTGCTATCAGATGCTGTTCTGGTATTGTACTTATGTTGTTTGATTCTGAGCTGCAATGTTTTTCCTGTTAGTCCTACATAATTACCATTACATTTGCTACATGGAATACAATAAACACTTCCATTTACATTCAAACTTGGGCTATTTTTGATAAACATATTGGTAATGGTTGAGTCATACTTGAAAACAACATTAATTTTTAGTAATTTAAGGGACCGAACTAACGGGACAAATTCATTGCGAAAGGGCAGAGTCAAAATATTCTTAAGTGTAGGAATTTGCCCGGTTTGAGAAGAATGAAAGGATTTTTTAGCCCTTTTAAAACAATGATCAATAAACACAGAAGGGTACCCAAGTTTTTGTGCAATGGAACGAAAGTGTTTCAATTCTTCATCAATAAATTCAGCGTCACAAATACGCAAACATCCCAAAAACATAGCAGAAAAGACTGACATTTTGGTAGACTCCGGGTGATTCGATAAGAAATGTATGAAACTGTCTACCTGTGTAGGCTTTCTGTACACCTTAAATTTGTAGTTATGGCCATTGTTTCTCTTACTATTGACAGCACAGCATACATATATTGTTTCTCACTTTTTTTTCATTCTGTATTTGTTTATGGTTCTTTATTATTATTATTATTATTATTATTATTATTATTATTATTATTACATTTTCGCCCCCTAGGCCCCGATGTCGGTTAGTGACCTGTGCCTGGGTGGGCTAATAAACGTAAAAAAAAAAAAAAAGAAGAAAAAAAAATACCACCAAGTTAACGAGTTGCATGACCCAGTGTCAAGGAATAGTTCGAGAAGATCGGACAACTCGTCAACTGCACTGGCTAACCATTACCCCAGAACACGATCCACAAATCGATTTACATCCAGGTTCCCAATTACTGCTGGGTAGACAGAGGCAAATGGCGTAAAGAAACTTGCCCATAGTTTCATCCTGCCCGAGGATCAAACTCGGGGCCGCTCACTTGTGAGGCGAGAATGCTATACTATACAAAGAGTAGGGGCGTCAGAAATAAAATAGACTTGCTGAGAGAGGTTGTATGTACCGAGAATGTAAACGTCATGGCAATCACCGAAACTTGGATCAATTTGACGAGCAAGAACTTTTTATCAGAGTACCACATAGAAGGGTACAACCGTTTTCACAAAGACAGGGCAGGTAGGAAGGGGGGAGGGGTCACACTCATAGTCAGGGATACATTAAAATGTTGTATTGATAATTCAATAAAGGGTGAAATAGGAACCGAGTCTGTGTGGGTAGCAATTGCGGAAGCAAAAGAAAAACTAATTATGCTAGTGATTTACAGGGCCCCAAGCTTTGGGAAAGAAGCAGCACAGCCCATATGACAGGACATGAGTAAGGCAGCAAAATAAAACAACCTGTGCATTATGGGGGATTTCAACTTCAGAAATATTGACTGGGACAACATTGTAGGTGACTATGAATCTGAAGACTTCCTAGATGCAGTACAGGACAATTTTTTGAAACAACTCATTTCAGAACCAATAGAGGTGACAATATATTAGACCTAGTATTAACAAATAAAGAAAATATTATCAGAGATATTACAATAGGGGAAGAACTAGGGAACAGTAATCACAGAGAAATCAGGTTCACCCTAAATTGGGAAACGAAAAACAATGACAATATGGTCAGAGTCCCAAACTTTCGGTTGGCGGATTATCAGGGGTTAAGAAGGTACCTAGGTGAGGTCACCTGGGAACAGTCACGTCAGTTCCCAGTAGGAAGTGGTGAGGTCATAGATGACACAACAATTGATCATGACTATAATATATTCACCAGTATACTACATAAAGCACAAGAACAAAATATACCACACAGAAAAATTAGGTCAAATAAGAATGAGCCAAGGTGGATGACCATAAATCTTAAACATGACAAAGGATTAAAGAAAGGAATTTAAAAGAAATTAAAAGAAGGGGAGGAGTATCTCAGAAATAGGTATAATGGACTATCTAGGAATGTTAAGAAGAATGTTATGAAAGCAAAGAAGGACTACGAAATCAGGATAGCAAGAGAATTCAAGGCGAATCTCAAGGGATTTTTCCAGGTATATAGGATAAAGTTCAAGGACAAAGTGGGGCCTTTAAAATCAGAGGGGAAGTGAGAAAATAAGCAAAGCATTAAACAGCTACTTCTTTTCAGTTTTCACAGAATAAATTTACGAGGAAATTCTAGAGTGGAACAGACATTTTGGGGAAATGAAGAAAAGAAATTAAAGAATATCAATATCAGAAAAGAGGATGTTCTAAAGAAGATAAATAAATTAAAGAAGCCAAAATCCCCAGGAGGGAACGAAATTTTACCTCGAGTTTTGAAAGAGTGTATTAGCGGACCCCTCGTAAATTTATTTACAAAATCATTAGACACGGGAGTTGTGCCAGATTTGCGGAAACAGGTAAATGTACTACCCATATTAAAAAAGGGAGACAGAGCATCAGCGTCAAATTACCGGCCGATTAGTTTGACGTCAGTATTGGGGAAATATCTCGAAACAATTGTAGCAAATAGCATCCGATTGCATTTAGAGAAAAAAATAAATAATAATAATCTTTGAAGCTCAACATGGATTTACAAAGGGAAAATCTTGTCTAAAAAATCTGCTGACTTTTTATGGAAAGTCTTCGAGGTAGTAGATAATGAGGAAAATTACGATGTTATTTACTTAGACTTTAGCAAAGCGTTTGACAAAGTAAATCTGTGCGGGGCTGTGTGAGGCTGTGTAACCAGTGGGGTTCCCCAGGGGTCAGTACTGGGCCCACTCCTGTTCATAATCTACATAAAAGATCTTGATACTGGGATCAGCAGTGACATAAGCAAGTTTGCGGATGACACACTGGTTTTCCTTGACTCTTGTCTTCCACCTTCATCCTCGAAATCACTTCCTTTAATTTCAAGTTCTCGCCCTTGACCTTCACCACCTCGGCCCTCAGAAGGGCAGGGACCTGCTCACAACTAACACTGGCTATTATTGACAATTAATCCCCGGGAGCTAAATCGGCCGTGACCTTTCCTCCAACAAGGTCAGAACACACCCAAAGCAAGATCAAAACACATCTGGGGTCATTGTTATATGATCTGAGTTCTCTGTATGCTATGTGGAACTCTTCAACCTCGGGTCTTGTGATCAGGTCATCCTTAACTGACCTTATTTTGTGAAGTTATTGCTGTCAGGTCACCAGGGAAATTGAGGTCGCCCTCTGTCGGTACAAAAGAACGTAAAAACATAAGAAAATAAGGAATCTGCAATAGGCTGGTTGGCCCGTGCATGGATATTATAAGAACTTTATCTACATCCCCTTTATTGATTCCTTTCACCCACTTAAATACTTCTATCATATCTCCCCGCACTCTCCGCCTTTCTAGGGAATGCAAGTTAAGTTTCTTTAACCTATCCTGATATGGAAGGTTTCTAAGTCCCGGAATCATTTTTGTCATTCTTCGCTGCACCGACTCTAGTGAATTTATATCCATTCTATAATAGGGGCACCAGAATTAAACCGCATAATCGAGGTGCGGCCTGACTAGCGCAAGATATAGTTGCAATAAGACCTCTGCACTCTTGTTACTTACACTTCTAGATATAAATCCCAATACTCTGTTTGACTTATTTCGAACATTAACGCACTGTTTTCTAGGCCGTAGGTCCGGGCTTACAAGTACCCCTAGGTCTCTTTCATAAGTCGACTTCTCTAGGTTGATGTTGTTAAGGCTGTATACATTATCAGTATTTGTTCTTCCAATATTAAGTTCGCTACACTTGCTGGTGTTGAATTTCATTTGCCATTTTTCAGACCACCCCTGCAGTTTATTTAGATCCTACTGTAATGCATTTGCATCCTGCCCTGAATTAATCTGCCGCCCTATTTTGGTGTCATCCGCAAACTTGCTTATGTCACTGCTGATCCCAGTATCTAGATCGTTTATGTAGATTATGAAGAAGAGTGGGCCTAGTACTGACCCCTGGGGAACCCCACTGGTTATCTACTACCTCGAAGACTTTCCAAAAAAACGTCAGCAGATTTGTTAGACAAGATTTTCCCTTTGTAAACCTATGTTGAGAGTCGTAGATTAATGTGCTTTTCTCTAGGTGCGATTGGATGCTATCTGCTATAATTGATTCAAGAAATTTCCCCACTACTGACGTCAAACTGATCGGCCGGTAATTTGACGCTGATGCACTGTCTCCCTTTTCTTATATGGGTACTACATTTGCCTGTTTCCACAAGTCTGGCACAACCCTGGTGTCTAATGATTGTGTAAATAAGTTTACGAGGGGTCCGCTAATCTGTTCCCTACACTCTTTCAAGACTCGAGGGAAAATTTCATCCGGTCCTGGGGATTTGGTTTTCTTTAGTTTATTTATCTTCTTAAGAACATCCTCTTTTCTGATAGCGGTATTCTTTAATTTCTCTTCTTCCTTTCCCTTAAATATCAGTTCCACCTCTGGATTTTCATAGCAAATTTCTTCTGTGAAAACTGATAAGAAGTAGTTGTTCAATGCTTTGCACATTTGTTCACTGCCATTTATCACTTCTCCCCTCCCTGACTTTAAAAGCCCAACTTTGTCCTTGACCTTTGTCCTGTGTGTCTCTCGTGACACTTCATATCATCTCACGTGTTATTTTCACCTGAAAAATCAATCTTTTAAATAAATAAAATGTATCTGTTGTAGGTTTCTTGACATATCAATACTTCATCTTATTTTGTAGAATAATTGACTGTTCAATAGTGTTATAATTTTCTTTATATATATTTGAAATATACAAACACGCATGTGGTTATCAGCATATACATGGCTCACACGCACCTTCGTTATTTATTTGCATACACACACACATACACACACAAACACACACATATACATACATACATACATACATACATACATACATACATACAGGCGCTGCTGCGCACCTGCCCCACTTGGCCATGTTCGGCCCATTCCTTAAGTTCCTCTCCCGGACCCATCCTCACCACCAGGATATCAACATAATCAAAAGTGACAATTTCATTTCGGAAAGAAGTAGAACCATTGTTGAACAGTGATGAACAGTGTTTAAGCAAGTGAATTCGGCACTAGACAGTACCAGTGAAAGCCGTGACTCACCAGTGGGATAAGCACCCCTGGGAACTGGCCACCATCTTCTGACCAGGAGGTGCTAATCAGTCCACCATGGGAACAACAGTGGGTCGTCTTCACACCTGACCACGAGATAACACAACACCACCTGGCAGAGCGAGTGAGGTACTGTGACACCACACCACACCACACGGTGTCCCCATGACAACGTGAGGTCCTTCATATTAGCACCTACGGACGAGTTACTGCACGACAAGGACTGTGTGACCTCACACAGTATGGCAAGAGACCAGCCGGGACATCAGCTATAAACTATAATGATTTGTATGTTCAATTCATGATCTTTCTCCTTTCAGTTATGAAAGGTTTTGTTACACGACCCACCCACCCCATGTCTTTGAATGTAATAAGTCATTTTTGTCTAATGTATATTTTCAGCCTTTGGGCAGCAGAATTTCTTCAATAAACCATTAATTATTGTTGTTATTATTATTATTATTATTATTATTATATATATATATATATATATATATATATATATATATATATATATATATATATATATATATATATATATATATATATATATATATATATGTATATGTATATGTATATAAAACAAAGAAGTATGTGTGTTTGTGTGTCCGCACGAGAATCTCGGAACCTACTTTACCGATCCGTAGTGATGATGGATGGTGTTATATGTAGTGATGATGATGGATGGTGCTATATGTAGTGATGATGGATAGTGTTATATGTAGTGATGATGGATGATGTTATATGTAGTGATGATGGATGTTGTTATATGTAGTGATGATGGGTTTTGTTATATGTAATGGCCCATGTCTTATGAACAGAAGTATTATATAAATGGGTTCTTTACATTTGATTTATATTCAAATTCATCCCCTGTAATTTTCCACTAACTATGAGGAGGTCATGAACTGATCACGTGAACTGTAGCTGCCCAAGAGGGTGAAGCCTATATGTCAGCAACTATGTAAGCGCACACCAAGCGACGCCCATTATTCAGTCTCATTCACTACTTAATATCGAATGGACGTTGATTCACGTCTACTGTATTTACATAGATGCCGTCCCTTTCTCACCACACTCATAAATAGTGGAACTTATGGTTGATCTACACTCAGGAATTATATACATAATACTTTTTAATAAATCAAGGAACTTCAATTGGGTTTCGTTACTAAAGCCCAATATAATATATGTGAACCAACCTGGTTAACATTGGAATTAACCAGCCGTTTCATATAGATGGCAGCTCGTGTGGGTATGGAAACAATATATCAGTATACAAAACAAGGCATCAGTGTTTTGTGAAAACAAGAAAAACAATAAACAGTGACGTGTTACATAACGAATCCGAGTGTTGAGACTATACCCCGAATTGAGACGATATTTCGTGAGTGTTTCTCATTCTGTAGCCAAGAAAAGGGTGCAGAATTATTAAAGAATAACCGCAACTGAGTTATTAAATAATACAGCCTGGTGAAATCCCTGTTAGTAACAAGTGTGTCAACCCAAGAAAGCATACTGTCAGCGATATTCCGATGTGTGGTCTACAGTAAAGTGATGCAGACATTCTCATTATACTAATAAGCAGACATTTCACAAGTAGCTGGACGGTTGTGTGGTTTTGCGTACGTTGATTGCAGTATTTACGGTGTCATGAGACAGTTCTCCATATATACGAGACTGAAAAAGATTTGACATTCATTGAAGGCGACATCGTATGAGCGCATAGAAGAGGACTCGATCCGGCTTACTCAGCGGCATCTGTTCTACAGTGGACGTACTCCCCTGTCGTGAAGTGGAGTCTCCCGACGTCGTGATTGCATCGCGTCATTCTCGTTGCTAGGGATACCAGCCGGAGGCGCACGCATAGAAGACGATTGTGGAGGCACCCACCAGACTCATTCACCCCACCACAGCTGGACGGATCGCGTTTTCTATACAGATGCTATAACTCCTGTATTAGGTATTTCAAAAGTAAACTTAGTTTATACACACATTAACACGTTCGAGACATAACTCCACATCGATGGGTCATCGCATAGGGTATGTCATTGAAATAAGTGTCTTACGTATATTCGTGTGTACTGACGTAATATAATTTGCAGTAGTTATTTCTTATCTGTTTGATCATTCATATTTTAATTATTTTAACTATAGTTTTTATCATTTCCTTTAATGAGAGGCAAGTATTTTGTGTTTACCATTAATTATTGTCTGGCTAAACTGAAACTTATTGGATAAATTTTCAAAGTTTCCAATGTATAAATCCGATGACATTTCTCACCTAGCACAATTAGTTGCTGATGAATTACAATTAGAGGATACAAGTTACGTATCTTCTGCAGAGGTTGAGTTAGGATTTAAGCCGGGAGCGCAGTTAGACGTTTCGGTAAAAAGTAGTGAGCAGTTAATTGAGGAATCGGTTGACGACTTAAACCGTCGTACTTTACGGTCGGGAAATCAATATAGTACCTAACCTAGACTTACACAGGTAGTTTCTAATCCTGTTCCGGGTGACAGTGTGTCAGTTGATTTATCATTACCCCCCCCCCCCCCATTAACTGAGCCTTCCGTTAGGAGTAAAAAACGCACTGGCTTGCTAACTTCTAATGCTAAAATGGCTTACTCTAACACTCTACCCAATAATGCTACCTCGTCAACTAACCCCAACAATGTATTTCATATGATGGTACTTGGTGACCACGTACATAATTTTACGGGTCAAGATGAGTATCCAGTAGAGCATTTCATTCATGCATGTGAAGACACTATGCGTACTGCTAAAATTACGAGTGATGAGGATAAAAAGTCATTTGTGCGTTCCCACATTAGGCAGGTATCATTTGCTGGAGATCATTTAAATGCGTATGGCTTATCGGACCCTAGCTATGAGAAATTTAAGGGCACACTCATTGGAATTTTTGGGGACAGGTCCCAGTTGGGCTAATTACAGTGGATCTTCAGGTGGCTGAATCGTTGTACTCCAGTGGTTCACGCAGGAACACCTGTGGAGGCAGTTGACATTGCTGGGGAAGTACGTCAGGATATGGAAGCGACCTTCCGGAACTCAGATTGGTACGACCAAGATGAGATAATGTCAGTGACCAATGTGGAAACGCTGATCGAATTAATTAGTTTCCTTTATACGGCCGGGCACAGGAGGTTCCGTTTGTACCACCTATTGATATGGTAGACTACTCAAACAAACTGTGACCCACAGCTACGGGAACTTTGATGGCGCGACCCTCTATGACTACGGCACCACCCCAGATGGCACAAATGACACCACCCCAGATACCTCAACCGACACCATTGGCTTCAATTGCACCTCCACATCGAACATTCAAGCAACGTCGTCCTATAAGATGTACTCATTGTAATAAACGAGGCCATTTGATTGACGAGTGCTTCCAGCTCCAAAGTAATGGTATTAAATTACAAGGGATAGCAGGTGCCAAGCAGCAGTCAAAGTCATACACGGAGGCAGTTTAGGCAACACCTCCACCTAACCAAAAGTCACGCATGTGGTGTGCACTCCACAAGACAACAACTCACAACACACAAGAGTGCGCCCTAGTGACGAAGGTCAGGAATTTAGACTACGGTGTACCCCAGGAGGCGGAGAAGCGTAAACAGAATCGCTCCCAAGACAAAAAGTCGGAGGAAGACCAGCGCCCGTCACAATAAGAAGAAGGATAGGTACATTGTTTCCTGCATCTCCCCGCAACACTTCTATAGCAGCCTCGCTAGTAGCGGCGCTAAGCAAAGTGGAAGTATTGTCAGTGCCGATGAGAGTGGATAGTACAAGATTGGTTCTTGATATAGATGCGGGTCACAACGTAAAGTACCTCACCGTGATTTCAAATGGAGACCTACCGACGCAGATCTCGAAGGAGTATCTGGCGCGCAGTTGAGCATTAACGGAATGGTGACGTTACCACTCAGATTCTCAAGACGTGGCGCTCCCTTCTACGCGGACTTTTATGTGGTTCAGCAGTTTAATTTGCCAGCTGACGAGCTGCTTGGTCTCCCAACCCTTAGAACTCATAAAATAGATGTTCATCCACGTAATATTACTATAACGTTTAAAAGTGTTTCCTACAGCGCTATGCGTCATTCTACACCCTTGCTCACCACTAGGTCGAAAGTGTTGTCCACCATTCCCACTCAGAGGAAGGCAGAAAATGTGTCACAGCTAACCCAAGACCTCACACCCTCACTTTTCCAGCGTGATTATAGCAGCAACAGTTGGAAGATCGTACCTGCAGTTTTGAAGAGTACTCTCCATTACCAGAATGAGGAATTCACCAAACCAACTTTCGAATTACCTGACGTATACAAGGGCACTGATGTTGTAGGTCTCCCGGAAACGTGCAAGGAAGGGTTGTCGTGCAAGTCGACATTAAGCACGATACGCCCCTGGTGGTTTGACAGACGTACTAGTTCTGAATAGAACAGGCTGTAATGAGACAAATCTCACAAGAAGAAGATTACATATAGGTAGAATATTGATAGTATAAGAGTATAAAGAGAGGAAGACGTTGGTAGCGTGGCCGTGATAGATATTTACATTGTCAGTACACTTATCGCATCTTATATGTCAATACACATCTATTACGTTCTTGAAGGCGACTTCTCAAACACTGCTTCGTTACAACTCTTTATTAATTACGAACATGACATGGACACATTAATAACACCTTCTATTGAAGTTACTAGGACATTATATTTACGTTACTAGGACATCATATTACGTTACTAGACACTGATTCTCGGACACGAACATGAAATGAATACACTTCCCACGTAGGTAACTCATCCCATGGAAAGCTCTGACAAACACTCATGTGACCTAGGGGAGGCCTAGCAGAGAGACTGCTTAGCTGGAACACTGGGGTCGGGAGGGCGACTGCTTAGCTGGGACACTGATGTCGGGAGGGCGACTGCTTAGCTGAGACACTGGTGTCGGGAGGGCGACTGCTTAGCTGGGACACTGGTGTCGAGAGGGCGACTGCTTAGCTGGGACACCGGAGGGAAGTCGGGGAGGGAGGTCCTGCACGACTCTCCTCCCGTGAGCGGGACTCGGCTGTGGTGGACCTCCTCCTCCGATCCCTGTGTGTCTCTCTATCTGACTCTGTCTCCGGGTATCTCTCTCTGCAAATTGACCTGAGGGAGGACTAGGACGTCCTATATATTGGGAGGCGAGCCGTCAGGTTGAGCTGGTCGGGGGGGGGGGGGGCGGCGAAGGGTCTCCTTACATTTGACCTGGCCAATGTGAGGTCAGGTCTGGACTTTTTCAGAAACTATAAGTCTTATCTTCTGGGAAAGTCATCAGGTGGGGCCGTGTGTATATTGGGAGAGAGCCCGCCGGTGCCCTCTTACATGTGTGACATGGGAGGGGAGCTAGTTGATTTACAATCCTTGGTCAACCGCAGAGTTACCCTACACTTTTGACCTCCCTAATGTCGGGTCAGACTGGAGTTTCTGAGATGTAAGCTGTGGTCTGACAACCCATCACTACAAGGCGTTCAACGGATATTAAAGAAAGGATGCTATTTGTGTGATTTTCTAGTATATCACAACAATGTCGAGGTACAGCCTACAAAATTCCCAATTGGTAGTATTGTTACGCAATCCCAACAGACGAGGCAAGAGAGGATAGATCAAATGGCGCCACATGTTAAGGTGATCGATCATCCTCAGGGCAAAACACGCCTTTTAGAGCTGCTTGCTGACTACAGAAATATTGTAGCCTTGCCAGGGGAAAAGCTAGGTCAGACAGACTTAACATCCCATCATATAGCATTAAAGGAGGGAACAAATCCTATCTATGTACCAGCTTACAGACTACCTCATAGCCAGCGCGCTGTAGTTCAGGATATGGTGCAAGATATGTTGGATGAGAATGTTATTAAACATTCTAAGTCCCCTTTTAATAGCCCATTATTCCTCGTCCCGAAAAAGGATGGTGGATGGCGCCCTGTTATTGATTTCAGGCGTGTTAGTGACTGATTGTGCAGCTGAATATGAGTTGATGTCATTGAATAGCCAGGTGATGCAAGGGCCAGACCTTAACAGCAATTTGATGGGAGTCCTCATCAGATTCAGACAAGGAAAGGTGGCACTCATGGCTGATATCGAGGCAATGTTCCACTAAGTGCGAGTCGTACCCGAACATCGAGACGCCTTACGATTCTTATGGTGGACGGACGACCAGCTGTCAGGGGCCCCCACCACTTACCAAATGACAGTACATCTCTTTGGAGGTATGTGTAGCCCTTCATGCGCCGGGTATGCGCTACAACGAACATTCCAAGATTACAAGGAAAGTCTCCACGACGACATCAAGAAAACGAATCGTAACTTCTACGTTGACGATCTGCTTCTCTCAATAGATTCACCGGGGAAGGCAACGATAATTACCCATTGACTGAGACAGCTGAGGAAGAAGGACGAATTCAGACTTATGAAGTAGGTCTGTAATCACAGGGAAGTCCTCAAGGCAATCTGACAGACAGAGAAAGCCGTGGGAGTAAAGGAAGTCATTTGAAAGACGACAGGCTCCCCACTGAACGAGTGCTGGGAATCTCTTGAGACCTGGAAAAGGACGAACTAGAGGTCAGGATCCAGATCCCTAAGAAACCAGAGATGTAACGAAGCCTTCTGAGTATGGTCAGCTCCATATATGACCCACTCGGACTCATCGCTCCGAGCGTCACAAGAGCCAAAATTATTTATTCTAAGATGAGTGTAGATGAGGTGTTGGGTGAGATGAACGAATGGCTGAACAGAACAGGGTGGCTCGGTGAAGATGGCTAGATGAACTTCCT
Source organism: Homarus gammarus (assembly GCA_958450375.1). NCBI lineage: Eukaryota > Metazoa > Arthropoda > Malacostraca > Decapoda > Nephropidae > Homarus > Homarus gammarus. The sequence goes on from CAUDMG010003378.1 coordinate 252,337, forward strand.
CACCTATCACAGGTACATGTTCCACGGTGCAAATCCAGTGGCTGCCGTGCAACTACACCACTTCTACGATGCCTCCCAACAAGCGTATGGAGCTGTATCGTATCTTAGGACCACGTGTAAAGATGGAACCCACCATATCTCCTTTGTGTATGGCAAGGCCAAGCAAGCTCCTCTGAAACAGCAGACCATACCTCGATTCGAGCTCTGTGCGGCAGTACTGGCTGCCAAGGCAGACAAACAACTACGACGAGAACTTGAATTACAAATAGACAGATCAGTGTGCTGGACAGACAGTACGGCAGTCCTTCAGTACGAAACACCGAAAGACGCTTCCATTCCTTCGTGGCCAATCGAGTGGCAACAATACACGAGGATTCAAATGCAGAACAATAGTGCCACGTGAAGTCGGCTCTGAACACAGCCGATGACGCTAGTTGTGGACTACATGGATTAGTGCTCAACGATGAGGGCAGGTGGATTCGGGGAGCTGCTTTCCTCTTGTTGGAAGAAGACGGTTGGCAAAAGAGTCCAATGAGGATTCCAGACCTCACAGACAGAGACCCAGAGGTAAAGAAGGAAACCACGGTGCTGACGACGAATGCTGACCAGGGGGAGGGTATCCTCGATAAACTATGGGGCAGGTACTCCTCGTGGCATCGACTTCTGAATACCGTAGTGTGGATTAGAAGGTTTGTAGAATGGCGGCTGGGGAAGCGAAAGAACAGACATCACTGAAAACATCGACTCAATGTCAGCGAATTGGAAGATGCGAAGTTAGTTGTCTTAAGATTTATGAAAAGGAAAGGATTCCCTCGAGAACTCGGAACGTGAGAGGTAGTGACGCGAATCGGCTGGAACCTCATCTAGACACGCACGGTTTGATCAGAATAGGCGGCCGACAGAAACATGCCGCCCTCCACCCAGACCAGAAGAATTTCATACTATTGCCGAGGGACAACAGGATCACGGGGCTCAATGTGAGAGAGGTACACTCGACTAGAGCTGGACATTTAGGACGAGAACACACTCTTACCATAATACGTGGGACATACTGGTTTCCTAAGTGCCGCAAATTACTCGACCGCATAATACGGACGTGTGTGACTTGTCGGAGAAGCAACTGGAGGCCTACCCACCAACGCCAAGCCGATGGAAGCATGCCCATTTCACCGCGGACCAATTTCGGAAGAGGTGGGTAAAGGAATATCTCCCGACACAACGTCAGTGACAAAGATTATTCAAAGCTCGCTGTAATCTCCATCCTGGGGATATTGTGATCATCTCTGGACAACCCTTCCCCAGAAGTCAGTGGATGTTAGAGAGAGTACTGGAGGCACTACCGAGCGCAGATGGCCTGGTGCAAGGTGTTAAAGTGAAGACAAAGGACTCAGTGTAAATACGCCCAGTGACGAGACTCTGAGTGTTGGAAGGTGTCGGAGAGTGAATCTAATGATAGGCCGTAATTTCGTGCGAAGCCTGACAGGGGGAGTGTTACCGCCACAGTAAGATAAACTAGAAGAGAGAGAGAAAGATAGGGATAGTCACAGTAAGATAAACTAGACTAGAGAGAGAGACAGGGTGAGAAGAGAAAGACATATTGTTGACAACGAATTTTGCAAAGGTTTTTAAATGGGCGACGGCCACGCAGCTGTATGACTGCCTGAGGGATAGTCTATCGCCTCCTACCGTAGAGACAACATCTTTCGTTCGACCAACGTATACCAAGAGGATATGTTATATTTATTCTCGTTAGTCAAACCCTAGACCCCAAAACGTGAGTGTGATTGTGAACTATTAAATCCTCTAAAAAAAAGTCTAAATAACTTTAATAAGTATATTTATGTACTGTATATTGATCATTTTGTACAAATTATCTACTGATGTATCAACAGTTGTAACATGTGAGTTATATTTATGAGGTTAATAGGTTATGTACTGTATATTGATTGCACTATTCATACTGTGTGTCCTGATATACAGGTTTTGACCGAATTGTACTCAACTAGTCAACTACAAGGGTCTTATTATCCAACAGGATCCAATAATGTTCCTATGAGCGTTAACACTATCAATTCCTTCGCTGACGATTCTACTCTTCACACTTCTCTATCAGTGCGGATCTGTGCAGCATCTTCGAATGAGGAGGTAGAAATTCAATAGAAATAAAGCGCAGTATTTACCAATAACATTTTCCAAAATAGATGATCTCTCACCAGTCACATTTCAGGACTCCATCATTTTGCCAAATTCTAAAATAGATATGCTTGGCCTCACCATTTCCTGTAATATGTCAGGGAAGTCACACATCCACAACATTGCTAAAGCTGCCTCCCGAAAGATGCGAATGCTGTACAGAAGCCGTAGCTACTTAACTCCTGAGCAGCTGCCCTAACTTGGAGTACTGCTCCTATATCTGGGGTGGTTCTTTTTCTGTCCATCTGTCAGATAGGGTGACATCAAAAGCATTTTGTCTTGATAAATATCCTCCCTTGGTCGCTAATCTCCCTTCCCTTTCTCTTCGCCGCAATGTTGCTTCACTCTCTCTCTTTTGCAGGTACTTTAAGAGGCATTGTTCAGTGGATTTGGCAGCCTGTGTACCGTCGGCAAGCCCGTGGGCTCCTAACACTCTTTTTGCCCGGGGTGCCCACCGTTTCTGTGTGGTTGTCGGTTACACTAGAATAACCTGTTATACTACAGCCTTCTTTCCTCACACAGCTAAACTGTGGAATGCTCTGCCTTCTTCTGTGTTTTTATCCTCTTTCAATCTCTCACTTAAAAAAAACTTGTTGTACGGTATCTTCGTAGTATAGATTAACAGTCTTTTTCTCTTCTCATTTTTCTTTTTTTTTCTTTACTCTTATGTTTTTGTCTCACAGGTCCCGTTGTAGGTCGACGACCTGTATCCGGGTGGGCTATTCACCGCCCAAAAATAAAAATAAATAAATTAATAATAAATAAATAAATATATAAAAAAGGGAACAATATTTCATGTTTATTTATTTAAATTTTTTCACCGGTATTGCGTGAACGATAGTTCCTATTTTCTTTGCTTAGGTTGTAGTTTCTTCCCCGTCTCAAAATTTCCTCTCTTGACCTTTCTTGCCTTACTGATCTATTTCTTTATTTGACTGTTCCTCTCACCCTTTTCTTATCACCCACTCTCATTGTTGTATATGCACAGCAACCCTTTCATCAACAATTACTGGAAGTCATCTTCAACTCCCAAAAAAAGAAATTTCCTTCTCTCTATTTTTTCTACTTTTTTTGTTTTCATTCTTGATTCTTTTACAATTAAAAATTTTACTACGCTTTTTGGAAAAAAATGTGAAAAGTAAATAGGATGACTGAGGGACAATGAGGAAAAAGTTAATTTGAAGAAATATGATGGGAACATATTTCTGACACTAAAAAAAAAAAAAAAAAAAAAAAAAGGATTTTACCTCTAAAGTGACTGATAGAATTAGACAATTTCGAGACACATAGTGATAGGTTGGAAAGGTTTGATAATAAGTTTATAATGATGTTAAAAAAAATTTAGCTACAATGTTAGCCAAGGAGTTGTAACACATCGTTTTCCCTTCTTTGCTCTCACTGACTGCGCAAATTAGATAAGAAAACCATTTCCTGGAGCAGTAACCCGTCTGAAGCAAAACTTCATTTGAATAAAAGAATGCTTTTCCTACTAGGGTTAAAGCGTGCAGAGTAATTTTGTGTATGCATATTCTATAAAGGATTATTTTACCGAAACATATTATATATACGATCATTCTGACGATATTTTTTTTCTCTAAGTTGGACTATTTTCGGTAGGATTATTCTGTATAGGAATAACTTCTTACAACTGTTCTAGATACAATTATTTTACGTCATTGTTATACATAAAAATTTTTTTTAGGAATATTCCATCTAGAAGTATTTTATATAAGTTTCTTCCGCGATGGAAAAATCTGCGTGGCACAATTTCCTGTGTTGCCATCATTCTTTAACTCCTACACAGAATATTCTGTTAGGGGTTATTCCATTCAGGAGTTTTGTGTGTCAACCTACCCAGTGAATGAACAGTGAGATTTTGTTTTACTAAGCCTTCCTCCATTTTCGCCTGTATTTATCATTACTTTCATGTTAGTCTGTGTTTAGAAGAACCTTTACATTGATCTGTATTTGGAAGAACCCCCATTTTACACAGTGTTTAGTGTAAGGGCGGAAACGATCTTCCTGCTCGTTACCGCTGCTAACGCTCTCGTTTGCTGGTGCGACCAACACTTGGGGGGGTTGGACAGAGGTGAGAACGGCAGCGGCTACCTGTGTCACCGGCAGATTCACCCCAGCCGCCATACAGTCACTATCTAGCTACCCCGCTGTTCCTCAAATTCTGGCTGTGATCTCATCAAGGCTCGGGACTCGTGGGCTGTGTCCCCAGACCTTCACCTATCGACTGTCAATTCTCTGGTCATCTACCGCATACCACGACCGTCAGTTCATCTCCTCCGTCTGTGCCCCGGTGTTCTCCTGCCATTTCAAGACATCGGCCGCTGTCGCTCGAGTGTGGAGTTGAATGGACGCTTCCCTACCCTGGGTGTGGATCACCGTGTTCCAGAACCTTCCCCCAGGGCCACTCCCGTAGGAAATATCTGTTTATTGATTGATTCTTTTGTTGTTGATTCTTTTAATTGCTGACTTCCCTTTCATTGTTTGATTCTATCAGTTGTCGACCCCCATTAATTATTTGATTCCATTAACTGTTTACTGCATTAATTGTTTGACTCCAGTAATTGTTATTTGATGTTTGTTGAGTGGTGTCAGAGTTTTGTTATATTTTTTATAGTAAAGAGATGTCAATCTCAAACGGTTGTTTATTCTTCAGAAAACCATGGTCCTTGACTTTCCTTTATTAAGATCCTGATTGGTCTGGTAAGGGATTTCTATTCCTATGTCCCAGGCCTTTACATTTAGAACAAATTTCATGTATGACTATTTAGAATAACTTCCATCTTAATCTGTGTTTAGAAAAATTCCCTTATTAGCCTGCGTTTATATTAATCTTCAGTCTAACCCGTATTTAGAAAAACTTCTATATTACGCAGTGTTCAGCAAAGCCAAAATATCAAAAGACGTTTCTATTGTATTACTATATTACTCTGCATATCATGTTCAAAGCAGAAAACAAATTACTCGACATTTTACTGCTATCAAGTTTCTTATTTTAGTAAAAGTGGTTCCAACTACATAGCATGACAAACAGTGATACAGGTCTCGAGACCTTCGGAGACAACAATTTTCAGGTGTGCTGGAAGAGAATGGATGGCTGGTAAAGTTTGGGGTCAGGTGGGAGTCGCTACTTCAACATAAGTATGGATTATCTGGATCAAACTTAATTTTCTTAGGCAGGAGGACCCAGGTCAACCCAGGTATCGAATTGACTACGGGTATATGCTTTATATTACCACTCACTGATTAATACAGTTTGGTGAGTTTAATATTCAGTATGATTTAATGCTCAAAACTTCGTGAAACACTAATGGGGTACTGGGCAAACCTCTCTTGATAGGCCGGGCACCTCACATCACTGCACCTCTAATGACCGGCCCTGAGCTGACCCATGACGCACTGTTGTCGTATTGGCGTTGATGACTCTGACTATGAGCATAGTACCAGCGACAGGTTTATTGTAATCACACTGTCAAGTGAGGCCGGCATGCCACGTCGGTCTCTGTGATGACCCGACCACATATCCTCGCCAATACAGGCTCCGCAGTGGTCCCTTGGCAGCGGTATTTAATTATTTATATATATTTACTGCAAATGAAAGCTATATAAATTTGGGTAATTAGTACTCCCATACCCCTACTAGCCTTCAAATATTTCGCTATCTTAAGATAACACATCATCCGTGGATATCAACCACTCGAATCCAGGTAAAAAAGTCACAGAAAAAAAGTCTCAGAAAAAAGGCACAGAAAGAAAGGCACAGAAAGAAAGGCACGGAAAAAACCTAACCTAACCTAACCTAAGTGCATTATATATAAATTGTGTTGTCAATATGCAAACGTCATGTATTGTCAGTTAATAACTTTTAAAATATTTTTAGTTTTATTACCTTAATTGTGACTTTTTTCCTGTGACTTTTTTTTCCTGTGACTTTATTACCGTTCACCATCTACTCAGAGATATTGGGTCACATGAGGATTAGACATCCCATCTTATTTCACATGGTGATTAAATACCATATCCCTAACCTAACCTAACCTAGGGTGTCAAATGTTCATTTAATAAATAAGTTGTATTTGTACTAACCTAGGCAAAAAGTCTTATTTGTCTCTCTGCACAATATATATATATATATATATATATATATGCTGATAACAACAAGGAAAAAGAAAACACGAAGTTCCCAACAAGCGCTTTCGTGTAATTCACATCTTTAGGGGTGAGTATTATTGGAGTTCCGATCTTGAAATTCAGGTGGTGAGGAGGCATTCCAGCGGGCTCCAAAGAATTGAGGAATTCTGCAGGGTACTGGACTGCTTGGTCCTGGTCGATTACTGTATCAATAGATTTGAATGAGGTCTCACTGCATGGAAGCTGTCTGAGTAGAGTCATGTTGATTTCAGCCACTGTTTCATTCTTTGGTGCCAGAATTGCGCGTTCACGCAGCCACTTATGATCCTTTTAGTGGTGGATAATGTTTGGGTAAACCATGTTAGTGAGCGCAGTTGACGACTTTACAACATTTCCACATTCTTTTCAACCTCTGTGTGGTTTAACGGGTCGGGTCGGGTTGGGGATCTCGGATCGGGTTGGTTGGGTTTTTTTTTGAGATCCCCACATGACACTTGCTATCCATGCCAAGTTTGGTCCAGGCGGCTCATTCCCTAGGCCACGGTAGGACGCCACCCTTTGGGAGGCTCCACTTTGTATGTACGTAAGTTCCCCTACAACGGTACAGCAAAGTTTATTTTTTTGCATTAAACTGTTATTATTTTATTGTCTAATCATCACTACATATAACACCACCCATCATCACTACATACAACAACATCCATCAACACTACATATAACACCACCCATCATCTCTACATATAACACCACCCATCATCACTGCATATAACATCATCCATCATCACTACATATAACACCACTCATCATCATTACATATAACACCATCCATCATCACTACATATAACACCACCCATCATCACTACATATAACATCATCCATCATCACTACATATAACACCACCCATCATCACTACATATGACACAATCCATCATCACTACATATAACACCACCCATCATCACTACATATAACACAATCCATCATCACTACATATAACACCACCCATCATCACTGCATATAACAACACTCCATCATCACTACATATAACACCATCCATCATCACTACATATAACATCATCCATCATCACTACATATAACATCATCCATCATCACTACATATAACACCACCCATCATCACTACATATAACACCACCCATCATCACTACATATAACATCATCCATCATCACTACAGATCGGTAAAGTAGGTTCCGAGATTCTCGTGCGGACACACAAACACACATACTTCTTTGTTTTTTTATAAAAAAAGAAGAAAAAAAAATATATTTAGTATATATATATATATATATATATATATATTATATATATTATATATATATATATATATATATATATATATATATATATATATATATATTCAGTATAAATTGTAGTCGATTGTGTGATTCCATTAGCCCTCTCCTGACCAATGAATTGTAGAGATTGGTTCTAATGGACTAGCGCTGTTTCTGAGACAAGTTAAGTGACCCGTAGCAATATATAAAGGTTTTAAATGTCGTATGATAGTGATCCCCCGCACCCCCTCTCTCTCCCTGTTTCCTACTACTTGACTTTCTCTTGAATATATACAGTATAGACCGTAAAGGTGCGGCTTTGATTAATTTTTACTCTTCTCTTTTGAACCTGCGGATCTTATGCCTGTCTAACTTTCCGTCTTTGTGTCACCTGTCAGAATATCATTTCTCTATTTTTTACCGATTTATCCTATTTTCTTCGCAAGTATGTAGTGTTTTAAGTCCCTCTATATCCAAAATATTCTATTACTCACTTCTCCTTTATGCTCTACTCATATATCTTTCTTCCTTTATATTAATCGTGGTATACCCTGGCCTCCATCCATCATTTTAAGGAATTCGTCGTTCTCTCTCACTTTCCCACCCTCAACTCTACAACTTTAATGCTGCTACCTATAACCCTCTCACTGACCTCCATCACCCTCTCACTGCTCTTCATCAACCTCTCACTGACCTCCATCACCCTCTTACTGCTATTCATCACCCTCTTACTGACCTCCATCACCCTCTCACTGCCTACCATCACCATCTCACTGACCTCCATCACCCTCTCACTGCTCTTCATCAACCTCTCACTGACCTCCATCACCCTCCCACTGCTCTTCATCACCCTCTTACTGACCTCCATCACCCTCTCACTGACCTCCATCAACCTCTCACTGACCTCCAACAGCCTCTCACTGACCTCCATCACCATTTCACTGACCTCCATCACCATTTCACTGCCTTCCATCACCCTCTCACTGGCCTCCATCACCCTCTCACTGCTCTTCATCACCCTCTCATTGTTCTCCATCAACCTCTCACTGACCTCCATCACCCTCTCAGTGCCTTCCATTGCCATCTCACTGACCGCCATCACCCTCTCACAGACTTCCATCATCCTCTCACTGACCTCCATCACCCCCTCACTGCTCTTCATCAACCTCTCACTGACCACCATCACCCTCTCACTGGCCTCCATCACCCTCTCACTGCTCCTCATCACCCTCTCACTGACCTCCATCACCCTCTCACTGCTCTTCATCAACCTCTCACTGACCTTCATCACCCTCTCACTGGCCTCCATCACCCTCTCACTGCTCTTCATCACCCTCTCACTGACCTCCATCACCCTCTCACTGCCCTCCATCACCCTCTCACTGCTCTTCATCAACCTCTCACTGACCTCCATCACCCTCTCACTGACCTCCATCACCCTCTCACTGACCTCCATCACCATCTCACTGACCTCCATCACCCTCTCACAGACCACCATCACCCTCTCACTGACCTCCATCACCCTCTCACTGACCTCCAACAGACTCTCACTGACCTCCATCACCCTCTCATTGACCTCCATCACCCTCTCACTGACCTCCATCACCCTCTCACTGACCTCCATCACCCTCTCACTGACCTCCATCACCCTCTCACTGACCTCCATCACCCTCTCACTGACCTCCATCACCCTCTCACTGACCCCCATCACCCACTAACTGACCTCCATCACCCTCTCACTGACCTCCATCACCCTCTCACTGCTCTTCATTACCCTCTCGCTGGCCTCCATCACCCTCTCACTGAACTCCATCACCCTCTCACTGACCTCCATCACCCTCTCACTGACCTCCATCATCCACTAACTGACCTCCATCACCCTCTCACTGACCTCCATCACCCTCTCACTGGCCTCCATAACCCTCTCACTGCTCTTCATCACCCTCTCACTGGCCTCCATCACCCTCTCACTGAACTCCATCATCCTTTCACTGACCTCCATCACCCTCTCACTGACCTCCATCACCCTCTCACTGACCTCCATCACCCTCTCACTGACCTCCATCACCCTCTCACTGACCTCCATCACCCACTAACTGACCTCCGTCACCCTCTCACTGACCTCCATCCCCCTCTCACTGGCCACCATCACCCTCTCACAGCTCTTCATCACCCTTTCACTGACCTCCATCACCCTCATACTGCTCTTCATCACCCTCTCACTGACCTCCATCACCCTCTCACTGGTCTCCATCACCCTCTCACAGCTCTTCATCACCCTCTCACTGACCTCCATCACCCTCTAACTGACCTCCATCACCCTCTCACAGACCTCCATCACCCACTCACTGCTTTCCATCACCCTCTCACTGACCTCCATCACCCTCTCACTGACCTCCATCACCCTCTCACTTACCTCCATCACCGTCTCACTGACCTCCATCACCCTCTCACTAAACACCATCACCCTCTCACTGACCTCCATCAACCTCTCAATGCCTTCCATCAACCTCTCACTGCCTTCCATCACAGTCTCACTGACCTCCATCACCCTCTCACTGACATCCATCACCCTCTCACTGCCTTCCATCACCCTCTCACTGCCTTCCATCACCCTCTTACTGCCTGCCATCACCCTACACTGCTCTTCATCAACCTCTCACCGACTTCCATCACCCTCTCACTGACTTCCATCACCCTCTCACTGCCTTCCATCACCCTCTCACTGCCATCCATCACCCTCTCACTGCCTTCCAACACCCTCTCACTGACATCCATCACCCTTTCACTGCCTTCCATCTCCCTCTCACTGACCTCCATCACCCTCTCACTGACCTCCATCTCCCTCTCACTGCTCTTCATCACCCTCTCATTGTTCTTCACCACCCACTCATTATTCTCCATCACCCTCTTATTGTTCTCCACCACCATCCCATTGTTCTCCATCACCCTCTCACTGCTCCTCATCAACCTCTCAATGCCTACCATCACCCTCTCACTGATTTCCATCACCCTCTCACTGCCTTCCATCAACCTGTCACTGCCTTCCATCAACCTCTCACAGCCTTCCATCACCCTCTCACAGCCTTCCATCACCCTCTCACTAACCTCCATCACCCTCTCACTGACCTCCATCACCCTCTCACTGCCTTCCATCAACCTCTCACTGACCTCCATCACCCTCTCACTGCCTTCCATCACCCTCTTACTGCCTTCCATCACAATCTCACTGCTCTACATCAATCTCTCACTGCCTTCCATCAACTCTCACTGACCTCCATCACCCTCTCACTGCCTTACATCAACCTCTCACTGCATTCTAACACTCTCTCACTGACCTCCATCACCCTCTCACTGCCTTCCATTAGCCTCTCACTGACCTCCATCGCCCTCTCACTGCCTTCCATTAACCTCTCACTGACCTCCATCACCCTCTCACTGCCTTACATCAACCTCTAACTGCCTTCTAACACTCTCTCACTGACCTCCATCACCCTCTCACTGCCTTCCATCACAATCTCACTGCTGTACATCAACCTCTCACTGACCTCCAACACCCTCTCACTGCCTTCCATCAACTCTCACTGACCTCCATCACCCTCTCACTGCCTTCCATCACCCTCTCACTGCCTTCCATCACAATCTCACTGCTCTACATCAACCTCTCACTGACCTCCAACTCCCTCTCACTGCCTTCCAGCAACTCTCACTGACCTCCATCACTCTCTCACTGACCTCCATCACCCTCTTACTGCTCTTCATCAACCTCTCACTAACCTCCATCATCCTCTCACTGCCTTCCATCATCCTCTCACTACCTTCCATCACCCTCTCACTGACCTCCATCACCCTCTCACTGCCTTCCATCACCCTCTCACTGACCACCATCACCCTCTCACTGCCTTCCATCAACTCTCACTGACCTCCATTACCCTCTCACTGCCTTCCATCACCCTCTCACTGCCTTCCATCACAATCTCACTGCTCTACATCAACCTCTCACTGCCTTCCAGCAATCTCTCACTGCCTTCCATCAGCCACTCACTGACCTCCAACACCCTCTCACTGTTCTCCATCAACATCTCACTGCCTTCCATCAACCTCTCACTGACCTCTATCACCCTCTCACTGCTCTTAATCAACCACTCACTGTCCTCCAACACACCTCTCCTGTTCTCCATCACCCTCTCACTGCTCTTCATCAACCTCTCACTGACATCCATCACCCTCTGACTCTCTTCCATCACCCTCTCACTGCCATCCATCACCGTCTCACTGACATCCATCAACCTCTCACTTCCTTCCATCACCCTCTCAGTGCCTTCCAAAAACCTGTCATTGCCTTCCATCACCCTCAATCTGCCTTCCATCACCCTCTTACTGCCTTCCATCACCCTCTCACTGCCTTCCATCAACCTCTCACTGCCTTCCATCACCCTCTCACTGCCTTCCATCACCCTCTCACTGCTCTTCGTAAACCTCTCACTGACCTCCATCACCCTCTCGCTGACTTCCATCAACTTCTCACTGCTTTCCATCACCCTCTCACTGCCTTCCAGCAACTTCTCACTGACCTCCATCACACTCTTACTGCTCTTCATCAACCTCTCACTGACCTCCAACACCCTCTCACTGCCTTCCATCAACCTCTCACGGACCTCTATCACCCTCTCATCGATCTCCATCACCCTCTCACTGCCTTCCATAAACCCCTCACTGCCTTCCATCACCCTCTCACTACCTTCCATCAACCTCTCACTGACATCCTTCACCCTCTCACTGCCTTCCATCACTCTCTTACTGCTCTTCATCAACCTCTCACTGCCTTCCATCAACCTCTCACTGCTTTACATCACCGTCTCACGGACCTCCATCACCCTCTCACTGACCACCATCAATCTCTCATTGACATCCATCACCCTCTTACTGCTCTACATCACCCTCTCACTGACCTCCATCAACCTCTCACTGACCTCCATCAACCTCTCACTGCCTTCCATCAACCTCTCACTGCCTTCCATCAACCTCTCACTGACATCCATAACCCTCTCACTGCCTTCCATCAACCTCTCACTCCCTTCCATCACCCTCGCACTGCCTTCCATCACCCTCCCACTGGCCTCCAACACCCTCTCACTGCTCTTCATCAACCTCATACTGACCTCCATCACCCTCTCACTGCCATCCATCAACCTCTCACTGCCTTCCATCACCCTCTCACTGACCTCCATCACCCTCTCACTGCCTTCCATCTCCCTCTCACTGACCTCCATCACCCTCTCACTGACCTCATCACCCTCTCACTGCCTTCCATCAACCTCTCATTGACCTCCGTCACGCTCTCACTGCCTGCCATCAACCTCTCATTGACCTCCGTCACCCTCTCACTGCCTTCCATCAACCTCTCACTGACCTCCATCACCCTTTCACTGCCTTCCATCAACCTCTCACTGACCTTCATCACCCTCTCACTGCCTTCCATCAACCTCTCACTGACCTTCATCACCCTCTCACTGCCTTCCATCAACCTCTCACTGACATCCATAACCCTCTCAATGCCTTCCATCTCCCTCTCACTGACCTCCATCACCCTCTCACTACCTTCCATCAACCTCTGTCTTCCTTCCATCACCCTCTCCCTGACCTCCATCACCCTCTCCCTGTCCTCCATCACCCTCTCACTGCCTTCCATCAACCTCTCACTGACCTCCATCACCCTCTCACTCCCTTCCATCAACCTCTCACTGCCTTCCATCACCCTTACACTGCCTTCCATCACCCTCTCACTGGCCTCCATCATCCTCTCACTGCTCTTCATCAACCTCATACAGACCTCCATCACCCTCTCACTGTCATCCATCAACCTCTCACTGCCTTCCATCAACCACACACTGACATCCATCACCCTCTCACTACCTTCCATCACCCTCTCACTGACCTCCATCACCCTCTCACTGACCTCATCACCCTCTCACTGCCTTCCATCAACCTCTCATTGACCTCCGTCACCCTCTCACTGCCTTCAATCAACCTTTCATTGACCTCCGTCACCCTCTCACTGCCTTCCATCAACCTCTCACTGACCTCCATCACTCTCTCACTGCCTTCCATCAACCTCTCACTCCCTTCCATCTCATTTCACTGCCTTCCATCACCCTCTCACTGGCCTCCAACACCCTCTCACTGCTCTTCATCAACCTCATACTGACCTCCATCCCCCTCTTACTGCCATCCGTCAACCTCTCACTGCCTTCCATCACCCTCTCACTGACCTCCTCACCCTCTCACTGCCTTCTATCAACCTCTCATTGACCTCCGTCACCCTCTCACTGCCTTCCATCAAACTCTCATTATCATCCGTCACCCTCTCACTGCCTTCCATCAACCTCTCACTGACCTCCAACACCATCTCACTGCCTTCCATCAACCTCTCACTGACCTCTATCCCCCTCTCACTGCCTTCCATCAACCTCTGTCTTCCTTCCATCACCCTCTCCCTGACCTCCATCACCCTCTCCCTGTCCTCCATCACCCTCTCACTGCCTTCCAACACCCTCTCACTGCCTTCTATCAACCTCTCACTGCCTTCCATCACCCTCTCACTGCCTTCCATCAACCTCTCACTGACATCCATAACCCTCTCACTGCCTTCCATCAACCTCTCACTGCCTTCCATCACCCTTTCACTGCCTTCCATCACCCTCTCACTGGCCTACAACACCCTCTCACTACCTTCCATCAACCTCTGTCTTCCTTCCATCAACCTCACACTGACCTCCATCACCCTCTCACTGCCTTCCATCAACCTTTCATTGACCTCCGGCACCCTCTCACTGCCTTCCATCAACCTCTCACTGACCTCCATCACCCTTTCACTGCCTTACATCAACCTCTCATTGACCTCCGTCACCCTCTCACTGCCTTCCATCAACCTCTCACTGTTCTCCATCACCCTCTCACTGACCTCCATCACCCTCTTACTGCCTTCCATCCCCCTCTCACTGCCTACCATCAACCTCTCACTGACCTCCATCACCCTCTCACTACCTTCCATCAACCTCTGTCTTCCTTCCATCAACCTCTCATTCACCTCCGTCACCCTCTCACTGCCTTCCATCACCCTCTTTCTACCTTCCATCACCCTCTCACAATCCTCCATCACCCTCTCACTACCTTCCATCAACCTCTGTCTTCCTTCCATCACCCTCTCCCTGACCTCAATCACCCTCTCCCTGTCCTCCATCACCCTCTCACTTACCTCCATCACCCTCTCACTACCTTCCATCAACCTCTCCCTGACCTCCATCACTCTCTCCCTGACCTCCAATACCCTCTCACTGCTCTTCATCAACCACATACTGACCTCCATCACCCTCTCACTGCCATCCATCAACCTCCCACTGCCTTCCATCAACCTCTCACTGACCTCCATCACCCTCTCACTGCCTTCCATCAACCTCTCACTGACCTCCATCACCCTCTCACTACCTTCCATCACCCTCTCACTGCCTTCCATCAACCTCTCACTGCCTTCCATCAACCTCTCACTGACATCCATAACCCTCTCACTGCCTTCCATCAACCTCTCACTGACCTCCATTACCCTCTCACTGCTTTCCATCAACCTCCCACTGACTTCCATCAACCTCTCACTGACATCCATCACCCTCTCACCGCCTTCCTTCACCCTCTCATTACCTTCCATCAACCTCTCACTGCCTTCCATCACCCTCTCACTGACCTCCATTACCCTCTCACTACCTTCCATCAACTTCTCACTGCCTTCCATCAACTTCTCACTGCCTTCCATCAACTTCTCACTGCATTCCATCAACCTCTCACTGACATCCATCACCCTCTCACCGCCTTCCTTCACCCTCTCATTTCCTTCCATCAACCTCTCCCTGACCTCCATCACCGTCTCCCTGTCCTCCATCACCCTCTCATTCCCTTCCATCAACCTCTCTCTGCCTTCCATCACCCTCTCTATGACCTCCATCACCCTCCCCCTGACCTCCATCACCCTCTCATTACCTTCCATCAACCCCTCTCTGCCTTCCATCACCCTCTCACTGCCTTCCATGAACCTCTTACTGCCTTGAATCAACCTCTCACTGCCTTCCATCAACCTCTCAAACCTCTCACTGCCTTCCATCAAACTCTCACTGCCTTCCATCACCCTCTCCCTGACCTCTATCACCCTCTCACTGCCCTCCAACACCCTTTCACTGCTCTTCATCAACCTCATACTGACCTCCATCGCCTTCTCACTGCCATCCATCAACCTCCCACTGCCTTCCTTCAACCTCTCACTGACCTCCATCACCCTCTCACTGCCTTCCATCTCCCTCTCACTGACCTCCATCACCCTCTCACTGACCTCCATCACCCTCTCACTGCCTTCCATCAACCTCTCATTGACCTCCGTCACCCTCTCACTGCTTCCATCAACCTCTCACTGACCTCCATCACCCTCTCACTGCCTTCCATCAACCTCTCACTGACCTCTATCACCCTCTCACTGCATTCCATCACCCTCTCACTGCCTTCCATCACCCTCTCACTGACCTCCATCACCCTCTCCCTGTCCTCCATCACCCTCTCACTTACCTCCATCACACTCTCACTACCTTCCATCAACCTCTCCCTGACCTCCATCACCCTCTCCCTGACCTCCATCACCCTCTCACTACCTTCCATCAACCTCTCATTGACCTCCGTCACCCTCTCACTGCTTCCATCAACCTCTCACTGACCTCCATCACCCTCTCACTGTCCTCCATCACCCTCTCACTGCCTTCCATCAACCTCTCACTGACCTCTATCACCCTCTCACTGCCTTCCATCAACCTCTCAATGCCTTCCATCACCCTCTCACTGTCCTCCATCACCCTCTCACTGCCTTCCATCACCCTCTCACTGACCTCCATCACCCTCTCCCTGTCCTCCATCACCCTCTCACTTACCTCCATCACCCTCTCACTGCCTTCCATCAACTTCTCACTGACCTCTATCACCCTCTCACTTCCTTCCATCAACCTCTCAATGCCTTCCATCACCCTCTCACTGTCCTCCATCACACTCTCACTACCTTCCATCAACCTCTCCCTGACCTCCATCACTCTCTCCCTGACCTCCAACACCCTCTCAGTGCTCTCCATCAACCATATACTGACCTCCATCACCCTCTCACTGCCATTCAATCAACCTCCCACTGCCTTCCATCAACCTCTCACTGACCTCCATCACCCTCTCACTGCCTTCCATCAACCTCTCACAGACCTCCATCACCCTCTCACTGCCTTCCATCACCCTCTCACTGACCTCTATCACCCTTTCACTGCCCTCCATCAACCTCTCAATGCCTTCCATCATCCTCTCACTGACCTCCATCATCCTCTCACTGCCTTTCATCAACCTCTCACTGCCTTCCATCAACCTCTCACTGCCTTCCATCAACCTCTCACTGACATCCATCACCCTCTCACTGCCTTCCATCAACATCTCACTGCCTTCCATCACCCTTTCACTGACCTCCATTACCCTCTCACTGCTTTCCATCAACCTCCCACTGCCTTCCATCACCTAATCACTTACCTCCATTACCCTTTCACTGCCTTCCATCAACTTCTCACTGCCTTCCATCAACCTCTCACTGACATCCATCACCCTCTCACCGCTTTCCTTCACCCTCTGATTACCTTCCATCAACCTCTCACTGCCTTCCATCAACCTCTCCCTGACCTCCATCACCGTCTCCCTGTCCTCCATCACCCTCTCATTACCTTCCATCAACCCTCTCTCTGCCTTCCATCACCCTCTCTATGACCTCCATCACCCTCCCCCTGACCTCCATCACCCTCTCATTACCTTCCATCAACCTCGCTCTGCCTTCCCTCACCCTCTCACTGCCTTCCATCAACCTCTTACTGCCTTCCATCAACCTCTCACTACCGTCCATCAACCTCCGTCACCCTCTCACTGCCTTCCATCAACCTCTCACTGACCTCCAGCACCCTCTCACTGCCTTCCATCACCCTCTCACTGACCTCTATCACCCTCTCACTGCCTTCCATCACCCTCTCACTGACCTCTATCACCCTTTCACTGCCTTCCATCAACCTCTCACTGACCTCGATCACCCTCTCACTGCATTCCATCAACCTTTTATTGTTATCCATCACCGTCTCACTGCCTTCCATCACCCTCTTACTGCCTTCCATCAACCTCTCACTGACCTCCATCACCCTCTCACTGCCTTCCATCAACCTCTCACTCCCTTCCATCACCCTCTCACTGCCTTCCATCAACCTCTCACTGACATCCATAACCCTCTCAATGCCTTCAATCTCCCTCTCACTGACCTCCATCACCCTCTCACTACCTTCCATCAACCTCTGTCTTCCTTCCATCACCCTCTCCCTGACCTCCATCACCCTCTCCCTGTCCTCCATCACCCTCTCACTGCCTTCCATCAACCTCTCACTCCCTTCCATCACCCTCTCACTGCCTTCCATCAACCTCTCACTGACATCCATAACCCTCTCAATGCCTTCAATCTCCCTCTCACTGACCTCCATCACCCTCTCACTACCTTCCATCAACCTCTGTCTTCCTTCCATCACCCTCTCCCTGATCTCCATCACCCTCTCCCTGTCCTCCATCACCCTCTCACTACCTTCCATTACTCTCTCCCTGACCTCCAACACCCTCTCACTGCTCTTCATCAACCTCATACTGACCTCCATCACCCTCTCACTGCCATCCATCAACCTCCCCCTGCCTTCCATCAACCTCTCACTGACCTCCATCACCTTCTCACTGCCTTCCGTCTCCCTCTCACTGACCTCCATCACCCTCTCACTGACCTCCATCACCCTCTCACTGCCATCCATCAACCTCCCACTGCCTTCCATCAAACTCTCACTGACCTCCATCACCCTCTCACTGCCTTCCTTCACCCTCTCACTGCCTTCCATCACCCTCTCACTGCCTTCCATCAACCTCTCACTGCCTTCCATCAACCTCTCACTGCCTTCCATCAACCTCTCACTGACATCCATAACCCTCTCACTGCCTTCCATCACCCTTTCACTGACCTCCATTACCCTCTCACTGCCTTCCATTAACCTCCCACTGCCTTCCATCAACCTCTCACTGACATCCATAACCCTCTCACTGCCTTCCGTCACCTTCTCACTGTCCTCCATCACCCTCTCACTGACCTCCATTACCCTCTCACTGCCTTCCATCAACTTCTCACTGCCTTCCATCAACCTCTCACTGACATCCTTCACCCTCTCACCGCCTTCCTTCACCCTCTCATTACCTTCCATCAACCTTTCACTACCTTCCATCAACCTCTCTCTGCCTTCCATCACCCTCTCCCTGACCTCCATCACCCTCTCACAGCCTTCCATCACCCTTTCACTGCCTTCCATCACCCTCTCACTGCCCTCCAACACCCTCTCACTGCTCTTCATCAACCTCATACTGACCTCCATCACCCTCTCCCTGACATCCATCAACCTCTCACTGCTTTCCATCAACCTCTCACTGCCTTCCATCACCCTCCCACTGACCTCCATCACCCTCTCACTGCCTTCCATCAACCACTCACTGCCTTCCATCACCCTCTCACTGCCTTCCATCACACTCTCACTGCTTTTCATCAGCATCTCACTGACCTCCAACACCCTCTCACTGTTCTCCATCACCCTCTCACTGCCTTCCATCACCCTCTCACTGACCTCGATCACCCCCCTCACTGCCTTCCATCACCCTCTCACTGCCATCCATCACCCTCTCACTGCCTTCCATCACCCTCTCACTGCCTTCCATCACCCTCTCACTGCCTTTCATCACCCTCTCACTGCTTTCCATCACACTCTCACTGCTCTTCATCAACCTCTCACTGACCTCCAACACCCTCTCACTGTTCTCCATCACCCTCTCACTGCCTTCCATCACCCTCTCACTGAACTCGATCACCCCCTCACTGCCTTCCATCACCATCTCACTGCCTTCCATCACCCTCTCACTGCCTTCCACCACCCTCTCCCTGACCTCCATCACTCTCTCCCTGACCTCCTACACCCTCTCACTGCTCTTCATCAACCTCATGCTTACCTTCATCACCCTCTCACTGCAATCCATCAACCTCCCACTGCCTTCCATCAACCTCTCACTGACCTCCATCACCTTCCCACTGACCTCCATCACCCTCTCACTGACTTCCATCAACCTCTCACTGCCTTCCATCAACCTCTCACTGCCTTCCATCAATCTCTCACTGACCTCCATCACCCTCTCACTGATCTCCATCACCCTCCCACTGCCTTTCATCAACCTCTCATTGACCTCCGTCACCCTCTCACTGCCTTCCATCAAACTCTCACTGACCTCCATCACCCTCTCACTGCCTTCCATCACCCTCTCACTGCGTTCGATCACCCTCTCACTGCCTTCCCTCACCCTCTCATTGCCCTCCAACACCCTCTCACTGCTCTTCATCAACCTCATACTGACCTCCATCACCGTCTCACTGCCATCCATCAACCTCTCACTGCCTTCCATCAACCTCTCACTGATCTCCATCACCCTCTCACTTCCTTCCATCACCTTCTCACTGACCTCCATCACCCTCTCACTGACCTCCATCACCCTCTCACTGCTCTTCATCAACCTCATACTGACCTTCATCACCCTCTCACTGCCATCCATCAACCTCCCACTGCCTTCCATCAACCTCTCACTGACCTCCATCACCCTCTCACTGCCTTCCATCTCCCTCTCACTGACCTCCATCACCTTCCCACTGACCTCCATCACCCTCTCACTGCCTTCCATCAACCTCTCACTGCCTTCCATCAACCTCTCTCTGCCTTCCATCAACCTCTCACTGACCTCCATCACCCTCTCACTGACCTCCATCACCCTCTCACTGCCTTCCATCAACCTCTTATTGACCTTCGTCACCCTCTCACTGCATTCCATCAACGTCTCACTGCCTTCCATCACCCTCTCACTGCCTTCCATCACCCTCTCACTGCCTTTCATCACCCTCTCACTGCTTTCCATCACACTCTCACTGCTCTTCATCAACCTCATACTGACCTTCATCACCCTCTCACTGCCATCCATCAACCTCCCACTGCCTTCCATCAACCTCTCACTGACCTCCATCACCCTCTCACTGCCTTCCATCTCCCTCTCACTGACCTCCATCACCTTCCCACTGACCTCCATCACCCTCTCACTGCCTTCCATCAACCTCTCACTTCCTTCCACCAACCTCTCTCTGCCTTCCATCAACCTCTCACTGACCTCCATCACCCTCTCACTGACCTCCATCACCCTCTCACTGCCTTCCATCAACCTCTTATTGACCTTCGTCACCCTCTCACTGCCTTCCATCAAACTCTCACTGACCTCCATCACCCTCTCACTGACCTCCATCACCCTCTCACTGCCATCCATCAACCTCTTACTGCCTTCCATCAACCTCTCTCTGACATCCTTCACCCTCTCATGTCATGGTCACGTTGACTGCTTATCTATTTAACTAATGATTCTTATTAAACTCCACGCCAGCAAAACATGAGTGAGTTAGCGACCCCTGAGATGACATGTTTTTTCCCCATACATGCTACACTTGTGTTCCCTCC
Source organism: Homarus gammarus (assembly GCA_958450375.1). Taxonomy (NCBI): domain Eukaryota; kingdom Metazoa; phylum Arthropoda; class Malacostraca; order Decapoda; family Nephropidae; genus Homarus; species Homarus gammarus. The sequence goes on from CAUDMG010003378.1 coordinate 273,634, forward strand.
CAGAGTCCCGCCTTTGTGAAGACAGTTATCAATGCGTTGTTATTCCACTTTCTCCTGGGAAGCTCAATCTTGAATTAGTCTGTGTAAATCAACTCAAGTAATTCTCCAGACCTTTGTCAACTGAGGGTAATCTTTGAATGATTAACAGTTAGTTTGTTTGTAATTATTGTCATTGCAGGAGTAGCGATCACTGGCAACTCAGGGGTATATATACCCCAAGATGAGCCAGGGATAGTGCTCCCTGACGCTGCTTCAATGTTTCTCCAGGTATGTTTTTGTGTAGCCATTCAGTTAGTTCAGTCAATTGTAGTGAATATCAGTGTTCACCAGTGTTCATGATTTAACAGTTGAATTGTCATTCACCCAGTGTAGAAGTAATATAACGTAAACGACGTCTGTCGTCTAGACAAGAGAGTTTGTTTGTGTTGTCATGCCCTGACGCTGCTTCAATGTTTCTTCAGATCCCATTGTGATTCTAGCAACCATTCAACAACGGCACCGATGCCGCCTCATTAATGTGCCCCACGGCTTCGTTGGGCCAGACCCCAGACCCGCCATGTGTCTGGCTACCCCACAATAACAACAGTCGTGAGCCCTAGTGTTCTACCCTGGGTTGCTCCTTGGAAGTGTATGTCCACAGAGAGGGTTGTAACATGTATGTTAGGGATAATTAGTTGGAAATAATTATCCCATATTGGGTAGTGGACCCCTGTATATGCTAGTTTATTTATTAACGAGTATGTTGAGTAAGTACTGAGTTTGCACTAAGCCCAGGAGTTGAGCCTGGTAGTCATATGATTAATACAATATCTTTCCCCATTGATTGCATATTAATAAACTTGTTTTTAGAGTACTTTAGGTGTATTCCTTTCTCCCACAGTACTTTACCTTTATTTCCATCCAAGTTACTTGATTCCAGAATTACCATACCCATGTGCCTAGACCCTCGACCATGCTACCAAAAGAATGTCCATGCTACCAAAAGAATAGGTGACGGAACTGAGTAAGGGTAAGACTAAGAGAAGTAATTAAGATGAGGGTGGTGTAGATACAGAGGGGGAACCCGCGCCCTCACACTCACTGCCTTCTATCACCCTCTCACTGCCTTCCATCAACCTCTCACTGCCTTCCATCAACCTCTCACTGCTTTCCATCACCCTCTCACTGTCATCCATCACGCTCTTACTGCCCTCCAACACCCTTTCACTGCTCTCCATCAACCTCTCACTGACCTCCATCACCCTCTCACTGCCTTCCATCACCCTCTCACTGCATTCCATTAACGTCGCACTGCCTTCCATTAACCTCTCACTGCCTTCCATCACCCTCTCACTGCCTTCCATCAACCTCTCACTGCCTTCCATCACCCTCTCGCTGCCTTCCATCACCCTCTCACTGCCCTCCAACACCCTCTCAATGCCTTCCATCACCCTCTCACTGACCTCCATCACCCTCTCACTGCTTTCTATCAAACTCTCACTGCATTCCATCAACGTCTCACTGCCTTCCATCACCCTCTCACTACCTTCCATCACCCTCTCACTGCCTTCCATCGCCCTGTCACTGCCTTCCATCAACCTCTCACTGCCTTCCATCAACCTCTCACTGCCTTCCATCAACCTCTCACTGACATCCATCACCCTCTCACTGCCTTCCATCAACCTCTCACTGCCTTCCAACACCCTCTCACTGCTCTTCATCAACCTCTCACTGACCTCCATCACCCTCTCACTGCCTTCCAACACCCTCTCACTGAACTCCATCAACCTTTTACTGCCTTCCATCACACTCACTGCTCTTCATCAACCTCTCACTGACCTCCAACACCCTCTCACTGTTCTCCATCACCCTCTCACTGCCTTCCATCAACCTCACACTGACATCTATCAATCTCTCAACTGTTCTCCATCACCCTCTCACTGCCTTCCATCAACCACTCACTCACCTCCATCACCCTCTCACTGCCTTCCATCACCTTCTCACTGCCTTCCATCAATCTCTCACTGCCTTTCATCAAACTCTCACTAATCTCCATCACCCTCTCACTGCTCTTCATCACCCTCACATTGCTCTTCATTAACCACTCACTGACCTCCATCACCCTCTCATCGACCTCCGTCACCCTCTCATTGCCTTCCATCAACCTCTCACTGTCTTACATCACCCTCTCACGGACCTCCATGACCCTCTCACTGCTCTTCATCAACCTCTCACTGCCTTCCATCAACCTCACACTGACCTCCGTCACCCTCTTACTGCCTTCCATCACCCTCTCAATGACCACCATCAATCTCTCACTTACCTCCATCACCCTCTCACTGCCTTCCATCACCCTCTCCCTGCCTTCCATCAACCTCTCACTGACCTCCATCACCCTCTCACTGCCTTCCATCAAGCTCTCACTGACATCCAACACCCTCCCACTGTTCTACATCATCCTCTCACTGCTTTTCATTAACCACTCACTGACCTCCAACACCCTCTCACTGTTCTCCATCAACCTCTCACTGCCTTCCATTGACCTCTCACTGACCTCTATCACCCTCTCACTGCTCTTCATCAACCTCTCACTGACATCCATCACCCTCTGACTGCACTCCATCACCCTCTCACTGGCTTCTATCACCCTCTCACTGACCTCCATCACCCTCTCACTGCCTTCCATCAACCACTCACTCCCTTCCATCACACTCTCACTGCAATACATCAACCTCTCACTGGCTTCTATCACCCTCTCACTGACATCCATCACCCTCTGACTGCTTTCCATCACCCTCTGACTGCCTTCCATCACCCTCTCACTGCCTTCCATCAACCACTCACTCCCTTCCATCACACTCTCACTGCAATACATCAACCTCTCACTGGCTTCTATCACCCTCTCACTGACCTCCATCACCCTCTCACTGCCTTCCATCAACCACTCACTCCCTTCCATCACACTCTCACTGCAATACATCACCCTCTCACTGCAATACATCACCCTCTCACTGGCTTCTATCAGCCTCTCACTGACATCCATCACCCTCTGACTGCCTTCCATCACCCTCTCACTGGATTCCATCAACGTCTCAATGACCTCCATCACCCTCTCACTGCCTTCCATCAACGTCTTACTGCCTTCCATCACACTCTCACTGCTCTACATCAACCTCTCACTGACCTCCAACACCCTCTCACTGTTCTCCATCACCCTCTCACTGCCTTCCATCAACTCTCACTGACCTCCATCACCCTCTCACTGCCTTTCATCAACCTCTCACTGCCTTCTAACACCCTCTTACTGCTCTTCATCAACCTCTCACTGACCTCCATCACCCTCTCACTGCTTTCCATCATCCTCTCACTGACCTCCATCACCCTCTCACTGCCTTCCATCATCCTCTCACTGACATTCATCACCCTCTCACTGCTCTACATCAACCTCTCGCTGACCTCCAACACCCTCTCACTGTTTTCCATCAACCTCTCACTGACCTCCATCACCCTCGCACTGCTCTTCGTCAACCTCTCACTGCCTTCCTCAACCTCTCACAGCCTTCCATCACCCTCTCACTGACCACCATCAACCTCTCACTGCTTTCCATCACCCTCTCACTGCCTTCCACCACCCTCTCACTGCCTTCCATCAACCACTCACTCCCTTCCATCACACTCTCACTGCTCTACATCAACCTCTCACTGGCTTCTATCAGCCTCTCACTGACATCCATCACCCTCTGACTGCCTTCCATCACCCTCTCACTGTTCTCCATCACCATCTCACTACCTTCCATCAACCTCTCACTGACCTCCATCACCCTCTCACTGACATCCATCAACCTCTCACTGACCTCCATCACCCTCTCACTGCCTTCGTCAACCTCTCACTGCCTTCTTCAACCCCTCACTGCCTTCCACCACCCTCTCACTGCCTTCCAACACCCTCTCACTGACCTCCATCACCCTCTCACTGACCACCATCAACCTCTTACTGACATCCATCACCCTCTCACTGCCTTCCATCAACCCCTCACTGCCTTCTGTCAACCTCTCACTGACATCTATCACCCTCTCATGCCTTCCATCAACCTCTCAATGACCTCCATCACCCTCTCACTGCCTTCCATCAACCTCTCACTGCCTTCCATCAACCTCTCACAGCCTTCCATCAATCACTCACTGCCTTCAATCAACCTCTCAATGACCTCCAACACCCTCTCACTGTTCTCCATCAACCTCTCACTGACCTCCAACACCCTCCCACTGTTCTCCATCAACCTCTCACTGATCTCCAACACCCTCTCACTGACCTCCATTACCCCCTCATTGCCTTTCATCACCCTCTCACTGACCTCCCACACCCTCTCACTGTTCATCATCAACCTCTCACTGCCTTCCATCAACCTCTCACTGACCTCCATCACCCTCTCACTGCTATTAATCAACCACTCACTGACCTCCAACACCCTATCACTGTTCTCCATCAACCTCTCACAGCCTTCCATCCACCTCTCACTGACCTCTATCACCCTCCCACTGCTCTTCATCAATCTCTCACTGACATCCATCACCCTCTGACTGCCTTCCATCACCCTCTCACTGGCTTCTATCACCCTCTCACTGACCTCCGTCACCCTCAGACTGCCTTCCTTCAACCTCTCACTCTCTTCCATCAACCTCTCACTGACATCCATCACCCTCTCACTGCCTTCCATCACCCTCTCACTGCCTTCCATCACCCTCTTACTGACCTCCGTCACCCTCTCACTGTTCTCCACCACCCTCTCACTGCCGCCATCAACTCTCACTGACCTTCATCAACCTCTCACTGCCTTTCATCAACCTCTCAGTGCCTTCTAACACCCTCTCACTGCTCTTCATCAACCTCTCACTGACTGCCATCACCCTCTCACTGACCTCCATTAACCTCTCACGGCATTCCATCAACTTCTCACTGACTTCCATCACCCCCCTGCTGCTCTTCGTCAACCTCTCGCTGTCTTCCATCACCCTCTCACTGACCTCCATTTCCCTCTCATCGACCTCCATCACCCTCTCACGGCCTTCCATCAACCTCTCACTGCCTTCCATCAACCTCTCACTGCCATCCATCAACCACTCACTGCCTTCCATCGACCTCTCACTGCCTTCCATCACCCTCTCACTGACCTCCATCACCCTCTCATCAACCTCCATCACCCTCTCACTGCCTTCCTTCACCCTCTCACTGCCTTCCATCAACCTCTCACTTCCTTCCATCAACCTCTCACTGCCTTCCATCAACCTCTCACTGCCTTCCATCAACCTCTCACTGCCTTCCATCAACCACTCACTGCCTTCCATCACCCTCTCACAGCTCTTCATCAACCTCTCACTGCCTTCCATAAACCTCTCACTGCCTTCCATCAACCTCTCCCTGACCTCCATCACCCTCTCACTGCTCTTCATCACCCTCTCAATGCATTCCATCACCCTCTCACTGACCTCCATCACCCTCTCACTGACCTCCATCAACCTCTCACTGCCTTCCAGCAACCTCTCACTGCCTTCCATCAACCTCTCACTGCCTTCCATCACCCTCTCACTGCTCTTCATCAACCTCTCACTGCCTTCCATCAACCTCTCACTGCCTTCCATCACCCTCTCACTGCTCTTGATCAACCTCTCACTGCCTTCCATCAACCTCTCACTGCCTTCCATCAACCTCTCACGGACCTCCATCACCCTCTCACTCTTCTCCATCTCCTTCTCACTGCTCTTCATCACCCTCTCACTGACCTCCATCACCCTCTCACTGCTCTTCATCAACCTCTCAGTGCCTACCATCACTCTCTCACTGACCTCCCTCTCCCTCTCACTGATCTCCATCACCCTCTCACTGCCTTCCATCACCCTCTCACTGCTCTTCATCAACCTCTCACTGCCTTCCATCACCCTCTCACTGACATCCCTCTCCCTCTCACTGACCTCCATCACTCTCTCACTGCTCTTCATCTCCATCTCATTGTTCTCCGTCACCCTCTCATTGTTCTTCCCCACCCTCTCATTGTTCTCTGTCTCCCTCTCATTGTTCTCCACCACCCAGTTACTATTCTCCACCACCCACTCATTGTTCTCCATCACCTTCTCATTGTTCTCCACCACCCTCTCATTGTTCTCTATCACCCTCTCATTGTTCTCCATCACCCTCTCATTGTTCTCCACCACCCACTCATTGATCTCCACCCCCTCTCATTGTTCTCGACCACCCACTCATTGATCTCCATCACCCTCTCATTGTTCTCCACCCCCTCTCATTGTTCTCGACCACCCACTCATTGATCTCCATCACCCTCTCATTGTTCTCCACCATCCTCTCATTGTTCTCCATCACCCTCTTGTTGTTCTCCACCACCCACTCATTGTTTTCCAACACCCTCTCATTGTTCTCCATTACCCTCGTATTGTTCTCTACCACCCACTCATTGTTCTCCATCACTCCCTCATTGTTCTCCATCTCCCTCTCATTGTTCTCCATCATCCTCTCATTGTTCTCCACCACTCACTCATTGTTCTCCATCACCCTCTCTTTGTTCTCCACCACCCACTCATTGTTCTCAACCAGCCTCTCATTGTTCTCCATCACCCTCTCATTGTTCTCCATCGCCCTCTCATTGTTCTCCACCACCCACTCATTGTTCTCTGTCGCCCTTTCATTGTTATCCACCACCCACTCATTGTTCTTCATCACCCTCTCATCATTCTCCACCACCCAGTCATTGTTCTCCATCACCCATTCATTGTTCCCCAACACATTTGCATTGTTCTCCACCACCCATTCATTGTTCTCCATCCCCCTCTCACTGTTCTCCATCAACCTCTCACTGCCTTCCATCACTCTCTCACTGAACTCCAACTCCCTCTCATTGTTCTCCATCACCCTCTCACTGCATTCCATCAACCTCTCACTGTCCTCCAACACCCTCTCACTGCTGTTCATCAACCTCTCACTGACCTCCAACACCCTCTCACTGTTCTTCATGAACCGCTCACTGACCTCCAACACCATCTCACTGTTCTCCATCAACCTCTCACTACATTCCTTTAACCTCTTACTGCCTTCCATTACCCTCTCACTGACCTCCAACACCCTCTCACTGCTCTTCATCAACCTCTCACTGACCTCCAACACCCTCTCACTGTTCTCCATCAATCTCTCACTGCATTCCATCACCCTCTCACTGCTTTCCATTACCCTCTCACTGACCTCCAACACCCTCTCACTGCTCTTCATCAACCTCTCACTGACCTCCATCACCCTCTCACTGCTCTTCATCAACCACTCAATGACTTCTAACACCCTGTCACTGTTCTCCAACAACCTCTCACTGCATTCCATCAACCTCTTACTGTCTTCCATTACCCTCTCACTGACCTCCAACACCCTCTCATTGCTCTTCATCAACCTCACACTGACCTCCAGCACCCTCTCACAATTCTCCATTAACCTCTCATTGTTATCCACTATCCTCTCACTGACCTCCAACACCATCTCACAATTCTCCATCACCCTCTCACTGCTCTTCATCAGCCTCTCATTGTTCTCCACCATCATCTCATTATTCTCCATCACCCTCTCATTGTTCTCCACCATCCACTCATTGTTCTCCATCACCCTCTCATTTTTCTCCACCACCCACTCTTTGTTCTCCACCACCCTCTCATTGTTCTCCACAAACCCACTCATTGTTCTCCATCACCCTCTCATTGTTCTCCACCACCCTCTCATTGTTCTCCATCACCCTCCCATAGTTCTCCACCACCCTCTCATTGTTCTCCACCACCCTCTCATTGTTCCCGATCACTCTCTCATTGTTCTCCCCCACCCACTCATTGTTCTCCATCATCCACTCATTTTTCTCCATCACCCTCTCATTGTTCTTCCCCACCCTCTCATTTTTCTCCATCTCCTTCGCATTGTTCTCCACCACCCTCTCATCGTTCTCCATCACCCTCTCATTGTTCTCCACCACCCACTCATTTTTCTCCACTACCCTCTCATTGTTCTTCATCACCCACTTATTTTTCTCCATCACCCTCTCATTGTTCTCCACCACCCTCTCATTGTTCTCCATCACCCTCTCATTGTTCTCCACCACCCACTCATTGTTTTCCACCACCCTCCCATTGTTCTCCACCACCCACTCATTGATCTCCATCACTCCCTCATTGTTCTCCATCACCCTCTTATTGTTCTCCGTCATCCACTCATTTTTCTCCATCACCCTCTCATTGTTCTTCCCCACCCTCTCATTGTTCTCCATCACCCACTCATTGTTCTCCATCACCCTCTCATTGTTCTCCACCACCCACTCATTGTTCTCCACTACCCTCTCATTGTTCTTCATCACCCACGAATTTTCTCCATCATCCTCTCATTGTTCTCCACCACCCTCTCATTGTTCTCCACCACCCTCTCATTGTTCTCCATCACCCTCTCATTGTTCTCCACTAACCACTCATTATTTTCCACCAACCTCTCATTGTTCTCCATCACACTCTCATTGTTCTCCACTAACTACTCATTGTTTTCCACCACCTCTCATTGTTCTCCATCACCCTCTCATTGTTCTCCACCACCCTCTCATTGTTCTACATCATCCACTCATTTTTCTCCATCACCCTCTCATTGTTCCTCCCCACCCTCTCATTGTTCTCCATCACCCACTCATTATTCTCCATCACCCTCGCATTGTTCTCCACTACTATCTCATTGTTCTCCATTACCCACTCACTGCTCTTCATCAACCTCTCACTGCCTGCCATCACCCTCTCACTGACCTCCCTTTCCCTCTCACTGACCTCCATCACCCTCTCACCTTCTTCCATCAACCTCTCACTGCCTTCTATCAACCTCTCACTGCCTTCCATCAACCTCTCACTGCCTTCCATCAACCTCTCACTGCCTTCTATCAATCTCTCACTGCCTTCCATCACCCTCTCACTGCCTTCCATCAACCTCTCACTGCCTTCTATCAACCTCTCACTACCTTCCATCACCCTCTCACTGCCTTCCATCACCCTCTCACTGCCTTCCATCACCCTCTCACTGCCTTCCATCACCCTCTCACTGCCTTCCATCACCCTCTCACTGCCTTCCATCACCCTCTCACTGCCTTCCATCAACCTCTCACTGCCTTCTATCAACCTCTCACTGCCTTCCATCACCCTCTCATTGTTCTCCACCACCATCTCATTTTTCTCCATCACCCTCTCATTGCTCTTCATCAACCTCTCACTGCCTTCCATCACCCTCTCACTGACCTCCCTCTCCCTCTCACTGAACTCCATCATCCTCTCACTGCTCTTCATCACCATCTCATTGTTCTCCGTCACCCTCTCATTGTTCTTCCCACCCTCTCATTGTTCTCCGTCACCCTCTCATTGTTCTCCACCACCCAGTCATTGTTCTCCACCACCCACTCTTATTTCTCCATCACCCTCTTATTGTTCTCCACCACCCTCATATTGTTCTCTATCACTCTCTCATTGTTCTTCATCACCTTCTCATTGTTCTCCACCACCCTCTCATTGTTCTCAATTACCCTCGTATTGTTCTCTACCACCCACTCATTGTTCTCCATCACTCCCTCATTGTTCTCCATCTCCCTCTCATTCTTCTCCACCACCCTCGCATTGTTCTCCACCACCCTCTCACTGTTCTCCATCACCCTCTCATTGTTCTTCACCACCCACTCATTGTTCTCAACCAGCGTCTCATTGTTCTCCATCACCCTCTCATTGTTCTCCATCGCCCTCTTATTGTTCTCCACCAACCACTCATTGTTCTTCATCACCTTCTCATCATTTTCCACCACCCACTCATTGTTCTCCTTCACCCATTCATTGTTCCCCATCACACTCGCATTGTTTTCCACCACCCACTCATTGTTCTCCATCGCCCTCTCACTGTTCTCCATCAACCTCTCACTGCCTTCCATCACTCTCACTGAACTCCAACTCCCTCTCATTGTTCTCCATCACCTTCTCACTGCATTCATCAACCTCACACTGCTTTACATCACCCTCTCACTGACCTCCAACACCCTCTCCCTGCTGTTCATCAACCTCTCACTGATCTCCAACACCCTCTCACTGTTCTTCATCTACCGTTCACTGACCTCCAACACCCTCTCACTGTTCTCCATCAACCTCTCACTACATTCCTTTAACCTCTTACTGCCTTCCATTACCCTCTCACTGACCTCCAACACCCTCTCACTGTTCTTCATCAACCTCTCACTGACCTCCAACACCCTCTCACTGTTCTTCATCAACCTCTCACTGACCTCCAACACCCTCTCACTGTTCTCCATCAACCTCTCACTGCATTCCATCAACCTCTTATTGCCTTCCATTGCCCTCTCACTGACCTCCAACACCCTCTCACTGCTCTTCATCAACCTCTCACTAACCTCCAACACCCTCTCACTGTTCTCCATCAACCTCTCACTGCATTCCATCACCCTCTCACTGCCTTCCATTACCCTCTCACTGACCTCAAATACCCTCTCACTGCTCTTCATCAACCTCTCACTGACCTCCATCACCCTCTCACTGCTCTTTATCAACCACTCAATGACCTCTAACACCATCTCACTGTTCTCCAACAACCTCTCACTGCATTCCATCGACCTCTTAATGCCTTCTATTACCCTCTTACTGACATCCAACACCCTCTCATTGCTCTTCATCAACCTCACACTGACTTCCAGCACCCTCTCACAATTCTCCATTAACCTCTCATTGTTATTCACTATCCTCTCACTGACCTCCAACACCATCTCACAATTCTCCATCAACCTCTCACTGCTCTTCATCACCCTCTCATTGTTCTTCACCATCATCTCAATATTCTCCATCACCCTTTCATTGTTCTCTACCATCCACTCATTGTTCTCCATCACCCTCTCATTGTTCTCCACCACCACTCTTTGTTCTCCACCACCCTCTCATTGTTTTCCACAAACCCACTCATTGTTCTCCACCATCCTCTCATTGTTCTCCATCACCGTCTCATTGTTCTCCACCACCCTCTCATTGTTCTCCATCACCCTCCCATAGTTCTCCACCACTCACTCATTGTTCTCCATCACCCTCTCATTGTTCTCCACCACCCACTCTTTGTTCTCCACTACCCTATCATTGTTCTTCATCACCCACGTATTTTTCTCTATCACCCTCTCATTGTTCTCCACCACCCTGTCATTGTCCTCCATCACCCTCTCATTGTTCTCCACCATCCACTCATTGTTTTCCACCACCCTCTCATTGTTCTTCATCACACTCTCATTGTTCTCCACCACCCACTTATTGTTCTCCATCACCCTCGTATTGTTCTCCACCACCCACTCATTGTTTTCCATCACTCCCTCATTGTTCTCCATCACCCTCTTATTGTTCTCCCTCATCCACTCATTTTTCTCCATCACCCTCTCATTGTTCTTCCCCACCCTCTCATTGTTCTCCATCACCCACTCATTGTTCTCCATCACCCTCTCATTGTTCTCCACCACCCACTCATTGTTCTCCACTACCCTCTCATTGTTATTCATCACTCACGAATTTTCTCCTTCATCCTCTCATTGTTCTCCACCACCCTCTCATTGTTCTCCACCACCCTCTTATTGTTCTCCATCACCCTCTCATTGTTCTCCCCCACCCTCTCATTGTTCGCCATCACCCTCTCATTGTTCTCCACCACCCACTCATTGTTCTCCATCACCCTCTCATTGTTCTCCACCACCCACTCATTGTTCTCCATCACCCTCTCATTGTTCTCCACCACCCACTCATTGTTCTCCAATACCCTCAAATTGTTCTTCATCACCTATGAATTTTCTCCATCATCCTCTCATTGTTCTCCACCACCCTCTCATTGTTCTACCACCACCCTCTTATTGTTCTCCACCACCCTCATATTGTTCTCTATCACTCTCTCATTGTTCTTCATCACCTTCTTATTGTTCTCCACCACCCTCTCATTGTTCTCCACAAACACACTCATTGTTCTCCATCACCCTCTCATTGTTCTCCACCACCCTCTCATTGCTCTCCATCACCCTCCCATAGTTCTCCACCACCCTTTCATTGTTCTCCACCACCCTCTCATTGTTCTCGATCACTCTCTCATTGTTCTCCACCACCCACTCATTGTTCCCCATCATCCACTCATTTTTCTCCATCACCCTCTCATTGTTCTTCCCCACCCTCTCATTGTTCTCCATCTCCCTCGCATTGTTCTCCTCCACCCACTCATTGTTCTCCATCACCCTCTCATTGTTCTCCACCACCCACTCATTGTTCTCAACTACCCTCTCATTGTTCTTCATCACCCACTTATTTTTCTCCATCACCCTCTCATTGTTCTCCACCACCCTCTCATTGTTCTCCATCACCCTCTCATTGTTCTCCACCACCCACTCATTGTTTTCCACCACCCTCCCATTGTTCTCCATCACACTCTCATTGTTCTCCACCACCCACTTATTGTTCTCCATCACCCTCGTATTGTTCTCCACCACCCACTCATTGTTCTCCATCACTCCCTCATTGTTCTCCATCACCCACTTATTGTTCTCCCTCATCCACTCATTTTTCTCCATCACCCTCTCATTGTTCTTCCCCACCCTCTCATTGTTCTCCATCACCCACTCATTGTTCTCCATCACCCTCTCATTGTTCTCCACCACCCACTCAATGTTCTCCACTACCCACTCATTGTTCTTCATCACCCACGAATTTTCTCCATCATCCTCTCATTGTTCTCCACCACCCTCTCATTGTTCTCCACTAACCACTCATTGATTTCCACCACCTTCTCATTGTTCTCCACCACCCTCTCATTGTTCTCTATCTCCCTCTCATTGTTCTCCATCACCCTCTCATTGTTCTCCATCACCCTCTCATTGTTCTCCACCACACACTCATTGATCTCCACCCCCTCTCATTGTTCTCGACCACCCACTCATTGATCTCCATCACCCTCTCATTGTTCTCCACCATCCTCTCATTGTTCACCACCCTCTCATTGTTCTCCATCACCCTCTCATTGTTCTCCACCACCCTCTCATTGTTCTCCACCACCCACTCATTGTTCTCCATCACCCTCTCATTGATCTCCACCACCCTCTCATTGTTCTCCATCACCCTCTCATTGTTCTCCACCACCCACTCATTGTTCTCAACTACCCTCTCATTGTTCTTCATCACCCACTTATTTTTCTCCATCACCCTCTCGTTGTTCTCCACCACCCTCTCATTGTTCTCCACCTCCCTCTTATTGTTCTTCATCACCCTCTCATTGTTCTCCACCACCCTCTCATTGTTCTCCATCACCCTCTCATTGTTCTCCACCACCCACTCATTGTTCTCAACCAGCCTCTCATTGTTCTTCGTCACCCTCTCATTGTTCTCCGTCGCCCTCTCATTGTTCTCCACCACCCTCTCATTGTTCTCCGTCGCCCTGTCATTGTTCTTCATCACCCACTCATTGTTCTCCATCACCCTCTCATTGTTCTCCACCACCCACTCATTGTTCTCCATCACCCACTCATTGTTCTCCACCACCCACTCATTGTTCTCCATCACCCACTCATTGTTCTCCACCACCCACTCATTGTTCTCCACCTCCCTCTTATTGTTCTTCATCACCCACTCATTGTTCTCCATCACCCTCTCATTGTTCTCCACCACCCACTCATTGTTCTCCATCACCCACTCATTGTTCTCCACCACCAACTCATTGTTCTCCATCACCCACTCATTGTTCTCCACCACCCACTCATTGTTCTCCACCTCCCTCTTATTGTTTTCCACCACCCACTCATTGTTCTCCATCACCCTCTTATTGTTCTCCACCACCCACCCATTGTTTTCCACCAGCCTCTCATTGTTCTCCATCACCATCTCATCGTTCTCCATCGCCCTCTCATTGTTCTCCACCACCCACTCATTGTTCTCCATCACCCTCTCATTGTTCTCCACCACCCACTCATTGTTCTCCATCACCCACTCATTGTTCTCCACCACCCACTCATTGTTCTCCATCACCCACTCATTGTTCTCCACCACCCTCTCATTGTTCTCCACCACCCACTCATTGTTCTCCATCTCCCACTCATTGTTTTCCACCACCCACTCATTGTTCTCCATCACCCTCTTATTGTTCTCCACCACCCACCCATTGTTCTCCACCAGCCTCTCATTGTTCTCCATCACCATCTCATCGTTCTCCATCGCCCTCTCATTTTTCTCCACCACTCAATCATTGTTCTCCATCACCCTCTCATTGTTCTCCACCACCCACTCGTTGTTCTCCATCCCCCCTCATTGTTCTCCATCACCCTCTCATTGTTCTCCATCACCCACCCTTTCATTGTTCTCCACCACCCATTCATTGTTCTCTATCCCCCTCTCATTGTTCTCCATCACCCTTTCATTGTTCTCCATCACCCTCTCATTGCTCTCCTGAGAGTAATACAAATTGTAAGCAAAAACACCCGGATTGTTATGAAATACTTCGATGAATTATGAATTCATATTCATATTTCATGATATTTTTACGGGAATGTATAGATCTCTGTATTTTTATTATTATTTTCTTTTTTACCGGGATTAGCCCACCCGGGATTACTGTAGGTCACTGACCCATATCGCAGCCTCGGGGGCGAAATTGCAATAATAATAATAATAATGATAGTAATAATAATAATAATAATAATAATAATAATAATAATAACAATAATAATAACAATAATAACAACAATAATAACAACAATAATAACAACAATAATAACAACAATAATAAAAACAATAATAACAATAATAATAACAATAATAATAACAATAATAATAACAACAATAACAACATTAACAATAATAATAATAATAATAATGATGATGATGATGATGATGATGATGATGATTGATGATGATTGATAATAATAATAATAATAATAATAATAATAATAATAATAATAATAATAATAATAATAATAATAATAATAGTAATAATTGTTACTGCCACAGTAGGATAAACTAGAATGGGGAGAGAGAGAGAGTGTTGACAACGAACTGTGTTGAGGTGTTAAATGTGAAACAGATTCCTCGCCTCGGGAACTAACTCCTCCCTGCGTAGTTCAGAGGATTGTCTCTAGCCGTCCAGTGAGCTAACAAGTCAGGGAGCTAATAAGTCCTACATTAGACCAGAAACACGTAAGTTTTTATATGGTTTAACACCCCACTCTACTCAAATATATTATATGTAGTTGTTAATAGTGATGGAACGTACAAGTGAATTAATTATCTCATACGTAACATATGTAACTTGTACAGTACTCTGCAGGTTTTCACCGTAACCGCCCAATGAGCGACTGTGGGATAATGAGACCCTTGCATGCAGGACTCAATTGTTCTTTATTCTGTCCAAACCGCGCGACAAGGACAACAAAAGCAATTCTAGACTTTGTTATATTTCACACTAAGCCTGTTCTATCGTGCTACCATCATCGCCGTGAACCTCCACTGGGGATATATACCTGTATATATATATATATATACTTCATTTTTAGTCCATTTAACACGCGGACTTTGAACATATAATCAACGACCTCACCAGCAAGGAATCGAACCCTCGACCTACTGGGTGTGACTAGGGAACGCTTACCGGCTAGGCCACAAGGACACTAAAAGCAGTTCTAGACTCTGTTATATTTCACACAAAGCCTGTTCATCGAGCTGATGGCGCCGTGAACCTCATTGGGAAACTGCCCGTGCCTCGTATGTGGTGTCAGTAGCATTTTACCGAATCCAGCTGGTATGAAACGCGAGGTACATATATATACTTCATTTTTAGTCCATTTAACACGCGGACTTTGAACATATAATCAACGACCTCACCAGCAAGGATTCGGTAAAATGCTACTGACACCACATACGAGGCACGGGCAGTTTCCCAATGAGGTTCACGGCGCCATCAGCTCGATGAACAGGCTTTGTGTGAAATATAACAGAGTCTAGAACTGCTTTTAGTGTCCTTGTGGCCTAGCCGGTAAGCGTTCCCTAGTCACACCCAGTAGGTCGAGGGTTCGATTCCTTGCTGGTGAGGTCGTTGATTATATGTTCAAAGTCCGCGTGTTAAATGGACTAAAAATGAAGTATATATATGTACCTCGCGTTTCATACCAGCTGGATTCGGTAAAATGCTACTGACACCACATACGAGGCACGGGCAGTTCCCAATGAGGTTCACGGCGCCATCAGCTCGATGAACAGGCTTTGTGTGAAATATAACAGAGTCTAGAACTGCTTTTAGTGTCCTTGTGGCCTAGCCGGTAAGCGTTCCCTAGTCACACCCAGTAGGTCGAGGGTTCGATTCCTTGCTGGTGAGGTCGTTGATTATATATATATATATATATATATATATATATGCTGATAACCACAAGGAAAGAAGAAAACACGAAGTTCCCAAGCGCTTTCGTGTAATTCACATCTTCAGGGGTGAGTACAGACTAGAGAGAGTAATACAAATCAAGGTGTATATATACAGAGGAGGGTGAGACCAGGTCCACAATGGTTAGGTATTAGGTAATGACCCTACTAATCTATAAATAGCACACAAAAGCGCTTGGGAACTTCGTGTTTTCTTCTTTCCTTGTGGTTATCAGCATATACCTAGATCACGCGCACCTACAGTGATTTACTTGCATATATATATATATATATATATATATATATATATATGCTGATAACCACAAGGAAACAAAAAAACACGAAGTTCCCAAGTGCTTTCGTGTAATACACATCTTCAGGGGCAAGTACAGACTAAGGAGAAATACTCTCTCTCTCTCTCTCTCTCTCTCTCCCTGGTATTTTATTTCCTTTTCTTTTTGAACCTCCATGTGTTTTTTCTTCCCTTCCATTCTCTTTCCTCGTTTTCCATAACTCCTTCCCCTCTCTTCTCAACTCGTTATCACCCTCCACCTTATCAATTCTCGCCATATGCCTTCCTCCCATTACCCCCACCCTACATGGATCATGTTCGAGGTACGAATATCGACGTTCAAGGCTATAGATACGAGTGATAAAATTTCCTTAATTAGCCAACTTGCCTTTAAGTTTTATGTGAGTTTTCCATTTGGAGGAGAAAGGCCGGCTGTAAAGCAACTAACAGAAAAACCAAGTTCTGCTGTTTGAAAGTGAGGATAGGTAGTGGAAGATAATGAAATAATATGTAAAAACAACAGAATGAAATGGAACCTTGATTAATTTAGGGTTTTGAAGACTGAAGTTTTAGAGCAAATGAAGGATTGAAAAAAAAATCTGATATAGAGTTAGCGACCATGGTTTTCCACTCCCAAGATAAGAAATGTATCCATGGACTCAGCTTTTAACCTAATTTATCCCTTCTAGTGTCTGCCTTCCCTTGGCCCTTCTATCCCAAGAGCTACCAATTGATGTGTGTAACCTTATCTTTTCAACACTGCTCACAACTTGTTTCATCAAGAATTATAAATAGGTAATACTGTATGTTACCAATCGCCTTGCATCAATTCCTGCCTAACCTTAAACTAATAGGTAAATTTGTAACATTATATGCTGCAGCTTTTTCGTACCAGTGAATATATCTTTTTAAGTTTCTTATTTATAAAATCACCCTTAATGTCTATTTGTTCCCACAATATCATTTATCTATAGATTCATTGTGGTCTACCCCATCATATAATACAGTCCTTCAAAATACACAAAACAAGTATATAATATTCTTAACAAATGATACTTCTTTAATTTCCTTTCGAAATTTATCGAAATCATAAGATTACTTAATGTTCGTTTTAACATTTGTTCTCTTTGAACCAATCTTTAATAACATATTGGCCTCATTCAACTAATTGTCTTATCCTGCGTGTACTCTAACACGTATATTATTCTTTGTTTAGTTAATAACACAAATATTAATTGTTCCAATCACTGGGGATATCTCCTTTGTTGTAAACAATGTGACATAATGGACTCAAATAACACCAACCTTAATCATTTTTGTAGACCATCTTCTGGAAGCTGATCTTAATATTTGTTTTATTATATTCATTTTATCGTTAATACTGTTTAGCTCTTCTAAATGCTTTACGTAGCTTTCATATGCTTCTTCCTGAAATAGGATCCTCTCATCTTGATTTTACGTGACACTGCCTCTTTAATTTCATCATCTTTGCCTGATTTTTGTTTGTTTGTAATTTTGCATATTTCCTTTCAATTATGTTTCCTTTCATCAAGTTCTTGCTTCTAAATTTCTTATTGATTGTCAGTATTCCCCTTTATTTTTTGTGACGTCCTTTAACATTCTAAAGCCCTGTGACCAACTTTCTTCTTAAACCCATTTTTCTCTCCTATGATTTTCAATTTATTTGAATTTATGACATTGTTGTTTCATTTTTTTACTATCTAAAGCCTCTCCATATCCAGTTTAAGTTTAACCAACTCTTTTAATTTTGATTTTGTATTAGTCTTCCTAAGCTGGGTTATCGGGACATAGTTTGATCAATAGGTCTTAGTTTGTATTAGCAAGTTCTCTAATTTTTCGTAAAAATAAATTAATTTACTTAATTCTCTATAACACTATTTTCATATTCTGAGCAGTTATCTCGATGTCTCAGGTGATGTTGCAACTGCGATTTTACAATGATTATCTTGTAATCATTACAAATTCAGTTAACCATTTTCCTTCTTGGGTTCTTCTTTCCTCATAGTCAGGAGGCGTGGTACATATTTCATGCTGAGTGCCCTAATCATGAAGCATCGGCCCTTAGGAAAGAAGGCGAATGCTGAATCCACATGGCCGTCAAACACTTCCGTATATTTTTGCATTAAATCCACCTACTACAATTAAATACTATATATGTTGTTCCTCATAGCTTCTATCATGAAACTTTTTAAAAATCCTCTTTCTCACAAACAATTGTTGAAAAATAAGACTGAATTATTTGGAGGACAGGGTTTGACAAACAGAACTATCTAATACCTGCCATTATCCCTGAAGTCACTGACAAATGTTCTGTTTTACAGTTTATGAATTTTTACACATCTCCCATGCCTTTCACCAGCTGAATATCGAAAATGCCTCTTTTTCAACTAAAACAATATGACTTGGCCATCTCACTTCACTTAATCCCACAATTTCCCACTGCAACCTTTACAGTACATCTTCCTGCTTAGATATGAGTTTAATTGTCCTCATTCCTTAACTTTCTGGATCGTTGTTAATATCTAAGGCATTATTGTACTCAGACATTGAAACTCTCATTGGCAATGCGAATCGCACTTTTGGGTGACACTCATTCACGAACACTTGGAAATCAGTTATAAGGTCTGTCCATTGTTGTTTAACTGTGAAAAGTGAAAGTGGGTCAAATAAGCATGACTTCCCGTCAGAGACAGTGAATGTACTAGGAATAAAAAAAAGTCATTAATATACTTGTGGTGAAAGAAGACTACAGTTCACCTTTTTCTAGGCTTTATTGTTCATATAACTGACCAAGGGCAGTATGGCATCCGGAAGAAAACAAAAGAATATTCTAGTAAGTGAAGGGAACAATGAAAATTACTAATATAATATAACCCCAAATAAAATAAAACCCAATGATAAGAAACATAACATATGAACATACACACATAACAAGGTAGAGGACATGGGTTCAAATGTACAAGTGTAGCATGAATTTATTACATTCTACCCATCTTGCTGAATTAGACATCAGGACAACCGTAAAAATCAGGCTTCCGACGTACACGACCCGATCGACGAGGAAGCGAGGGTGAATCTGTTAAAACAGCTTTATGCAGACGAGCATCACTTGAAAGGTCGTCCCTGACAGGAGATTCAGCCACTGGAGTGCCGGGTGTAGGGTTAAGGGGCACCGAGGTAGATGCCTTAGGTAACTCAGTCGGTTCAGGTTCGGGATAGGCAGTATCTGGAACAGCTTGTCCAGCAGGGGCCAGATCTCAGAGTGACACTGTAGACTGTCGTCCATCAGGGAACCGAACGTGGGCGTACTGTGGATTGGCTTCCAGAAGCTCAATCTCACCAACCAGAGGGTCGTACTTATTGTTCCTGACATGTCTTCGTAGCAAGACTGGTCCATAAGAGGAGAGATTGGTTGGCATCGAACTACCACGGGCTGATCGACGTTGGAAGTTGAACAGTTTTTCATGAGGCGTTTTGTTGGTGGCAGTACATAAGAACATAAGATTATAAGAATGGAGGAAACTGCAGCGGGCCTATTGGCCCATACTGGGCAGTCCCATTTACACCCAACCCCTATTGCTCATATATCCATCCAACCTGTGTTTGAAGCTATCCAGCGTATTCCAATTAATGATATATTTGGTAACTTGTTCCACTCGTCCACTACTCTATTTCCAAACCAATGTTTAACTATTTCGCGCCTAAATCTAAACTTATCAAATTTAAAGTCATTGTTGCGAGTTCGGTCCTGGTTGGATAGTTTGAGTACCTTTGTAATGTCCCCTTTGTTTATCCCTGACTTCCATTTATACACCTCGATCATGTGGCCCCTCACTCTACTTCTCTCGAGGGAGTGCAAATTAAGATGCTTTAACCTGTCTCTGTACTCAAGATTCCTATTGTCCAGGATTAGTCTTGTCATTCTCCTCTGAATTCTTTCCAAGAATGCTATATCCATTCTGTAATACGGTGACCAGAATTGAACTGCGTAATCCAAGTGGGGTCTCACAAGCGCAAGATATAGTTTTAAGATGCCCTCGCTAGTCTTATAACTAACACTTCTTTGTATGAACCCAAATACTCTAATAGCCTTGTTTCGAGCAAATACACATTGCTTACTTGGCTTAACATTCCTGCTTATCATTACTCCTAAATCTTTCTCGCAGTCGGATTTCTCAATAACATCGTTGTTTATCTGGTATCTGGTTTTCCTGTTTACATCTCCTATACTGAGTACTTTACATTTGTACACATTGAATCTCATCCGCCATTTTTCAGACCATTCCAAAAATTTGTTTAGATCTTCCTGTAATTTTGTGGAGTCATCGTCAGATTTAATTACAAGTCCTATTTTAGTGTCATCAGCAAATTTACTTATGTTGCTGTCTACGCCGATATCTATGTCGTTTATTTATATAATAAATAATAATGGTCCGAGTTCTGAGCCTCGGGGAACTCCACTAGTGACGTTGCTCCAATGGGATTTAGTGCCTATACTGCTCACTAACTGTTTCCTGTCCTGTAACCACGCCCTAATCCATTTTAGAATATCTCCTTTAATGCCATGAGCCTCCACTTTTCGTGAGGGACTCTATCGAAGGCTTTGCTAAAGTCGAGATATACCACATAATAATTGTGCCCCTCGTCCGCTGATTCTAAAACAAATAAAAAGAATGTTAATAGAGTAGTTAGACATGAACGCCCGCTTGTGAAGCCATGTTGGGAATCATTGATCAACTTGTGCTTCTCCAGGTGATTTCGAATAGAGTTTGAAATGATTACTTAAAGTAATTTGCCTAAAATCGATGTTAGACTGATTGGTCGGTAGTTAGAGGATAGTGATCTTTCTTCCTTTCTTGAAAATCAGTACTGTATTACATTCGCTATCCTCCAAGATTCTGGCACTACACCCGTTTTTAAGGACATGTTAAACCACTTTGCTATGGGCATACTAAGCTCTTCCTTACATTCCTGTAACACTCTGGCAACTATCTCATTGGGACCTGGGGACTTATTAGGCTTTAGTCACTACTATCTCGCTATCTCTGTATAGAGTCCGTGCCACGGGTATCATGTTTAAATTTTCGGTGGTGAAAACTCTTGAAAAATATTTATTGATATTTTTGCTCATTTCTCCGTCTTTATCAGTTAGCTCGCCGGTATCTGACTGTATTGGTCCAATCTTTTCTCGTGTTTTAGTTTGATACATTTGGTAGAATCCCTTGGGGTTTACCTTTGCCTCCTTTGCTATCTTCAGTTCATTATTCCTCTTTGCTTTTCTTATCTCGGTCTTAACCCTACCGGCCAGTACCTTCTAATAATCTCTGAGGTAGACTTCACCACGATTTATTTTCCTTTGTCAAATAATATTCTTTAAGTAATTATTTATCCATTTAGGGTCATTGTTGTTTGATCTGAGTTTTCTGTATGGTATGTTCTGCCTTTGTGCATTAAGCAACTCATTATTTAAATTGTTGTGGAACTCGGCAACCTCAGATCTCGTTATCAGGTCTCCAGGTAAGGTGCGGTCGCCCTCTGTGGGTACATTGTGAGATGTCACCTCATATGAGGTCATGTAGTTCACCCCCAAGAGCGATGCCCCTTCTTTCAGCTGCCTCTTCAAACTATCAAAGTTTGGGACTTAAGTGGAATTTTCCTTGAGGTTCCCCTGAAATTCTAACTGGAATCTAATTTCTTTGTGATCACTGTTAGCAAGTTCGTTTCCTACCTCGACATTACTAATGAGGTTTTCTCTGTTTGACAGAACTAAATCGAGTATATTATTACCCCGGGTGGGTTCGGTTATATACTGGCTTAGGAAACAGTCCTGGATTGTTTCAAGAAAATCCTCTGATTTTGAGTTATCCGTGAGGTCAATACAATCTATTTGGCTAAAGTTAAATTCGCCTACTATATAGACTTTGCTATGTATGGAAGCCCTGTGCATTTCATCCCAAATAAGTCGCTCATTATCTCTATCGTAATTGTTTCTGTATTCTGTTCTGTTTTTATTACCTTTTGTATTTCACACTTCAGATTATCCCTGACATAGATTGCTACTCTGCCTCCTTTAATAATCTGCATATCGGTATGGAAAAATTTGTAACCTGCAATTTTGCATTCAACAGGTAACTCACGTGAGTCTAGATTTATCCATGTTTCGGTGAATGCTATTATATCGATTTTTTCGGTACATACCAACGCCCTGATTTCATCTATTTTGTTTCTCATTCTTCTACTGTTTGCATAGTAGACATTTAAGTTAGTCGTGTTCTGAGTCCTCTCTGTGTCGGGTTTAAGTTTTAACTCCCTGCCTAATTTAGTTTTGCCATAATTTCTAGCACTATTTCCCTGTAACATTTCACTTTGTTTACCTGTTTGCACTGCAGTCTCCTCCACCCCTGTGCTCATATGTTCTCTTAGCAGTTTAAAGACTTCGACATCTTTTGAACTGCCCTCTCGAGAGAACCAGCCAGGGCTGCCACTCCATCCCAAGCATAAAGGTCCCTTCTGCCGTAGAAGTTATCCCAGTTGTCAATGAATGGGACTGATATTGACTTGCAAGACAGCCGTTGACACCAACTGCCCTTGACAACCATTCATTGCCAACTCTCCTTCTAGGCAGGACACCACATATGATAGGGGTCCCTCCCTTCGACCTAATACGTTCTATAGCTGTCTTGAATTGATAAAGAAGCTCCTCACTCCTACAGCGGCCAATATCATTGCCTCCTGCACTAAGGCAGATAATGGGTTTGATCCCATTACCAGACAAGATATTGTCCATCCTGTCAACTATATCCCCAACCCCAGCGCCTGGCAAACACACCCTCATCCTATTTTTATTTTACCACAAAAAGCTCTGTCCAGGTACCTTACCTGGGAATCGCCAACAATTAAGATTTTCGTACCTTCCTTGTCAGCCTTGTCCATGACTATGCTAATGCCCAATTCGTCTATGAAAGGACTGAAAGAGTTGGTACACTTAGCTGTTGTTGTCGTATCTTTGGAGGTTTTTTCACCACCTTGGTGTGTGTTTTCACCACCAGTTTGGTCGTCCCTCTCCTCACAACCTTCCATTCGCCTGATTTTTCGTCAGATACAGACGTTCCTTGTCTCGCTTCCTCCTTCATCCTCGCTATCTCTTTCTTTAGTTTCATATTTTCTTCCTTTTTCCTCTCTAACTCTACCCTCAGAAGGACACAGCCCTGTTCACAAGTATCACTAGCCATTACTGACAATGAATCCCCAGGGGCTAAGCCTGCCGTGACCTTTCCTCTTCCCAACTAGTTTCTGTGATGTTCTTGGACCTAATAGTGAGTGTAATGGTTTTCCATATTACACTGCCCTGCATAGTTTTTGAGGTTTGTCTATTATTAAGCTTTTCTGGGTATATTTTGCATGCTGATCTCAAAAATGTTATCCATTTTGCTCAATCAGGTCAGAATTTTGTGCTATAGCATTTTAAGCGGAGATTCAGGTAAAATATTGGCATGTTTCTCTCAAAATGGGGTCCTCATATTCGTTCATTAAAAAAATCATCCGAGACATTGGCAAGCCTCACAGAAAAGATTTCGGTCAGTTTTAATGCCCTTACGATGCATTTAAATACACCCACGTGCTCGCCGGCTATTTAAATGTCCGCCGTGACACAAAGGAAAAGAGTATATGTCCGTGTTTTTTTACATATATTTTTTTCACAATTAAATTTCTTTTTCATCTGGTGGTACATGGCTTTGCGAACACAATGTCTTAGCACCAGGAACAACATTTGCCTGGTACCATAACCGTGACAAGGAATTTCGCAAGTTCTTCAGTTTTGACAAGGAAACTTCATTGGTGTATTGCAACAATATCAGTGGACTCATTGCAGCTATGGGAATATCATACAATATATCAGAGTGGCGGCTCTTCATTGACTCATCAAAAAGAAGCTTGAAAGCTGTGTTGTTGTTCAATGGAAACCAGGTCGCGTCTGTTCCAGTGGGGCATTCAGTGCAGATGGATGAGAACTACAACAACATGGAGTATCTGTTAACTGCTCTGAAGTATAAAGACCACAATTGGGAGATCTGTGGAGACTTGAAGGTAATTTAATACACCAAAAACAGTTGCTTTCAAAAATTGATATTTTGTTGACAGTTTTTCTAAAAGGTAATTATGTCTGCCGACATACTGTCATATTATGAAGTGTTAATATTTTTTAATAATTAAACTATTCAGCTAAACATATTTTTAATCTGTTTTTTCCACAGGTTGTGTCCATGGTGCTGGGCCTACAAGGTGGTTACACCAAGTTTCCATGTTTCCTCTGTCTGTGGGATAGTCGAGCAGACAAGCAGCACTACATGCAATGTGACTGGCCTGCAAGAAGTGGACTTACTCCAGGTTCTCACAATGTTGTTGCCCATGCTCTGGTGAATCCGCAGAACATTCTTCTTCCGCCACTGCACATCAAGCTCGGTCTGTTCAAAAACTTTGTAAAGGCACTGGACAAAAAAAAGCCAGGCTTTCAATTTTCTGAAAGAAAAATTTCCAAAAGTCACTGAGGCAAAGCTGAATGCAGGAATTTTTGATGGCCCTCAGATCAGAGAGCTTTTCAAAGATCCCAAGTTTGATTGCAGCATGGATGTAAATGAGAAGAAAGCCTGGCATGCCTTTAAGTCTATTGTCTCCAATTTTCTTGGCAACTACAGAAGTCCAGAGTATGGACGAGTTGTTGAGGACCTACTTCTGAGCTACAAAGTTCTTGGTGCACGCATGTCCATCAAGATGCACTTCCTCAGCTCCCACTTGGACTACTTTCCAGTGAACTGTGGTGATGTGAGTGAGGAACAAGGAGAACGCTTCCATCAAGATATCCGTGTAATGGAGGAGCGGTACCAGGGTCGCTGGGATATCAACATGCTCGCCGACTACTGTTGGTGTCTGAAACGGGACGCCCCAGACACCAACCACCAAAGAAATTCTCTGCGACAGCCATTTATGCAAGTCTAACTGTAAAGGCATCTATGTAGTTGACATATTTTGGTCCTATGTGTTGTGGTTACATTTCTTATGATATATTTTGCATAAAAATTTTGACATCATATTTAAGAATTTCGATTTTTTCCTAATTCCCATAGCATAAAAATCTGACCTGATTGGGCAAAATGAATGGCATTTTTGGAATCAGCACGCAAAATACATAAAGAATCAGCTAAGAAACCCCGCACCTCATGAATTTTTTTTTCAAATGCAGCCCAGTGTGAATTATTCAGTTGTAGTGCTCACACTGACCATTTCCTCTAGGGTTGTAGGGGGTAGTTCGGCTGGTAGACACACTATAACTAATGAGGAAATCTCTAAGCTCTCAGTTCATGAAGGAGATGCCTTGATCCGAGTGGACATAAGCAGGCATGCCGAATATAGCAAATAACTGATGCAGACACTAGATGACTGCTACGGCGTTCATATCTTCATATGCAAACGCGAAGGGGAATCGTGAATGTTCGTCAACCACGGTTAGTAGGTATTGATTTCGGGAAGTCGACGGCAAGGGATCCTTGAAATCCATGTTTAACCGTTCAACAGGCTGAGTAGCTTTGATGAGGGCGGTTGAGTCGGGTTTGTAGAACTGAGGTTTAACCCTGGCACAGGTAGAGCACTCAGCACATACCTTCTTGACGTCATTTACAGAATATGGTAAGTTGCGGATGAAGTGAGCCATCCTTGTGACTCCTGGATGACATAGCTGCTGATGGAGATCCAACAGATTGTTGTGGTTGGTAGCCGAACAGAAGGCTCTTGCTAGAGCATCAGCAATTGAGTTTTCAGTCCCTGTCTGATGGACAATGGCGTAGTCGAAGCAGGCTAGTTCGACCCGCCATCGTTGGATCTTGTTGTTCTTGATTTTTCCCAGCTTCTTGGAGTGGAACATGAAGGACACAGATCGCTGATCGGTGATGAGAGTAAAGTGTCTGCCAGAGAGGAAATGTTTCCATTTCCTTACTGCTTCAACGATAGCATAGGCCTCTTTTTCGACAGAAGAGTGTCTGCACTTACTGTCTGAGAGTGTTCTCGAGAAGAATGCAACTGGTCTATCGGGTTGATTCAGGGAGGCAGCGATGGAAGAGTCGGAAGCGTCGTTTTCTACTACAAATGGAATCGTTTCGTCAATCGAGCTGACTACCGCACTTGCTATTTCCTCTTTAAGATTTTCGAAGGCGGAGACTGCTTCCCCTTGGAGCGGGAATGTCTGAGCCTTGACCAAAGGTCTGACTTTGCCGGAAAAGTGCGAGATCCACTGAGAGTAACTATGAACAATGAAAATTACTTATATAATATAACCCAAAACAAAACAAAACCCAATGATAAGAAAGATAACATATGTTCATACACACATAACAAGGCAGAAGACATGGGTTCAAGTGTACAAGTTTCGCATAACTTTATTACAATACTATAGGGTGGAAATCTCTCACGCTTCACTTTGGTAAACAACCAACGTATGTACTGTATACTAGGGTGTGTCAATTTAGGGGGTGAACTGGCTAAATTGAAAATCGAGTAATTTGGTAGCAATTTATTGTAGTCTTTAAGCATGCAAAACAATATTCTGGCATAAATTTTTTTTTATAATAAGTCCTACCTACATCAAATGGATTTTTAAATGTACATATTTGTGAATTTATAACATAACCAGCGTTTGCACACATGTTACTGTTTCAAGTTTCAAATTATTATATTTTATTATCCGTAGTCTATTTGAAAGTAACCAATGCCTTCATACTCTCTTTGCTTTGGTTTCTTGTCATCAGTAGTCTGCTTGCTATTTGTGCTTTGATGTAACCTTCTCGCCTCTCGTGGCTGTAAACATGGCCCGCTGCTTCTGTGACCATTTTCACACATCTCTCCACACTTTGAGTGTGGGAAGGCCACTTCGGCACCTGCATTGGAGTCTCTTTAAGGTTTCTCAATTCTTGGCTAGTTAGACTTGTTGTCAATGGTGGCTCTAAGACTTCCAAACTCAAGTCAACCAATTCTGACAATTTGGTGGCATTGACGTTTATTGGGGGAACTTTTCTTGAATGAAACGAACAGTCTCCCAACTGGTCGTCATCTATTAGCGTTCCTCTAATCTTTAGAATGACTTCTACAGCCTCGGTTCGGAGATTGGTACATTGACTGCAAAGCATTGCTTGCAAAACTGCTTCTGATCGAGCATACCAAGCGGACCTTCTTGCCACAGGTAACACGATGTCCCTCACTACCTTCCTCTGTGTTCTTACTAGCTGCAATTGAAACAAAAGGTGATTGGGCCCATCCACCCACATAGGATTAAGTTTCACACTAAACCACTGGGGAAGATAAACTCCAATAATAAATTCAACAATTAACCTCAAATTCTTCAGCACTTTGCCCTTCAATTCGTGTTTGGAAATCCAAATCCTGCAGAAACGAAGAGCTGTAGTTAACCAACGGCTGTGACTGACAGGTCCAATCTCCAAGAGAGCCAATGACTGAGGCACTTCTCCTGATCTTATTGCTTGGGCAATACGATAAGCATAGGATTGATCTGTGCTGAGATCTTTGATGACTCCTTCAGACAACGCCGGAAGGGGAGGGCCAACTTCGACCTTTGGAAAGGTTGTATTTATTTCTAGTTGTGTTGCTTCATCCAGCATGATGCCAAGGGGACCTGACCACTTGTTGTTGCTCTTTGTAGGACCATCAAGTTCCTGGATGAGATGACGAAGAGGTAGCTCGCCTGTATGTAAATCACATACAATCCAAACAAGTCTTCTTCCTAGTTTTTTCTCTAAATGCGTCATTACACCCCCCTGCCATCCGGTGTTCACTGCAGTTGAATCTCCACCAACAGCCTGCAGTGAACTGCCAAGTCCTCTCTCCTGAACCCAACATAAAATATGATCAGCAATGACCTCTGCATGTTTCTTCCCTTCTACTTCAGTTTCGGGAGCAAAGTGAAACAAAAACCGACCACCAGGCTCAGAACAGACAGAGTAGTGTTCTTCTTTGATGAGACCTGGAAACTTTCTGTTCACTCCCTCTACTTCTAGCAAAACTTTTGTGTCATCTATTCTTCCATCAAACAAAAGACAGGAGAGCCCTCCCTCGCTTAAATCTTTTTCATGCTGATCAGATATTTCCTTCATTATTTTTTCTTGTGCTCTTCTAATTTTATTATGATCTATCACCAAAGATACATCCTCTCGGCTGATGAGGCCTGCATCTATCCAAGCGGCAGTTGCAATTTCTGCAGCCTCACGAAGTCCAGCATGGTGGCGAATACTAGCTAAAGCAATGTTTGAAATATTTCTTGTGTTGTATTTCATTTTCTTTGGTAAAGGTTCAGATGGCTCTTTGGAACTATCATCTGATGTTGCTTCCTGTTCATCAGAAGAACTATCAAAGAAGTGATAAACATCTTGACACAGCTCTTCCTCTCTTTGGATGGCTTCTTCACTCTTCATTTTCTTCTTTTGTTCCCTCTCTCGGATTTGTTCTCTCTTCTTGGCATTAGCAATCTGCTTCTTTGTTTCTGAATAATCTATTGAACCCATTTGCATACTTCCTTGGCCTTCTGCCTTTGTCCTCTGTGCCTTTATAAATTCAAGCTCTAAAACAGGGATCTTCTTTTCACGAGGACAACCACAATCAATGTGGGAATTATTTTCTCTCTTACCTGAGTGAGAACAGTTGGATTCAGAACATAATTGTATGGAGCACTTGCAGGTCAAAATGTCAAACAGAGTATCAAGTGTGTGCAGAAATTCATTTTTCCTGGCCAAGTTTCCTTTACCAAGTGATGTTTCAACTGCTTTGTGCCATAATTTCGTTAGTTTTAGCTCAATAGTTCGACACTGATTAATCACAGGTGGTTTGAATAGTGCATTAGCTTTTGTCCATTGATGCAGAAGAGGGACTATCATGTCATTTATGAGTTCTTTATCTGTATAGTTCCTTCTGTCCTTTGCATTTTTTTCTCGAAGGAGTAACCCTAATCTTAGCATGTCTCTCACTGTTGGAAGTTCTGATACAGGAAGCTCCTTCCCTTTACCAACTAGCAGGCTCAAGTGGGTTGACAACTGACTTCTTGTCTTCAATTTTGACATCTTCACACTATCTGACAAATAGAAAAATATTTCAATGTTTCATAATTCAATTGTTGTTTCAAAAAATATCAATTTGTTTATCAAAAATGCTGTAACAGAAATAACATAATAATTTCTTAGAACATAATGTTTTATACAATGATATAAGTAACTGCGACAATCAATATGCCCTACTTACAATAATTAAAATGTAGAATTCGTCTGGTAGAGTAGGTGCAAGTGCAATGAGAGCAAACCACCGTCTATGATATCTAGAAGGAGAGTGAGCCGGGCGCCTTATCCTCACGCTTGGTACAAGTCAAAACAAGAATTAAACTGTCCCACACGGAGAGCCTGTTCATGTTCATGTTCTGACATGCATATTGTACACAAGCTATAGAACCATAAAATACTCCATAATCCATATGCTTACATGAGATTAGTTAATATCAAGTGAATAATTCTAATCAAGTCTCATTAATTTGTTGAAATACTGATATTTGAAACTTTAAGGTATAATTGATGTAGGTGAGGGTTATTTCAATTCATTTTTGTTTGCTAATCTCAAGTTTAGACATAAAGAGGCACAATATTTTGACTACCAAATTTGATTTTTAACATGTTGACAAAATTGACACACCCTACTGTATACCCTCCCGCACTTCCTTGTCTCCGAGAGTCGTGAACCACGGGAGTATGGAACCGCGTTCGAAGCATTCACTCCTCCAGTTTATAGGGTGTTTCACCCAGAAATAGACTTTCAATCATGTATAATATAGTTTCTTTACATTATCGTTATTAAATATATATGTTCTTAATGTGGTAGATTCACTAACCAGGTGTCAATGTTTTCTGTTGCCAATCCTAATCTCCGAAATTGAAATTGAAATAAGTTATTGACCATAAATTTATTACTTCAGAAGGACAGGGTAGTATACTACTCCCACCCTCACTTTTCTCATCCCCTAGGTTTACAATAAATTATAAATGTTAATACAATAATTTTTTTTACATAACTGAAATAGTTCATTTTGGCATGAACACTGTACTACATTTAAAGAACAGATAATGTAATCCTACACAAAATTAAATGACATATCCTTGGAGCAAAATTTTTATGAATTGCAAGAATTATTTTAATTTCTCCCTTATTTATCATCCAACAAACTTGTTTCTATAAAGAAGTGATCTCACTGTTCCTGTATGGTTGTATTTTTCCACATCCTAATACATAATGTTGCAGTGTATGGGAATCCCTAAGATGACACAGTTGGCAAGGTTGACCTGCCCCTCCACTTATCTGCCAGTAATATTTGTATCCCAATCTTAGTCTCATTATAACAGTATCAACAGATGGTAAGTTAGTCCCATAAGTTACATTGGTGTTTTGTAAGACATACACATAGTGCTGTAAACTCTCGCTACATATAGCGAGATTTTCTCTTCTTGTTTTTTTCTATTCCTCTCTTTTTCTTTTCATTTCCCGCTTTATCGTTCTAATACTTACATTGTTAACAATATCTATATACAACTTTTCTGCAGCTTTTTTGGCCAATTTGTCAGTCATTTCATTTAATAAATCCCCGCATGTGATAGAATCCATACAAACTGCACAGTGCATTCCATTTCTTGCATTACTGTGACCAGTCGTTTACAGATATTAAAAATATGAAAGTTACATGGATTTTTTACTCTGCAAAGCTTCCAATGCACTTTTACTATGAACATAAATATAAGTTTCTTTACACTTCACTATACCAAACTGGAGTCCTTCACATATTGCGTGTAGTTCAGGCAGCGTGGTTGAGGTGTTGTTACTAATTCTTTTACAAACCGTTCCATCTGCATAACACTCACTGATAAAATATTCCCTTATAAAAACACCACATCCCGCTTGACCGTTACTTAACATCGATCCATCACAATATATATGTACAGTGTTTCTCCTGGTAAACCTATATATTTTCTCGAAAAAGGCATTTCGTAAATAACTGGGATGTCAATCATATTTTTTCCCTAACAAGCTGTAAAATATCTACTGCTGTGCATCCTTCCTGCCATGGTCTAAACCTTAAATAAATTTGTAATTAAATGCAATATATATCTACTCCATACTCCATCATAATATTACACAATAGCCTTGCATACTTGGACACATTGCCAAGATCTGTTCTTTCATCTAAGGACCTTATTGTACTGGACAACCTATTATCTCCTCCTCTCCTAATGGTCCTTAAGAGTAGTGGCTACATCAAGCTACTTTACTCTATGTTCTATACCTGGTAAATCTAACTCCATTCTCATTATTTCAATTCTAGTGTTCCGTTGACACAATTCTCGTGGCCTGGTTTTGAATCACTTCAAGCTTTTGAATAAGTTTCTTACTATACATTATATGGATGGGAGCTGCATGCTCAATAACTGAACGTATAGTACTGATATAAACCATCCTTAAAATAGGAATACCTGCGCCATTTCCCTTCCATGCCAAAGCTCTTAACGGTCTTAAACGTCCTTTACATGCATTCTTCAAGTATTGCATCTCACGTACTTTACTGTTGGACTTATACCCAATGTGCATCCTAAGGTATTTGTAAGCATCAACTTTTTCTAGCCTCAATCCATTCGAAAATAAATCCCCTTGATCATAATTTCTGACCTGATATTTATTTTTTCATTATTAATTGCAAGGCCCATCATATAACAAAGTGTACTCAATGCTGTAAAAGTATATTATCAGCATATATTATAACCTGTGTGTCTCCAGGAAATTCGTAATGAGCCATTATGTTCATCAATATGTTAAAAAGAGTAGGGCTAAGTACCCCTCCCTGTGGTGACCCCAACTCCATCTCTGTTTCTTCCGAGTACCAGCCCTGAAACCATACTCTAGCCATTTTGTTACTCAAGTAATCCACATTCCATTTCTGCAACTTCCCACAAACCTCTAAATTAATTAGTTCCTCAAATACGACTTTTTTACTTGCCTTATCAAAGGCCCCTTTTAAGTCTACAAAAGTCCTACTTGTAGCCTTGGAGTTATTCAAACTTTACAACACAGTCTGTAGTACTTCTCCCTTTCATAAATCCATGTAAACTGGGCGCCAAGAGATTTTCCACTATATACAGCAACCTGTATAATACTATTCTTTCCATCA
The DNA here is from genome assembly GCA_958450375.1 of Homarus gammarus. Lineage (NCBI taxonomy): Eukaryota > Metazoa > Arthropoda > Malacostraca > Decapoda > Nephropidae > Homarus > Homarus gammarus. Next base: position 306,654 of record CAUDMG010003378.1, read on the forward strand.
TATTACTAAAATAAGAGGTCAAAGATATTGGACGGAAATTTCCAATGGTCTTTGGTATTGGTACAATTACTTCTTTCTTCCACTTAATAGGGATACAACCTCCATTATAAGACATATTAAACAAGTCTAACCTGGGCCCTTCTCTAATACCAGCCAGACCATTAAGGATAACATATGTTATTCCATCATCACCGGGTGCAGAATTTCCCTTTTTATTCGCATATAATAACTCGCCTCTCGTTATAGGAACACATGTATCATCCTCCAGTGTACACTGACTTTGTACTAACTCACTCCTAAGTCTACTCTTACTTTGTAATGAGGCCTGCACTCTCAGAGGTAATTCGGCTCAAGGTAGGGTAGGTGTGGGGGATCGGGAATGAAGGGGAATGGCGATGGGGAGAGAAGGGAGTAGGGTAGAGGTAAGGGAGAGAGAATAGTTCAGGAAAGAATTGTCTTGTGTACTAATACTAGGTGTACAACTACTTTCTGCGACTTTTGTAAATGATTCTAATGCTATTATCTACACTGATGTAATTGTTGATGTTATTGTTATCAGCAATACGGTAACCGTTGCTGATACCGTTATCAACACTGCTCTAACCTGTACGGGTAACTGTATCAACAGCACTATAAGCGTTGCTGGTACCGTTTTCAACCCTACTGTAACTGTTGCTGGTACCGTTAATAATATTACTGTAACCATTCCTGATTATATAATGTTATCAACACCAATAGAAGCGTTGCTGGTACAGTAGTGCATTATCATCACTGCTACAGCTGTTACTTGTACGATTACCACTATGGCCGCAACTGTTTGTTGTACTGTTAATATACCGGTTATAAAATGTTGCTGCTGATACTACTCCACTCATACCTGATGTTGAATTATCGGCCGCTGCTACTGATGTTATTTTGTTTTATTTTTACATCAAGTGAGTGTTCTGCCAAGAGCCAGAATACACACCATTACTGACGCGTAAATCGACCACAATACTGTACTTATCGGCAATTATCTTCCGACAGTGTCATCCTGATACTCGCATAAGCAAAGTAAGTCTTTTAATCAAGTTATTCTCTTTGAGAGCAATAAAGAAAATGATTAATTAAATGTTTCCATAAAATTTTTATGAAGGTCGAAAGTCGTTAAGATACAAGATAAAATTTACATAACCAGAGATTTTATTGTGACCAGGTGATAAATTAAATGTCATGAGGCGATTCATGGTGGTCATTATCGTGGATGATTTCGTTTTTTGTAATGTAAAAACGCCTATAAATGTCTTTACACAGTAATATTACAGGCAGAGAAGATTGTAGACATACATAATAGGGTGTGTCAATTTAGGGGGTGAACTGGCTAAATTGAAAATCGAGTAATTTGGTAGCAATTTATTGTAGTCTTTAAGCATGCAAAACAATATTCTGGCATAAATTTTTTTTTATAATAAGTCCTACCTACATCAAATGGATTTTTAAATGTACATATTTGTGAATTTATAACATAACCAGCGTTTGCACACATGTTACTGTTTCAAGTTTCAAATTATTATATTTTATTATCCGTAGTCTATTTGAAAGTAACCAATGCCTTCATACTCTCTTTGCTTTGGTTTCTTGTCATCAGTAGTCTGCTTGCTATTTGTGCTTTGATGTAACCTTCTCGCCTTTCGTGGCTGTAAACATGACCCGCTGCTTCTGTGACCATTTTCACACATCTCTCCACACTTTGAGTGTGGGAAGGCCACTTCGGCACCTGCATTGGAGTCTCTTTAAGGTTTCTCAATTCTTGGCTAGTTAGACTTGTTGTCAATGGTGGCTCTAAGACTTCCAAACTCAAGTCAACCAATTCTGACAATTTGGTGGCATTGACGTTTATTGGGGGAACTTTTCTTGAATGAAACGAGCAGTCTCCCAACTGGTCGTCATCTATTAGCGTTCCTCTAATCTTTAGAATGACTTCTACAGCCTCGGTTCGGAGATTGGTACATTGACTGCAAAGCATTGCTTGCAAAACTGCTTCTGATCGAGCATACCAAGCGGACCTTCTTGCCACAGGTAACACGATGTCCCTCACTACCTTCCTCTGTGTTCTTACTAGCTGCAATTGAAACAATAGGTGATTGGGCCCATCCACCCACATAGGATTAAGTTTCACACTAAACCACTGGGGAAGATAAACTCCAATAATAAATTCAACAATTAACCTCAAATTCTTCAGCACTTTGCCCTTCAATTCGTGTTTGGAAATCCAAATCCTGCAGAAACGAAGAGCTGTAGTTAACCAACGGCGGTGACTGACAGGTCCAATCTCCAAGAGAGCCAATGACTGAGGCACTTCTCCTGATCTTATTGCTTGGGCAATACGATAAGCATAGGATTGATCTGTGCTGAGATCTTTGATGACTCCTTCAGACAACGCCGGAAGGGGAGGGCCAACTTCGACCTTTGGAAAGGTTGTATTTATTTCTAGTTGTGTTGCTTCATCCAGCATGATGCCAAGGGGACCTGACCACTTGTTGTTGCTCTTTGTAGGACCATCAAGTTCCTGGATGAGATGACGAAGAGGTAGCTCGCCTGTATGTAAATCACATACAATCCAAACAAGTCTTCTTCCTAGTTTTTTCTCTAAATGCGTCATTACACCCCCCTGCCATCCGGTGTTCACTGCAGTTGAATCTCCACCAACAGCCTGCAGTGAACTGCCAAGTCCTCTCTCCTGAACCCAACATAAAATATGATCAGCAATGACCTCTGCATGTTTCTTCCCTTCTACTTCAGTTTCGGGAGCAAAGTGAAACAAAAACCGACCACCAGGCTCAGAACAGACAGAGTAGTGTTCTTCTTTGATGAGACCTGGAAACTTTCTGTTCACTCCCTCTACTTCTAGCAAAACTTTTGTGACATCTATTCTTCCATCAAACAAAAGACAGGAGAGCCCTCCCTCGCTTAAATCTTTTTCATGCTGATCAGATATTTCCTTCATTATTTTTTCTTGTGCTCTTCTAATTTTATTATGATCTATCACCAAAGATACATCCTCTCGGCTGATGAGGCCTGCATCTATCCAAGCGGCAGTTGCAATTTCTGCAGCCTCACGAAGTCCAGCATGGTGGCGAATACTAGCTAAAGCAATGTTTGAAATATTTCTTGTGTTGTATTTCATTTTCTTTGGTAAAGGTTCAGATGGCTCTTTGGAACTATCATCTGATGTTGCTTCCTGTTCATCAGAAGAACTATCAAAGAAGTGATAAACATCTTGACACAGCTCTTCCTCTCTTTGGATGGCTTCTTCACTCTTCATTTTCTTCTTTTGTTCCCTCTCTCGGATTTGTTCTCTCTTCTTGGCATTAGCAATCTGCTTCTTTGTTTCTGAATAATCTATTGAATCCATTTGCATACTTCCTTGGCCTTCTGCCTTTGTCCTCTGTGCCTTTATAAATTCAAGCTCTAAGACAGGGATCTTCTTTTCACGAGGACAACCACAATCAATGTGGGAATTATTTTCTCTCTTACCTGAGTGAGAACAGTTGGATTCAGAACATAATTGTATGGAGCACTTGCAGGTCAAAATGTCAAACAGAGTATCAAGTGTGTGCAGAAATTCATTTTTCCTGGCCAAGTTTCCTTTACCAAGTGATGTTTCAACTGCTTTGTGCCATAATTTCGTTAGTTTTAGCTCAATAGTTCGACACTGATTAATCACAGGTGGTTTGAATAGTGCATTAGCTTTTGTCCATTGATGCAGAAGAGGGACTATCATGTCATTTATGAGTTCTTTATCTGTACAGTTCCTTCTGTCCTTTGCATTTTTTTCTCGAAGGAGTAACCCTAATCTTAGCATGTCTCTCACTGTTGGAAGTTCTGATACAGGAAGCTCCTTCCCTTTACCAACTAGCAGGCTCAAGTGGGTTGACAACTGACTTCTTGTCTTCAATTTTGACATCTTCACACTATCTGACAAATAGAAAAATATTTCAATGTTTCATAATTCAATTGCTGTTTCAAAAAATATCAATTTGTTTATCAAAAATGCTGTAACAGAAATAACATAATAATTTCTTAGAACATAATGTTTTATACAATGATATAAGTAACTGCAACAATCAATATGCCCTACTTACAATAATTAAAATGTAGAATTCGTCTGGTAGAGTAGGTGCAAGTGCAATGAGAGCAAACCTCCGTCTATGATATCTAGAAGGAGAGTGAGCCGGGCGCCTTATCCTCACGCTTGGTACAAGTCAAAACAAGAATTAAACTGTCCCACACGGAGAGCCTGTTCATGTTCATGTTCTGACATGCATATTGTACACAAGCTATAGAACCATAAAATACTCCATAATCCATATGCTTACATGAGATTAGTTAACATCAAGTGAGTAATTCTAATCAAGTCTCATTAATTTGTTGAAATACTGATATTTGAAACTTTACGGTATAATTGATGTAGGTGAGGGTTATTTCAATTCATTTTTGTTTGCTAATCTCAAGTTTAGACATAAAGAGGCACAATATTTTGACTACCAAATTTGATTTTTAACATGTTGACAAAATTGACACACCCTAATACATAATTATTATTTTTAGTTGCTGCCTACCTACTGCCTAAATTTGAATAATTGTTCCCCCAACACGAATACTTCAAACTGTAGTAAAAAGAGTTCGCTGATTCACGTTGATAAGCATCTGTAAACCTTGAATCCGGGGTCACGACGTGGGAGACTGAAATGTTACAACTGAGCTACCTGTGTATAGTGCTTAAAAGGTCACTAGCCCATTTGAATACGAATACAACCCTGTTCATCGTATACATTATCGTGGATTTATCGGGACCAGACCAAAACCATAGAGCCCCGATGAAACTTTTTATCAAGCCTACTGGTAAGGACGAGGCACATATATTTCAGGAAATATGTGCAGAAGCCCATATAACATACTAAACTTCACAGCTCACCTCTGACCTTTCCCCAGTCCTCGCAAGAATCCCCATTGAGCATTTGTGTTACTTTGTTGATTAGATGGTCCTTCTCAAGCCCTCCCAAGAGCATTTGACCTTACTTCTTTAATAAGCTAGTTTTAGGCTTATTACCCGATGAAAGGAATATCTTTTTATTATTATATCTCTCATATTAACTCTTGCATTATACCCTTTTCAAAAACTCCATCACATCATCTCTCACTAGGACCTCCTATTTACATCTTTCTTACACCAATTCCCTCACAGTATCTCGCCTACGCCAACCCCTACTCAATATCTTCCTCAAACATCTCCCTGACAGTAGTGTACGTCCCCCATGCTAACATCATCGCTCAAAGTCCTTCTTATTCCATGGCAGTAATTTTTTAACAATTTCTCCTTTAACCTGCTTTCGAAATAAGTAATTGTTATGCCATCACTCCTCTTTATCAGTATTCTGCCACTAGTCAAAATAAGAGGTGAGGCTTGACCGTGATAGTATTGAGAAACACGGTGCCACATCTATACTCAGGGTAAACCTTATAACAATTCGTATTACCTTCCCCAGGTTCTTAATAATAAGTCTCATTAAATCAAACTAAATGGATTTCATAGTGAGGAGAAATCATACATTGCATGAATTAGTATAATAAAATTAAAGAACGTATATACAAGGGACATGTAAAGGAAAAACAATGAAATAATTGAGAGCCGCAGCCTAAATCAACCAAAGTCCTAACAACAACCTTAAAATGCACTTGAACAGTACAAAAAGTATACACCACTTATCTCCACAATAATATCCTGAGTCCAGACCAAGTGAACAACAACCTCATACCAGCCGGGCACGTCTGCTTCTGTCACAGTCTCCACCGGCTGAGTTGGTGACCAGTGCCGATACCATGTCGTCAGTTGCAATATATATATATATATATATATATATATATATATATATATATATATAATCAACACCTCAACCCACCAGGATTCGAACCCAAGGCCCACGGGCCCATGACTGTGACCGGGGAATGCTACCACTGGACCACCAGGATACTAAAAGCAGTCATAGACTTTGTTATATTTCACACAGAGCTTGTTCAACGAGCTTATGGAGCCGTGAACCTCTAATGGGGACTACCCGTATCACGTAGGTGGTCAGAGTAACGTTTTACCAAATCCGGCTTCGAAACACGAGGATCCATATATATTTCATTAGCCCAATAAAGAACGCGGACTTCTACATACATTCAACACCTCAACCCGCCAGGAATCAAACCCACGGCCCACGAGCCCATGACTGTGACCGGGGAATGCTACCAATGGACCACCAGGATACTAAAAGCACTCCTAGACTTTGTAATAATTCACACAAAGCCTGTTCAACGAGCTTATGGCGCCGTGAACCTCTAATGGGGACTCCCCGTATCACGTAGGTGGTCAGATTAACGTATCCTGGTGGTCCAGTGGTAGAGTTCCCCGGTCACATCCATGGGCTCGTGGGCCGTGGGTTCGACGTTTATGAAGGGCAACCAGCATCACGTCGAGGCGATGGAGAAGGCCCAGCCACTGCAGCCGGGGTGAATGGATTTTTTCGATTACTAAAGTTAAATATTTTTTTTTTTACACTAAATAAAGACTGTCAGTGTATGTTGAAAGAATCATAGAATGTAATTATAAACTTATGTATAATTTCATTTCTCATTTATTTGTTAATTTAATTAGGATTTTTTTGTGTCAATATATTTGGTTATGCTAAGTACTGCATAAGTTCATAACCAGGATGTCATCCAAGGTGTGCGCCAAACAAAATTTTCTAAAAACTTAATTTTTATTAAAGTTTAGAGTTTTCTGCTTTTATATATATATATATATATATATATATATATATATATATATATATATATATATACATATATATATATATATATGTAACCGGTCGGAATTCTCTAATTTGACTTGGGGACTATTAGAGGATGGAAATGCAGTGGAAGCGTCCCTTGGAGAAAACCCTGAACCAGCACAAACACAATTTACTAAATAAAATGAATTCTCCGTGACCCGTGGAAAAGATAGCATCTGTGATTGGGGTGAATGAGACGCACTCTAAAATTTGACACTTCTATTCCCTCCAACACTGGGGAATAAAAGTTATACAATTTTATCAAAATTATTTAGAAAGTATTAAATGCATTAAAGGAAGACTAAAGCCACAGAAAGGACGAACTCATCTGAAACAGTTCCTCATTATCTTATATACCCTACCGACACAAAACCCTCAGAAAACAATAGTATCAAAAATATTTAAGGAATTTAACTACACCCATCAAGACAACATCAGTCACTGTAAAAATAGTATCAATATTAGGACATGTTACCTACACACGAGAACAGGCCTAAGGGCACCCAACAGGTTAATAATAGTCCCTGAGAATTAGTAATAAACAATATTAAGAAATTATTGACTCCACCATGAACAGGCCTTAAGGGCATTCAACAAGTTAACATCAGTCCCTGCGAGCTGGGAATAAACGATATTAAGAGAATTATTAACTACATACACACTCTAAATACACCTTACATTATTTCCCTTAACATGCTTCACCCAACTCAACATACACTCATAATAAGGGAGATGAAAAGTTTCTCTAGGTATCAACTAGACTCCTGGTCTCAGTGTGTGACCGTTCATTCACTCAGACTGCCTCAGTTTACACTCAGTACATCCATGGATGGAAAGAGAGAAGAACGTCAGCTGAGGGAATGGTTCTATTTTCCCGTCCCGTAGCTAATACTTCTAACTGACCGGAGCCACGTGGTGTTGTTTCCCCACGTGGGAAGAACTGATCAACCACTGCTGATGCTGGTCCCACGTTCCGTTGTCGGGAGCACTCGTTCCCTCCAGGGATCCCAGCTAACCTTGCTAACCTATGACAAGCCTGCTCTTATCGTTCCAATTGCGACAATCGCCAATCATCAATCATCAACGGCAGTCGTCAAACGGCAGTCATCACTCTCAGTCAAGTGGGTTCTGACGAAAACCCTGCAATGAACTCACCGTTAGCTCTTGTTAACTTTATCACTGCCCTATCTAAACCCTGTCTGAGATCGAATGAGACTTACTTGTTATACTGCAATGTCGCAACACAGGAGACTAGACCACGTAACCGTTTTGTCCTGTCTAAACGCACAGCCCACCTTGTCTCTTCAAGGGCTGTCGTCCAACTGACCGTTGGCCGGCCTTGACCCCGTCCGGACGGCTTAGGTCACGTGACCCTATTTTTCGCATAACAAATAACTTTGTTGGGACATACGTAACATTATTCAGGCTGAGAAATTATCTACAACAACTTCAAATTTAATAATAGTCCTTTATCTTCATGAATTGCGTCCATATTAATTCAATAAAGTACATTTAATATTATAAGGGCCTAATTCAAAGTGCTCTCACTATATAGCATGCCGGAGCCACCGTCGCCCGGTCCTGATCACGTAGACTTGAATGACTCAGCGTATCGCCATCATTGATATTTACGTCTATCACGCCGAAATTTCTGAATATCACACACACACACATATATATATATATATATATATATATATATATATATATATATATATATATATATATATATATATATATATATATATATATATATATATATATATATACCTCCCTCTCCTGAATACACATTTTAATATGCAAAGGCACCTGAAGAGACAACTGAAGTTGTGTCTGAAGATGTCTTGATTAAGACGAAAGCTAAGGTTCTCCATTGTTTCCCTTTTCCCTGTGTGATTTTATCAAGATTTATCTTATCCACGTTTCCATTGTGGATCTGAATGAAATATATACATATATATATATATATATATATATATATATATATATATATATATATATATATATATATATATATATATGTATATATATATATATATATATATATATATATATATATATATATATATGTATATATATATATATATATATATATATATATATATATATATATACATATATATATATATATATAGAGAGAGAGAGAGAGAGAGAGAGAGAGAGAGAGAGAGAGAGAGAGAGAGAGAGAGAGAGAGTCGAAAATCTCGGCTGTCCGATAGTGAATGCCAAATAAGTAACTCTTAGTTATTTAATAGAGGTGAAGTGTGTTAATTCTAGTACTGTATTAATATAATTTTCCCTATGATCACTCAATGTATGATTAAAGGCAACTATAAATTGCCACACACATCTCAATTACTGAAGGGTAAAAATAGTTTCAATACAATACAGGATCACCGAGGAGGAATGCCCAGGTTTTAACATATAACCGTAAAAAAACCCTGGGTATTCTTTTCATTGATATAAAATACATTTTTTGCTAATTATATTATGTTTTAATATGTGTGCTCAATATCTGCTTAACAATACAGTATATCTTATATCAGTTTTTCTGGGAATAATCATTGCAATTTGGTCTTCAGCCATTTTCACCTAATCAAACTCTGTTCCTTTCAGCTGTCCAGTTTCAAGAGACTTTCCTATTACTTTACCTTAAGGCTTAAGTGAATTAGGGAATCTTTATATTTGTATCGCAAAGCCTGCTGGCTTCTCTCTCCCTCTCTCTCTCTCAGTTTGGCCATTCTCTCTGTTTTGAAGTCAGTTTTTCTTTCACTCTCATCTGTCTAACTTGCTTCAACCATCTCATCTTCTTTCATTTTCCCCCCTCATTTTTTTCTCTCATTACCCCTACAACAATTCACCATTCTTTGCTTCCTTCATTTTCCCTTCCCTTCCCCGGTCTTCAGACAATCCCCTCTTCCCACCCTTCTCTCCAGTCTGCATTCCTCTTGTCTCCAAATTTTCCCTCACTCTTCTCTCCCCAATCTATCTTTTATTCCGTCTTTCCACACTTCCCTCACCCACCGTTACCCTCACTACCCTTACTTTACTCTCATCATCATCATCATCATCATCATCATCATCATCATCTTTTTTTATTTTTTTTATTTTTTTTATTTTTTTTTTTATTTTTTTTTATTATTATTATTAGTAGTAGTAGTAATCGGAAATGCATAATGGGGGTGGTAAAGGATGATGTCAGGACAGCGGCAGGGAACCTGCAAGTTTGTGCTGGCCACCAGGCAAGAGGGGAAGATGCCATTCACGTCACGAGATCGATATTTGAGCAACGTGATTGTGAGGCTGTTCTCCTGGTTGATGCTTCCAACTCATTCAACATACTTAAACGCAAAGCCGCGCTGCACGACATCAATATCAAGTGTCGAAGCTTTGCAATGTTTGTTGAAAACATCTATAGGAATCCATCAGACTTCTATACTGTATAGTGAACACCAAGGCTCTAAGAGGTGATACCATCATAGAGTCAACTCAGGGAATAACGCAGAGGGACCCTGTTTCAATGGCAATGTACGCAATAGGCTTATCCGTGCTCCAACACACAATTAAATTTGAAACAGCTGAGGTCAAGCAAGTGGCGTATGCTGACGACCTTACAGGAGCATGAAAAGTGGAGGACACCAAAAAGTGGTGGGACCTGAAAACATCAAATGGTCCACAAATAGGGTACCACCAAAATGCCAGCAAGTCATTCCTCATTGTGAAGCAAGAACATTATGAACGGGCAATGGAGATGTTCGGTGGAAGTAAGGTCAAAATAAAAAAGGATGGCCAAAGACACATAGGGGCAGTAATAATCACGACGGACTTCAAGACCGAGTACGTAACGGGAAAGGTGAATGAGTGGGTTAGGGAAATCCAAGCTCTGTCTGATATTGCTAACACAGAGCCACATGAGGCTTTTGCGGCATTCACCCATGAAGTCAAGCATTGCTGGAACTACCTGATGCGCACTATCCCTGATATCGGACCCCTCCTCCACCCTCAGGAAGAAGATATCAGCGTCAATTTCATTCCCAAATTAACCCCAGCAGAAAGATCACCCCTTGCACTACCACCGAAACTGGGAGGAATGGGATTGACCAATCGAGAGGAGATTGCAACCACCGAACATCAAAACTCAGTTAAGCTCACGTCAGCCCTCACCACATAATAGCTGAGAACGCAACAAGTGAGGTGGATACCAGTCAAGTAAACAAGATTTGGAGGTCCATTACGACAGAACGACAGCGCTGCCAAAGTGATAAGTTGCAGCAACTGATGCTGCAACTACCAGAGAATTTGAAAAAAAAGTAGCTATAGCGCAGGAGGTGGGCGTCTCGAACTGGTTGACTACGTTACCGATAAGGGCAAATGGTTTCAGTCTCAATAAACAAGAATTTACAGATGCCATTGCTCTAAGGTACGGTAGGCTAGTGGAAGGTTTGCCCATCCAATAAGTGTGTGGCTCTTCCTATGACGTCGATCACGCCATTGTGTGCAAGAGAGGGGGCTTCATATGCATGAGGCATGACGAAGTAAGGGATCTCACAGCAAATATTTTGAAGGAAATTTGTCATAATGTCAGGGTAGAACCGACCCTCCTTCTATTGGACGGTGAGAATTCCACCATAGGACTTCAAACACATCCAACGAAGCCCGTGTTGACGTCAGTGCTAGAGGATTCTGGACGCAGGGACAGCTGGCCTTCTTCGACATCAGGATTTTTTATCCCATGGCCGCATGTCACCGCAACTTAGCTATCGATGCTGCACACAGGAGGAACGAGAACGACAAGATAAGGGGATATGGGGAGAGAATTCAGAACGGTGATCAAGGCAGCTTCAAAACCTCTGGTGGGATGGGACCAAGTGCAAGATGCTTCTACGCCAGACTCGCGGAGGTGCTATCCGAACAGAAACAGCAGCCCAGAAGTTAAGTTACAGCCTGGATGAGATGTCGACTGTCCTTTTCTCTCCTTAGGTCTGCTTATCTCTGATCTCGGGGGAACGAGAGCGTCGGCCCCAACGCAGACAAAATTTGCATATATTGTCTATGAGGCTACAGTCACTGAATGCCTAATAGATCTGCGGCTCAACTAACTCAGCACAGCCAGGATAGCTATTTATGTATTAGGATATTTAATTTTAAGTTAATAAAATGGCGGCTAAGGTGTGGCTATTGGGGGAGGATGAAGGCCACTTTTAAATTATTAATATTACTAGCAGATGAGCCGCCCAGAAGGCGGTGTTATATGTAGTGATGATGGATGATGTTATATTTAGTGATGATGGGTGGTGTTTTATGTAGTAATGATGGATGGTGTTATATGTAGTGATGATGGATGGTGTTATATGTAATGATGATGGATGGTGTTATATGTACTGATGATGGATGATGTTTTATGTAGTGATGATGGGTGGTGTTATAGGCAGTGATGATGGATGGTGTTATATGTAGTGATGATGGATGGTGTTATATGTAGTGATAATGGTAGTGATGATGGATGATGTTATATGTAGTGATGATGGGTTGTGTTATATGTAGTGATGATTAGACAATCAAATAAAAACAGTTTAATGCTAAAAACATATACTTTGCTGTACAGTTGTAGTGAAAAACATGGTGGAACTTACATACACCGTTAATGAACTATTTATGGAAGAAGTTTTGGGGGCTGAACAGTGAGACAATGTGGAGCCTCCCGGAGGGTGGCGTCCTACCATTGCCTAGCGGATGAGCCGCAGGGAGGGCGGCGATTCTGCTAGTTATTAATAATATTATTATTTTGGTAATGTACTTGCGTTATTGGTTTATTAGTATTACTGTTGATGGTGCTGTTGGTAATATCGATTTTGTTCTTAATGCTTAAATTGGTGTTAATGGTGTTAATTTGGGTGCCAGCTGTGATGGTGATATTTCTGATGCTCCTGCTTTTAAGGCATTGAAACTGTTGCTTCTATTGCCGGTGTTTCTGTTGGTGGAGTTGTTTGTAGCGCTGATGCCTGAGTGTTGACAGTGTTACTGTTGGTGCTACAAACAGGATGTTGGATATAGATTAATTGTTTTGGTTACAATAATGCTATTCTTATTATTGGCGTTGCTTTGGTTCTGATGATGTTAATGTTTCCATTACCATTTTTATTGAGCTTATTGCTGCTCATGCATCTTTGAATTCTGTTGTTCTTGTAGTCGTGTTTGTTGATACTGCTGCTGTGGTGGTGGTGTTTTCTATTCCTTTCGCAGGTGTTGTGCGTGTTTTCTTTCCTGCTAACACTCTTTGTGTTTTGAAAATTAAATCTGGGTAAATAAGTGCCCAGGTCCCGAGGCAAAGAGCGAGTTTTCTAAAAAGTACTTCACTTACTGGCACATCCAAGTGGGAATTGTTCTGTACATTGAATGTTCCACTACATGATTTTCTTATCCACTACATTTTTTTACTTATTTCCTTCTTCTTCTCTTTCCAATAATCCCCTTCTTTAATGTCAATATATTTTTTCCTCCTTAATCCGTTTCCTATAGTTTTCTCTTGTCTTGTCTTTCTTATCTCCATTTATCAGTCTCCTCTAATATATTTGTATATTAATCCTACTAATATATTTTTATTTTATTTCTCTCTCTTTCTCTTCTCCTTATAGCATTCTCTTTTTGTCTTTTCTCATCACTCCATTACTTCACCTCACATCTCTCACTTCACCCTCTCTTACTTACTCCTCTAGCTTCCTCCACCCCCTTCTCCTTATCTCCCCTGCCAGGCTCTTTTTCTTTCCATTTTGATTTTGAAACAGTAACAACAGTATTGATATGGTTGAGTCAAGTGAGAGCTGGAACACTTTTAGGCATCTGTAAAACCCTACATTGTTCTCCAGGGTTTGTACAGTAGCATTTAGTATTCATAATGAAATGTAACCACGGACATCAGATTTATTCAATTTTAATTTTATTCATCATTATTTTTTGTCGTGTGGTAAAATATGTAATCATTGACAATGGTGATTTATACCAATGTATCAATATATCTTATATTGTTTTTAATGACAGTGAAACAACAAGTGATACAAACATTTTGATAATTTTCCTCAGTAAGCCTCAATCCCTCTACCTTGATCCTTCTCCCCTTTCCTATCCCTTTTTCTTTCCTTTCTTCCTTCCCTCTCCCTCGTAATCTCACATTAGAAGTATCAGTTATCGTCATACCCCAGGCAACGTCCTTAGTCTCGTTCATATTTAACAAAACTGTCACGTGATAAATTTCTCACATGTTTTACTAGGAACGGAACATAGACAGACACATTCACAAATGGTTAGACTCTCTCATGTGATGGTAGGAAAAGACATAGAAACAGCCTCGTCATAACTGGTAACATATTCCCATGACCTGGCTCGTACAGACAGACAGACAGAGCCTCATTTAAATGTGGTCTAATTGTCTATATGTTGACCGGATCACTGATGAATCTCAAAACAATTTGGCTGGTTGAGTTGTGGTATCAGACTGCCCTGTATGATGTTGACACGAATGCCTCTTAGGATTTAATAAAATTTCAAAACTACACCTCATGTTTCATTCTTCAGTAGTCTGTCTCTCTTATTGTCAATACGCTTACTCCACTTGTTCTTCAAAATCACTACACTATACCAGCCATATAGAATGTTCCTCAACCCACGCTTCAGTCTCCTCCTACAGCAATGACCTCAGAAGTGAGACCTCAGGTTTCGAAAAAGATAATTGTCGCTTGGGGCCAGATATGGGCTCCTGGGAGGGTGGCTGAATTACTTGAAACCAGATTCACGAACAGACAAAACACCTGTAACCATACATGCATTGCAGCTATAAATACAAAGTGAAGTAACATCAATGACAACAACACCAGCCTCATCAAAAATAGCACACACACACACACACACACACAACAAGCCCCTTGGCGTCACTATAGATAACAAACTGAACTAAAAAGCACAAATTCTCATGCCTGAACTATTCACTGTTTACACATTTATAATTACTAAACTCACCGATGCTTTCCCTGCCTTATCTTCTTCCATAAATACTACACAACGAGGTTTCCTAAAAGGAGTGCAGAAGAGGGTGTGCAACACTATTGTCTCCCTCTCCTTCACCACATATCAAGAGGTATTCAGGACACTGACCCTCTCAACTCTCTGATCATGACCTCCTCTGTAAATTTTGGAAGAAGTTACTACACCTTCGCTGACACCATCTCTCCCTACTACCTGAGATCCCTCGTCCTCGTAACAATGCCATGTTTTTGTTTTTTCGAGTAGAATGTGTCATGTTTTGAGAAATACGGGAAAATTCAGCTTAAACAAAGATTACCCACCAGAGCGCAGCAGTGTCCCCGCCAAAACCAGGAGTGCCTGAAACATGAGCCAATCACAGTGGCCTGTGAGTGTGTTATCATACGCCTAACTGTGCTGATTGGCTGGAGGCTGAGTTCATGCCCCCAGTAAGGTGGGCGCTCGGTTTTCAAAAACAGAGTGTGGTTTGGGAGAGTGAATGAAGTGTGGACGTGTGTGTCGCCTTTTCACATGGCGGTATATACCTGTAAATATTATATGTGAGAGTCCTCTTCAGGTTTTATCCGTTTCACAAAATGTATTGTGATTCATGTGACCCTTGTTTAACTAGCTAGGGAGATAGGTTTGTTATTTTAAAGTGTAATTATCAAACCCTAATAGAAAGTATTCAATAAATGCTGAAACCTTTACTAAGAATCCAATTTCATCCCTCCCCTTATTGAGAAAGATTGATTTGTTGTAAGTGTCTTAGTGGCATGCAGTAAGCCTATGTGTAATAACATAACCTATCGCCTGTTTCCCCTAGTGTCTCAGTCATTACATGTTACTCCAATTCCCCCCAGTCATCCCTATCTCTCCAGGTACAAGACAGATCTCATATAGTAAAATTCCGAAAGGTTTTGAGGTTCAAACTTTGAAAACTGATTTTGTCTCACCCACTACTGTATACTAGAAACGAATTTCACTTGGGGAGTGTTCAATTTTTATCAAAATAGCAGCTAAATCGGAAATAGCTGTTTTCCATTATATTTCTCGCATTTTTCTGGTCGATTTTTTTTGCACGGGGTGGGGGGGGGGGGGTCAAAATGGCGGCTTTTTGTGAGAAGTTTTGTATTTGTATTTAAAATATCCAGAGCAGGAAATCATTTTCAACAAATAGCATTCATTTGATTTTTATTTTAGATATGAACTATGCCACATGTATGAGCACAAAGGGTAAAATTAATTAAATCAAAAATAATGGAAAAGGGGGCATTAGGGTCTTATGAAAACAAAAGGGTGTGTCATGCCGTTAAGGTTGGGAACCACTGGATTAGACAAATGAACTGTCTTTTGAAGCACTCCTGCGAGATATCATGACGAAACCCATCAAGTAGAAATTCAGTTTTGCATTGCAAATCTCATGACCGAGCCTTTCAAAAGCCGAGGTGCTTTGCTACTGATCACCCAAACTACTCATTTTACTTAAGTTATCAACATGTCAGGCTAATCGACATCAAAACAAAGCATACAAAAATATGGAGAGATATGGTGTTATGATCACTGAGACGACGATTAATAGAGAGGGTGAGGGGAGGAATGATGCAGGGAGTCTTAGCACAGACGAGAAGGCAATGGAGACCTTCGTCAAAACCAGTCACATTATTACCCATTTGTCTGTACACTCTCAATAAAAACTTCTCCAACACCTGGGTACGATGGATGTGAGAAGGAGCAGAATGGGGCATGTCATCTTGGAATGGTTTCAAAATCTTCGTTCATTTTCAGATCGCATAGTGCTTATAGAGTTGGAGAATTTTTTTGTGAGACTGTACTGTTGAAGGGAAGGTTGAATGCTATCACAAAATTTTTCCTAATTCAAATTCGATTCTAGTATTTTTGATGAGTCAAAATCAACATTAGAAAATCTGACTTTAAATTTTCCCGATTTTTATAATTTGGGACCTGTCTAAGATGAAATTTATCAAAATCGAACTTTGGTTTTCAGAGAAGAGATGGTGTTTTTAAAAATTTATAATCTTTGTCCATTTACAAAAGATTCCACGACTGAAGATTATAGGTGATAGCTATGGTACGATAGCTGGAGGGACAAGATGAATCACATTTTCTTCTTAATTGGTTGTGCACTGACTAATTTGTAAGATGGAAAAACACGATTGGAGATGTAAGAGAACATACGAAGTATATAAAGATGAGGAATAAGTTCAGGTGAAAGCTAGGATTACCCCGTACCACAGATAAGAAGTGAGAGATGTAAGATGCAAATATGTAACAAAAAAAAGAGCTGTACACGTCCTACTTAGAGAGTTGTAAGTAGATTGTGGATGACGGAAGAACCAAGTGAAAGAAGGAATTCTAAAGGAGGAAAATATGAAGAATGAGGGAGGTGATTGTTGATAATATTTGAGTAAATGGAATTTACATGAAATAGGGGTGGCATAATAAAGAATAATGTGTGTTGTGACTGGGATTGATGGGAGGACGGGAGGGGCTGGATGAACTGGATTTTGTTGGCGCGTTAATAATGGAAATTGTGATAGAAAAAAGATGAAGATAGAGAACGTCTGATGTGAACGGGAAGTAAGGAGGAGGTGAAAGACTCGTAGTCCTAAAGGGAGCGAATAGGTTTAGATTGAATTTTATTTAATAAGGATAATGTGGGAGCAGACGTAACTATTCCAAAAAATTAAATACAACTAAAAGAATGAACCTAAACAAAAGAAACTGTATATTTTTTTGAGGGTAAAGGGTATGCATTAAGAGAGTTTAGTGGTTATAGTCCAATCAAAGACATGACACATGTGGCTGATACAATGGTTGTGTTAATGAATGAGAGTGAAGGCTAAAGATGATGTTTTACGAGACAGTGAAAGTTTGCGTCTTGATATCAATTAATGTGTCTTGATTATTTGTATTATACTGGGTTATAGTCTCAAATTCTATGTTTAATGCGGCTACAATATTTATGCGATCTGTAGTGAGGTTTGACTGAGTTTGGGCACTGGAGTACAGTAAAAAGATTGACTTTTGTCTAGGTTAGTACCATTATCAAATGAATGTGTACTACTAGAATGGATAGAAAAGAGATTATTCCTTTGGAGTAGAAATATGGTACGAGCAAGAAGTGAAGTCTTAATATATGGTCAATGGGAATAAAGGGAGGTTAACACTTTTCATCACCCATGTACTTCTCCCACAGCAGAACTTCCACAGACGTTCTAGTCTGTCACACCAGACATAAATAGTGTTAGGTCTCCTCAAATATTAATATTGCTTTCATGACCTTGAAGATCAATCCACAACTTAAATTAAAGTCATGTGTCTCATGGGATCGCCAAAGACTTAAGAACATAAGAACATAAGAAAATAAGGAGTCTGCAATAGGCCGGTTGGCCTGTGCATGGCAGCTCCTGTCGAGAGTTACTACCACTCTCTATCATCCATGAATCTATCTAGCCTCCTTTTGAAACTTTCCAGAGTTCCCGCACTTACTACAAAGTTGCTAAGCTTGTTCCACTCGTCCACCACCCTATTTTTGAACCAGTTTCTTCCTATCTCCCTCCTAAATCTAAACTTATCCAACTTGAATCCGTTGCTCCGAGTCCTATCCTGCTCGGATATTATAAGAACTTTATCTATATCCCCTTTATTGATTCCTTTCACCCACTTAAATACTTCTATCATATCTCCCCGCACTCTCCGCCTTTCTAGGGAATGCAAGTTAAGTTTCTTTAACCTATCCTGATATGGAAGGTTTCTAAGTCCCTGAATCATTTTTGTCATTCTTCGCTGCACCGACTCTAGTGAATTTATATCCATTCTATAATAGGGGCACCAGAACTGAACCGCATAATCGAGGTGCGGCCTAACTAGCGCAAGATATAGTTGCAATAAGACCTCTGCACTCTTGTTACTTACAGTTCTAGATATAAAACCCAATACTCTGTTTGCCTTATTTCGAACATTAACGCACTGTTTTCTAGGCCGTAGGTCCGGGCTTACAAGTACCCCTAGGTCTCTTTCACAAGTCGACTTCTCTAGGTTGATGTTGTTCAGGCTGTATACATTGACAGTATTTGCTCTTCCAATATTAAGTACGCTGCACTTGCTGGTGTTGAATTTCATTTGCCATTTTTCAGACCACCCCTGCAGTTTATTTAGATCCTCCTGTAATGCATTAGCATCCTGCCGTGAATTAATTTGCCGCCCTATTTTGGTATCATCCGCAAACTTGCTTATGTCACTGCTGATCCCAGTATCTAAATCGTTTATGTAGATTATGAACAAGAGTGGGCCTAGTACTGACCCCTGGGGAACCCCACTGGTTACACGGCCCCACTCAGATTTAACACCATCTACGCTGACCCTCTGCATTCTATCGGTGAGCCATGATTTTATCCAATTTAAAACTTTCCCCTCGATACCATGAGCCTTAATTTTTCTCAGAAGCCTCTGATGCGGTACTTATATTTATTGTAGCCTATATTGGTGATCAAATTTGAATGGACTCTTCAATTTGTGTCCCATGTGACAGGTTTTTCCAATGTAATATATATATATATATATATACTTCATTTTTAGTCCATTTAACACGCGGACTTTGAACATATAATCAACGACCTCACCAGCAAGGAATCGAACCCTCGACCTACTGGGTGTGACTAGGGAACGCTTACCGGCTAGGCCACAAGGACACTAAAAGCAGTTCTAGACTCTGTTATATTTCACACAAAGCCTGTTCATCGAGCTGATGGCGCAGTGAACCTCATTGGGAAACTGCCCGTGCCTCTTATGTGGTGTCAGTAGCATTTTACCGAATCCAGCTGGTATGAAACGCGAGGTACATATATTTACTTCATTTTTAGTCCATTTAACACGCGGACTTTGAACATATAATCAACGACCTCACCAGCAAGGAATCGAACCCTCGACCTACTGGGTGTGACTAGGGAAGGCTTACCGGCTAGGCCACAAGGACACTAAAAGCAGTTCTAGACTCTGTTATATTTCACACAAAGCCTGTTCATCGAGCTGATGGCGCCGTGAACCTCATTGGGAAACTGCCCGTGCCTCTTATGTGGTGTCAGTAGCATTTTACCGAATCCAGCTGGTATGAAACGCTGGTGAGGTCGTTGATTATATGTTCAAAGTCCGCGTGTTAAATGGACTAAAAATGAAGTATATATATGTACCTCGCGTTTCATACCAGCTGGATTCGGTAAAATGCTACTGACACCACAAAGAGGCACGGGCAGTTTCCCAATGAGGTTCACGGCGCCATCAGCTCGATGAACAGGCTTTGTGTGAAATATAACAGAATCTAGAACTGCTTTTAGTGTCCTTGTGGCCTAGCCGGTAAGCGTTCCCTAGTCACACCCAGTAGGTGGAGGGTTCGATTCCTTGCTGGTGAGGTCGTTGATTATATATATATATATATATATATCTTGATAAAATCACACGGGAAAATGGAAACAACGGAACACCTTAGATGTCTTGAATAAAGACGAAAGCTAGGGTGCTCCGTTGTTTCCATTTTCCCGTGTGATTTTATCAAGATTTATCTTATCCACGTTTTCATAACATAAGAACATAAGAACATAAGAAAGTGGGATACTGCAGGAGGCCGACTGGCCCATACAGGGCAGATCCCTTTCACACCCATCCCAGCACTTCCATGTGCCTATCCAACTTCGTCTTGAAGCTCCCTAGCGTCCCCGATCCTACTATAGCACTCGGTAGCCTATTCCACATATCCACAACTCTATTACCAAACCAGTGCTTGCCTATATCCTTTCTGAATCGGAATTTATGTAATTTAAAGCCATTTGTTCTAGTTATTTCGTTATTACTGAGCTTCAGAACATCTTCCATCTTACCCTTGTTAATCCCACTTACCCACTTGTACACCTCTATCATATCTCCCCTAACTCTACGCCTCTCTAATGAATGTAAGCCTAAGCTTTTCAGTCTTTCTTCATATGGAAGGTTTCTAATATTATGGATCATTTTTGTCATTCTTCTTTGTACTCTCTCCAAAGAATCTATGTCCATTCTATAATAAGGACACCAGAACTGAACCGCATAATCCATGTGTGGCCTCACTAATGCTAGGTAAAGTTTCAAGATAACGTCAGCAGTTCTGTTACTCACAGACCTAGATATGAACCCAAGAATCCTGTTTGCCTTGTTGCGAACGCTAATACATTGTTTTCTAGGTTTCAAGTCGTTGCTAACAAATACACCTAGATCTTTTTCACAAACTGAGTTTTCTATTTCCGTGTTACCTAGTTTATACTTAACGTTTGTATTCGTCTTCCCTATCTGTAGTACCTTGCATTTATCAGTATTAAAATTCATTTGCCAGTCTACTGACCACTCATGTAAGGTATCTAGATCTCTTTGAAGGTGTTCAAAGTCACTGTCTGAATTTATCACTCTCCCCATTTTGGTATCATCTGCAAATTTACTAATCCTACTAGTTATGCCTAAATCAAGATCATTAATGAATATAACAAACAACAGAGGGCCTAATACAGATCCCTGGGGAACTCATCTTTTGACCGCATCCCAGTCTGACTTTAATCCATTTATGCTGACTCATTGTTTCCTACCAGTTAACCATGACCTAATCCATTTTAATAATGATCCACCTATTCCATGTGCTTCTACCTTCCTTATCAATCTCTCATGAGGGCCTCTATCGAATGCTTTACTGAAATCTAAATAAATTATATCATATGACTTATCATTATCTACTGCTTCATATACTTCTGAGAAAAAGCTAAGCAAATTTGTGAGACAAGAACGTCCCTGGGTGAACCCGTGCTGAGAAGAATGAGTTAAGTTGAATGTTTCAAGGTGGCTTCTGATTTTTGTAGCAATAATTGACTCTAGCAACTTGCCTATGATTGACGTGAGACTAATGGGACGGTAATTTGATGCAATTGATTTATCACCCTTTTTGAAAATCGGAACTACATTTGCAAGTTTCCAAGCTTCTGGCACTAGGCCCGATTCTAATGACTTATTAAATAAAACTGCTAATGGATTACTCAACTCATCTCTACATTCTTTTAATATTCTAGCATATACCTCGTCTGGACCAGGCGATTTATGATGCTTCAGTTTGTTAATTACTTTAAGCACATCGTTACTAGTAATATTGATATTCATCAACATATTTTCTATACTGTCGTTATATACCTTATGAACTTCTGGAAACTGTGCTAGGTTTTCATTTGTGAATACGGAGCGAAAATGACTATTTAACGTACTACACATTTCTAACTCATCATCAGTCATTTCTCCTGTCGTAGTTTTAAGGGGACCTATTGTATCTCAAACCTTTGATTTACATGAAATATATATATATATATATTTGCTGATAACCACAAGGAAAGAAGAAAACACGAAGTTCCCAAGCGCTTTCGTGTAATTCACATCTTCAGGGGTGAGTATAGACTGTACTCACCCCTGAAGATGTGAATTACACGAAAGTGCTTGGGAACTTCGTGTTTTCTTCTTTCCTTGTGGTTATCAGCATATACCTAGATCACGCGCAACTACAGTGATTTACTTGTATATATATATATATATATATATATATATATATATATATATATATATATATATATATATATATATATATTATATATATATATATATATATATATATATATATATATATATATATATTGTGTGTGTGTGTGTGTGTGTGTGTAATAATTGTTTATCAGACCAAAGCTTACAGCCCAGAGAAGAAAAATACATATAACAGTAAGTAGATGCCCACATGGTAACACACATAGGTTGACACACCCTACAGTGACAGTAAGACCTGACCCAGGAGAGGTCACAGACAAGGTACTTGAGTTAACCCTGTGACCATGTTACAACCACACCTGGGCAAACACAGCTGTTCAGACCTGACCCAGGAGAGGTCAGTCACATTGAACCAGAGTCCTCACCGCCACGAGATTAGCTTAACCCGGCGACATGACTGTGTTAAAGAAACCACACCCAGCCAAGACACACCTGGGTGGTAATATTTAGGAAGCATTACCGACCGGCGACATGACCACTAGGGTGTGTCAATTTTGTCAACATGTTAAAAATCAAATTTGGTAGTCAAAATATTGTGCCTCTTTATGTCTAAACTTGAGATTAGCAAACAAAAATGAATTGAAATAACCCTCACCTACATCAATTATACCGTAAAGTTTCAAATATCAGTATTTCAACAAATTAATGAGACTTGATTAGAATTACTCACTTGATATTAACTAATCTCATGTAAGCATATGGATTATGGAGTATTTTATGGTTCTATAGCTTGTGTACAATATGCATGTCAGAACATGAACATGAACAGGCTCTCCGTGTGGGACAGTTTAATTCTTGTTTTGACTTGTACCAAGCGTGAGGATAAGGCGCCCGGCTCACTCTCCTTCTAGATATCATAGACGGTGGTTTGCTCTCATTGCACTTGCACCTACTCTACCAGACGAATTCTACATTTTAATTATTGTAAGTAGGGCATATTGATTGTCGCAGTTACTTATATCATTGTATAAAACATTATGTTCTAAGAAAGTATTATGTTATTTCTGTTACAGCATTTTTGATAAACAAATTGATATTTTTTGAAACAACAATTGAATTATGAAACATTGAAATATTTTTCTATTTGTCAGATAGTGTGAAGATGTCAAAATTGAAGACAAGAAGTCAGTTGTCAACCCACTTGAGCCTGCTAGTTGGTAAAGGGAAGGAGCTTCCTGTATCAGAACTTCCAACAGTGAGAGACATGCTAAGATTAGGGTTACTCCTTCGAGAAAAAAATGCAAAGGACAGAAGGAACTATACAGATAAAGAACTCATAAATGACATGATAGTCCCTCTTCTGCATCAATGGACAAAAGCTAATGCACTATTCAAACCACCTGTGATTAATCAGTGTCGAACTATTGAGCTAAAACTAACGAAATTATGGCACAAAGCAGTTGAAACATCACTTGGTAAAGGAAACTTGGCCAGGAAAAATGAATTTCTGCACACACTTGATACTCTGTTTGACATTTTGACCTGCAAGTGCTCCATACAATTATGTTCTGAATCCAACTGTTCTCACTCAGGTAAGAGAGAAAATAATTCCCACATTGATTGTGGTTGTCCTCGTGAAAAGAAGATCCCTGTTTTAGAGCTTGAATTTATAAAGGCACAGAGGACAAAGGCAGAAGGCCAAGGAAGTATGCAAATGGGTTCAATAGATTATTCAGAAACAAAGAAGCAGATTGCTAATGCCAAGAAGAGAGAACAAATCCGAGAGAGGGAACAAAAGAAGAAAATGAAGAGTGAAGAAGCCATCCAAAGAGAGGAAGAGCTGTGTCAAGATGTTTATCACTTCTTTGATAGTTCTTCTGATGAACAGGAAGCAACATCAGATGATAGTTCCAAAGAGCCATCTGAACCTTTACCAAAGAAAATGAAATACAACACAAGAAATATTTCAAACATTGCTTTAGCTAGTATTCGCCACCATGCTGGACTTCGTGAGGCTGCAGAAATTGCAACTGCCGCTTGGATAGATGCAGGCCTCATCAGCCGAGAGGATGTATCTTTGGTGATAGATCATAATAAAATTAGAAGAGCACAAGAAAAAATAATGAAGGAAATATCTGATCAGCATGAAAAAGATTTAAGCGAGGGAGGGCTCTCCTGTCTTTTGTTTGATGGAAGAATAGATGACACAAAAGTTTTGCTAGAAGTAGAGGGAGTGAACAGAAAGTTTCCAGGTCTCATCAAAGAAGAACACTACTCTGTCTGTTCTGAGCCTGGTGGTCGGTTTTTGTTTCACTTTGCTCCCGAAACTGAAGTAGAAGGGAAGAAACATGCAGAGGTCATTGCTGATCATATTTTATGTTGGGTTCAGGAGAGAGGACTTGGCAGTTCACTGCAGGCTGTTGGTGGAGATTCAACTGCAGTGAACACCGGATGGCAGGGGGGTGTAATGACGCATTTAGAGAAAAAACTAGGAAGAAGACTTGTTTGGATTGTATGTGATTTACATACAGGCGAGCTACCTCTTCGTCATCTCATCCAGGAACTTGATGGTCCTACAAAGAGCAACAACAAGTGGTCAGGTCCCCTTGGCATCATGCTGGATGAAGCAACACAACTAGAAATAAATACAACCTTTCCAAAGGTCGAAGTTGGCCCTCCCCTTCCGGCGTTGTCTGAAGGAGTCATCAAAGATCTCAGCACAGATCAATCCTATGCTTATCGTATTGCCCAAGCAATAAGATCAGGAGAAGTGCCTCAGTCATTGGCTCTCTTGGAGATTGGACCTGTCAGTCACCGCCGTTGGTTAACTACAGCTCTTCGTTTCTGCAGGATTTGGATTTCCAAACACGAATTGAAGGGCAAAGTGCTGAAGAATTTGAGGTTAATTGTTGAATTTATTATTGGAGTTTATCTTCCCCAGTGGTTTAGTGTGAAACTTAATCCTATGTGGGTGGATGGGCCCAATCACCTATTGTTTCAATTGCAGCTAGTAAGAACACAGAGGAAGGTAGTGAGGGACATCGTGTTACCTGTGGCAAGAAGGTCCGCTTGGTATGCTCGATCAGAAGCAGTTTTGCAAGCAATGCTTTGCAGTCAATGTACCAATCTCCGAACCGAGGCTGTAGAAGTCATTCTAAAGATTAGAGGAACGCTAATAGATGACGACCAGTTGGGAGACTGCTCGTTTCATTCAAGAAAAGTTCCCCCAATAAACGTCAATGCCACCAAATTGTCAGAATTGGTTGACTTGAGTTTGGAAGTCTTAGAGCCACCATTGACAACAAGTCTAACTAGCCAAGAATTGAGAAACCTTAAAGAGACTCCAATGCAGGTGCCGAAGTGGCCTTCCCACACTCAAAGTGTGGAGAGATGTGTGAAAATGGTCACAGAAGCAGCGGGTCATGTTTACAGCCACGAAAGGCGAGAAGGTTACATCAAAGCACAAATAGCAAGCAGACTACTGATGACAAGAAACCAAAGCAAAGAGAGTATGAAGGCATTGGTTACTTTCAAATAGACTACGGATAATAAAATATAATAATTTGAAACTTGAAACAGTAACATGTGTGCAAACGCTGGTTATGTTATAAATTCACAAATATGTACATTTAAAAATCCATTTGATGTAGGTAGGACTTATTATAAAAAAAAATTTATGCCAGAATATTGTTTTGCATGCTTAAAGACCACAATAAATTGCTACCAAATTACTCGATTTTCAATTTAGCCAGTTCACCCCCTAAATTGACACACCCTAATGACCACGCACTTGGACAAACACAGCTTTCCAGATCTAACCAGTTTAGTGTTAATTAGGAGAGGTCAACTGCCGGCTCTCCTCTGATATAAAGGCCCTGCAGATCATTCCATGACATTACCTTCACATCACTGAAGACAGAAGACGGAGTCACGCTCGTCACTAGTTGAGGTCGAGAGGGAAACTTCCCTCCCCAGCACCACGGTTCCAGCTAGCAGAGTCTCCCATAGGAGACATAGTCCAGCAGCACCCACTGGGCCTCCCTCAGGTCACACTTGAGTCATTGTCAGGGCAATCTATAGGATGAGTTACTTATGGTGGGAAGTGTATTCATCTCATGTCTATGTCCGAGAGTCAGTGTCTAGTAACGTAAATATAATGTAACTTCGAAATAAGGTTCTACTAAAGTGTCTGTGCCATTCAGTTGAATAATAAATAGTTGTATTTGAAGTGGTGTTTTAGAAAGAGTTCCTCTAAGAACGTATTTACAGTAAATAACTAACCGGCCATGCTACCAAACTTCCTCACTTTACAATCCTAGAACTAAATATTTTATCTATACTTTCTACAAAAATCAACCCATTTACACACACATATATATATGCAAGTAAATCACTGTAGGTGCGCGTGATCTAGGTATATGCTGATAACCACAAGGAAAGAAGAAAACACGAAGTTCCCAAGCGCTTTCGTGTAATTCACATCTTCAGGGGTGAGCACAGACTAGAGAGAGTAATACAAATCAAGGTGTATGTATACAGAGGAGGGTGAGACCAGGTCCACAATGGTCAGGTATTAGGTATTGACCCTACTAATCTTTAAATAGCACACAACGGTTGGTGGTCAGGTCAGATGGTCAAGTGACCCGCCTTCTCACCTGATCACAAATCTTCTTAATTACAAAATTGTCCAGCTTGTACATGCCGTTACTCAAATTCATGTTGAATGCTTCGGTATGTTTAATAAGACTAGATTCTATGATGTTCCTACTATCAATTGAATTATATGCAATGCTTGTTATCCCTCAAATGAACAAACAGAGCATTGGATTCCTGGCCTGTCCTAACACTGTATTTGTGTTGTTTAATTCTAGTTGCAAGATCTTTACCAGTCTGGCCTAAGTAAAACATACTACATTCCTTGCAAGGAACTTTATAAATGCAACCAATTGTGTTGTTGGGGGAGTTCTTGATTAACATTTGTTTAACAGTGCATGAGTTTTTAAATGCCACATTGACGTTCCAGGTTTTTAGCTGTGCAGGAATGTGTGAGAAATTTTTGTGAAATGGTAATATTAAGATATTCTTATGGTCATGGGTGGGCTTGGGATCAGTTCTATAAAAAGTTTTCTTAGTAATGTTTAAGCATTTGTCTATGAAAGATCTAGGGTATTTAAGGTTTGAGCCAATATTATATATATATATGTATTCCTCATCGATGAATTCCGGACTGCAAATTCTCAAGGCACGTAAAAACATTGTTGAAAATACTGACTGTTTGACATTATTATGGTGGGCAGAATAATAATGAATGTATGAAGACACATTGGTTGGTTTTCTATAAATACTGAACTTAAAAGTGTTACCTATTCTGTGTATCAGACAGTCTAGGAATGGCAATTTACAGTCTTCCTCTAATTCCACAGTGAATTTGATCGAGGGGGCTAAGTTGTTAAGTTGTGGCAGGAAAGCTTTTAGGTCCTCATTACATGGCCAGAGACATAATACATCATCAACATATCTAAACCAGACTGCTGAGGGTGGTAAAATATTACTTAATAGTTTCTTTTCAAAGAATTCCATATATAGGTTGCTTAATACAGGTGAGAGTGGATTACCCATTGCCATACCAAATTTTTGAGCATAATATTCCCCATTGAATTCGAATTTGCAATCCTTAATACATAGTTTGATGAGTTCGATGAAGTCGTCTTTCGAGACGGGCAGTGAAATGTTATCCAGGGAATCTATGAGGAACTCTAGTAAATCATCAACTGGGACCTTTGTAAAGAGTGACGTTACATCAAAGCTGACCAGTTTAAAATCATGATTAATGTGCAAGTTATTGAGTTTATCAACCAGATCCATATTATTCTTGATATTGGAGTTAGAAATGTTGCCAACTAGGGGATTTAGTAAAGAAACTAACCATTCATCGATGAGGAATACAAATATATATATAATATTGGCTCAAACCTTAAATACCCTAGATCTTTCATAGACAAATACAGTGTTAGGACAGGCCAGGAATCCAATGCTCTGTTTGTTCATTTGAGGGATAACAAGCATTGCATATAATTCAATTGATAGTAGGAACATCATAGAATCTAGTCTTATTAAACATACCGAAGCATTCAACATGAATTGGAGTAACGGCATGTACAAGCTGGACAATTTTGTAATTAAGAAGATTTGTGATCAGGTGAGAAGGCAGGTCACTTGACCATCTAACCTGACCACCAACCGTTGTGTGCTATTTAAAGATTAGTAGGGTCATTACCTAATACCTGACCATTGTGGACCTGGTTTCACCCTCCTCTGTATATATACACCTTAATTTGTATTACTCTCTCAAGTCTGTACTCACCCCTGAAGATGTGAATTACACGAAAGCGCTTGGGAACTTCGTGTTTTCTTCTTTCCTTGTGGTTGTCAGCATATATATATATATATATATATATATATATATATATATATATATCTATATATATATATATATATATATATATATATATATGTATATATATATATACATATATATATATATATATATATATATATATATATATATATATATATATATATATATATATATTTACTGTATATATATACATATATATATATATATATATATATATATACATTTATATATATATATATATATATATATATATATATATCTTGATAAAATCACACGGGAAAATGGAAACAACGGAGTACCTTAGCTTTCGTCTTTATTCAAGACATCTTCAGAGGCAACTGGATTACATGGACAGAGAGAGGCTTAAATATACAGGGTGACCTAAAAACATGAGGTCAGGTCAAAATGATGACATCCACTAATCCCCACACCAACACACACGTAGAGGAGCTTAAGAGACAATGTGTTTAGTGCAAATGGGAAGTTCTACAAGCAAATATTTGGTATGAGCATGGGTAATTGTCTTTCTGCTCCTCTAGCTTGTATTTATATGGAGTTTTTTGAGTCTAGATTACTACCCAATATAGTGGACTTTATTCCTCCATGGTATAGATATGTAGATGATGTTCTTTGTCTTTGGCCTATAAACAGTGACCCATTTGAATTTTTAGACAAACTTAATAATATTGTCCCCAGTATCACGTTCAAAATTGAAAGAGAAATAAATGAATCCCTTCCATTTCTTGATATGCTTATCATGAGAAATGGCCAAAACTATAAATTCAAGGTATATAGAAAGCCCACACAGGTAGACAGTTTCATTCACTTTTTATCGAATCACCTTGAGTCTACCAAAATGTCAGTTTTTTCTGTTATGTTCTTAAGATGTCTGCGTATTTGTGACTCTGAATTTATTGACGATGAATTGAAACACATTCGTTCTATTGCACATAAACTTGGGTACCCTTCTGTGTTTGTTGATCGTTGTTTTAATAGGGCTAAAAAATCCTTTCATTCCTCTCAAACCAGACAAGTTCCTACACTTAAGAATATTTTGACTCTGCCCTATCGTAATGAATTTGTCCCGTTAGTTCGGTCCCTCAAGCTTCTAAATATTAATGTTGTTTTCAAGTATGACTCAACCATTACTAATATGTTAATAAGGAATAGCCCAAGTTTGAATGTAAATGGTAGTGTTTATTGTATTCCATGTAGCAAATGTAATTGTAATTATGTAGGTCAGACAGGAAAAACACTGCAGCTCAGAATCAAACAACATAAGTATAATATTAGAACTGCATCTGAAAGCAGTGCCTTGTTCGTTCATGTTAGGAATAATAATCACCCCATTGCTTGGGAAAAAAGCTTAGAAGTTTTCAAATCATCTTGTGTCACAGAAAGACTTCTGGTTGAAGCTAGTTTGATTAAGGAATTAAAATCAATAAACCTTAGTGATGGTCAGTTCAAAACTGATAATATGTTACATAAATTTATTTGTCAGTGGCCCAAGGTTAAAAATGCTTTAAAAACCTTTGATCTAGATGTATGATAGTTATTTTGTGGGCCCCCTTTTTTCTGACCTGACTTGACTAGTCACGTCTCCACCCTTCTCTTAAGCTCCTCTACGTGTGTGTTGGTGTGGGGATTAGTGGATGTCATCATTTTGACCTGACCTCATGTTTTAGGTCACCCTGTATATTTAAGCCTCTCTCTGTCCATGTAATCCAGTTGCCTCTGAAGATGTCTTGAATAAAGACGAAAGCTAAGGTACTCCGTTGTTTCCATTTTCCCGTGTGATTTTATCAAGATTTATCTTATCCACGTTTGCATTGTGGATTTTCATAAAATATATATAAATATATGTTTGTATATATATACATACATATATATATACATATATATATACATACATATATATATACATATACATACATATATATATATATATATATATATATATATATCTTGATAAAATCACACGGGAAAATGGAAACAACGGAGCACCTTAGCTTTCGTCTTTATTCAAGACATCTTCAGAGGCAACTTGATTACATGGACAGAGAGAGGCTTAAATAAGAGCATAAGAATGGAGGAAACTGCAGCCGGCCTATTGGCCCATACTGGGCAGTCCCGTTTACACCCAACCCCTATTGCTCATATAAGCATCCATCCTATGTTTGAAGCTATTCAGCGTGTTTGAGTTAATGATGATATTTGCTAACTTGTTCCATTCATCCACTACTCTGTTTCCAAACCAGTGTTTACCTATTTCCCGCCTAAATCTAAATTTGTCTAATTTAAAACCATTGTTACGAGTTCGCTCCTGGTTGGATAGTTTGAGTACCTTTGTAATGTCCCCTTTGTTTAGCCCTGCCTTCCACTTGTACACCTCTATCAGGTCGCCCCTCGCTCTACGTCTCTCGAGGGAGTGCAAATTAAGATGCTTTAACCTGTCTCTATACTCAAGGTTCCGAATGCCCGGGATTAGTCTTGTCATTCTCCTCTGAATTCTTTCCAAGGATTCTATATCCATTCTGTAATACGGTGACCAGAACTGAACTGAGTAATCCAGGTGTGGTCTCACAAGAGCAAGATACAGTTTTAGGATGACTTCGCTAGTCTTGTAACTAACACTCCTTTGTATGAACCCAAGTACTTTATTAGCCTTGTTACGAGCAAAAACACATTGTTTGCTTGGCTTAAGGTTCCTACTTATCATTACTCCTAAATCTCTCTCGCAGTAGGATTTCTCTATGGCATCGTTGTTCATCTGGTATCTGGTTTCCCTGTTTACATCTCCTATACTGAGTACTTTACATTTGTCAACGTTGAATTTCATCTGCCATTTTTCAGACCATTCGAAAAATTTGTTTAGATCTTCCTGTAGTTTTGCTGAGTCCTAGTCAGATTTAATAACACGTCCTCTTTTAGTGTCATCAGCAAATTTACTTATGTTGCTGTCTATGCCGATATCTATGTCGTTTATGTATATAATAAATAATAATGGTCCAAGTACTGAGCCCTGGGGAACTCCACTTGTGACGTTGCTCCAATGGGACTTAGTGCCGTTAATGCTCACTCGCTGTTTCCTGTCCTGTAACCACGCCCTAATCCATTTAAGGATGTTACCTTTGATGCCATGAGCTTCTACCTTTCTAATTAGCCTTTCGTGGGGGACTCTGTCGAAGGCTTTGCTAAAGTCGAGATAAACCACATCATAATTGTGCCCCTCGTCCACCTATTCGAAAACTGATGAAAAGAATGTTAATAGATTAGTTAGACAAGAACGTCCGCTTGTGAAGCCATGCTGGGAATCATTGATCAATCGATGCTTTTCCAGGTGATTTCAAATAGAGTTTGAAATGATTGCTTCCAGTAATTTGCCTACTATTGATGTTAGACTGATTGGGCGGTAGTTAGAGGATAGTGATCTATCCCCCTTCTTGAAAATCGGTATTACATTCACTATCCTCCAGGATTCTGGTACTACACCTGTTTTTAAGGACATGTTAAACAACTTTGCTAAGGGCATACTAAGCTCTTCCTTACATTCCTTTAATACTCTGGCAAATATCTCATCGGGACCAGGTGACTTATTAGGCTTTAGTTTGTCTATTTGCTTACTAACATCGTTACTAGTCACTACTATCTCGCTTAATTTGTTTTCTTCACTATCTCTGAATAGAGTCGGTGCCTCGGGTATCATGTTTAAATTTTCGGTGGTGAAAACTGTTGAAAAATATTTATTCAAATTATTGCTCATTTCTCTGTCGTTATGAGTGAGCTCGCCGGCGTCGGACTGTATTGGTCCAATCTTTTCTCGTGTTTTAGTTTGATACATTTGGTAGAATCCTTTGGGGTTTGTCTTCGCCTCGCTTGCTATCCTTACCTCATTATTCCTCTTTGCTTTCCTTATCTCGGTTTTAACCCTACTCGCCAATATCCTATAATAGTCCCGGAGGTGAATTTCGCCATGATTTATCCTTCTACCTATAGCCTTCCTTTGGCCGATGATGTTCTTTAAATAATTATTTATCCATTTAGGGTCATTGTTGTCTGATCTGAGTTATTTGTATGGTATGTTCTGCCTTTGTGCATTAAGTAACTCACTATTTAAATTGTCGTGGAACTCGGCAATCTCAGATCTCGTTATTAGGTCGGTGACCTTAAAAACATGAGGTCAGGTCATAATGATGTCATCCGCTAAACCCCACACCAACACACACGTAGAGGAACTTAAGAGAAGTGGGGTGACGTGACAAGTCAGGTCAGGTCAAAAATAAGGGACCCACAAAATAACTATCATACATATAGATCAAAGGTTTTCAAAGCATTTTTAACCTTGGGCCACTGACAAATAAATTTATGTAACATATTATCAGTTTTGAACTGACCATCACTAAGATTTATTGATTTTAATTCCTTAATCAAACTAGCTTCAACCAGAAGTCTTTCTGTGACACAAGATGATTTAAATACTTCTAAGCTTTTTTCCCAAGCAATGGGGTGATTATTATTCCTAACACTAACGAACAAGGCACTGCTTTCAGATGCTGTTCTGATATTATACTTATGTTGTTTGATTCTGAGCTGCAGTGTTTTTCCTGTCTGTCCTACATAATTACAATTACATTTGCTACATGGAATACAATAAACACTTCCTTTTACATTCAAACTTGGGCTATTCCTTATTAACATATTGGTAATGGTTGAGTCATACCTGAAAAGAATATTAATATTTAGAAGCTTGAGGGACCGAACTAACGGGACAAATTCATTACGATAGGGCAGAGTCAAAATATTCTTAAGTGTAGGAACTTGTCTGGTTTGAGAGGAAAGAAAGGATTTTTTAGCCCTTTTAAAACAACGATCAATAAACACAGAAGGGTACCCGAGTTTCTGTGCAATGGAACGAATGTGTTTCAATTCATCGTCAATAAATTCAGAGTCACAAATACGCAGATATCTTAAGAACATAGCAGAAAAAACTGACATTTTGGTAGACTCCAGGTGATTCGATAAAAAGTGAATGAAACTGTCTACCTGTGTGGGCCTTGTGTATACCTTAAATTTGTAGTTTTGGCCATTTCTCATGATAAGCATATCAAGGAATGGAAGGGATCCATTTATTTCTCTTTCAATTTTGAATGTGATACTTGGGACAATATCATTTAGCTTGTCTAAAAATCCAATGGGTCACTGTTTCTAGGCCAAAGACAATGAACATCATCTACATATCTATACCATGGAGGAATAAAGTCCACAATATTGGGTAGTAATCTAGACTCAAAAAACTCCATATAAATACAGGCTAGAGGAGCAGAAAGACAATTACCCATGCTCATGCCAAATATTTGCTTGTAGAACTTCCCATTTGCTCTAAACACATTGTCAGTTACGCATAACTCTATCAATTTCAGGAAAGTATCATGTTCAATAGTTAAATCTAACAGTTGTAATTTATCTTTAAGAAATGAAAGTAAGTCTTTCACAGGTACTCTAGTGAACAGTGAATTTACATCAAAACTTATTAATTCGCAAGGTTCATTGTGTTTCTTGAGTTTATCAATTAAATCACTGCTATTGTGTTTCTGTGAATTAGATATATGGCCTATAAGAGGGGATAGCATCTTTACCAGCCACTTGGATAATTTGTAAGTAACAGAACGCACAGAACTCACGATAGGACGTAATGGATTGTTAAGCTTGTGTGTTTTGATCAATCCATACATATAAGGTAAAGTGGGATTGATTTGAGAGAGCTGTTTGATGAGATCGGGGTTCTTTTTCAATAACATCTTCATTTTGGAATTAGATAACTTATTAATATTTTCCAGGGGATCTTTCGTAAGCTCAATACGTGCTTTCATCACTAAGTAATGAATTCATCTTATCATTGTAGTCACTATTATCCAATATAACAATAGCATTAGACTTATCAGCCTTGGTAATATGGACAGACAGACAGACAGACAGGAAAAACACTGCAGCTCAGAATCAAACAACATAAGTATAATATCAGAACAGCATCTGAAAGCAGTGCCTTGTTCGTTCATGTTAAGAATAATAATCACCCCATTGCTTGGGAAAAAAGCTTAGAAGCATTTAAATCATCTTGTGTCACAGAAAGACTTCTGGTTGAAGCTAGTTTGATTAAGGAATTAAAATCAATAAACCTAATTGATGGTCAGTTCAAAACTGATAATATGTTACATAAATTTATTTGTCAGTGGCCCAAGGTTAAAAATGCTCTGAGAACCTTTGATCTAGATGTATGATAGTTATTTTGTGGGTCCCTTATTTTTGACCTGACCTGGCTAGTCACGTCACCCCCCTTCTCTTAAGTTCCTCTACGTGTGTGTTGGTGTGGGGATTAGTGGATGACATCATTATGACCTGACCTCATGTTTTTAAGGTCACCCTGTATATTTAAGCCTCTCTCTGTCCATGTAATCCAGTTGCCTCTGAAGATGTCTTGAATAAAGACGAAAGCTAAGGTGCTCCGTTGTTCCTATATTCCCGTGTGATTTTATCAAGATTTATCATATCCACGTTTTCATTGTGGATTTACATGAAATATATATATATATATATATATATATATATATATATATATATATATATATATATATATCATTAGCCCAATAAAGCACGCGGACTTCTACATACAATCAACACCTCAACCCGCCAGGATTCGAACCCACGGCCCACGGTCCCATTGGAGGTTCGCTGTGCCATAAGCTCAATGAACAGGGGTTGTGTGAAATATTACTAAGTCTAGGACTGCTTTTAGTGTTCTAGTGGTGTAGAGGTAGCGTTCCCCGGTCACACACACAATATATATATATATATATATATATATATATATATATATATATATATATATATATAAATATATATATATATATATATATATATAAAATCAACAACCTCACCCCCGCCAGGACTCGAACCCACGATTTTGTGTGTGTGACCGGGGAACGCTACCTCTACACCACTAGAACACTAAAAGCAGTTTTAGACTTAGCAATATTTCACACAACCCCTGTTCATTGAGGTTATGGCACAGCGAACCTCCAATGGAACCGACCGTGCCACTTAAGTGATCAGAGTAACGTTTTTTACCAAATCCGGCTTCGAAACACGAGGTTCCATATATATTTCATTAGCTCATAAAGCGTGCGGACTCTTAGTGTTCTAGTGGTGTAGAGGTAGCGTTCCCTAGTCACACACATAAGATCGTGGATTCGAGTCCATGGAGAATATTATGCTCAAAAATTTGGTATGGCAATGGGTAATCCACTCTCACCTGTATTAAGCAACCTATATATGGAATTCTTTGAAAAGAAACTATTAAGTAATATTTTACCACCTTCAGCAGTCTGGTTTAGATATGTTGATGATGTATTATGTCTGGCCAGGTAATGAGGACCTAAAAGCTTTCCTGCCACAACTTAACAACTTAGCCCCCTAGATCAAATTCACTGTGGAATTAGAGCAAGACTGTAAATTGCCATTCCTAGACTGTCTGATACACAGAATAGGTAACACTTTTAAGTGAAGTATTTATAGAAAGCCAACTAATGTGTGTTCATACATTCATTATTATTCTGCCCACCATAATAAAGTCAACCAGTCAGTATTTTCAACAATGTTTTTACGTGCTTTGAGAATTTGCAGTCCGGAATTCATTAATGAGGAATACAAATATATATATAATATTGGCTCAAATCTTAAATACCCTAGATCTTTCATAGACAAATGCTTAAACATTACTAAGAAAACTTTTTATAGAACTGATCCCAAGCCCACCCATGACCATAAGAATATCTTAATATTACCATTTCACAAAAATTTCTCTCACATTCCTTCACAACTAAAAACCTGGAACGTCAATGTGGCATTTAAAAACTCATGCACTGTTAAACAAATGTTAATTAAGAACTCCCCCAACAACACAATTGGTTGCATTTATAAAGTTCCTTGCAAGGAATGTAATATGTTTTACTTAGGCTAGACAGGTAAAGATCTTGCAACTAGAATTAAACAACACAAATACAGTGTTAGGACAGGCCAGGAATCCAATGCTCTGTTTGTTCATTTGAGGGATAACAAGCATTGCATTGACTGGGATAATGCCTCCTCAATATTACCTTGTAATTCAATTGATAGTAAGAACTTCATAGAATCTAGTCTTATTAATCAAACCGAAGCATTCAACATGAATTTGCGTAATGGCATGTACAAACTGGACAATTTTGTAATTAAGAAAATTTGTAACCTGGTGAGAAGGTCGGGTCACCTTACCATCTGACCTGACCACCAACCGTTGTGTGCTATTTAAAGATTAGTAGGGTCATTACCTAATACCTGACCATTGTGGACCTGGTCTCACCCTCCTCTGTATATATACACCTTGGTTTGTATCTCTCTTTAGTCTGTACTCACCCCTGAAGATGTGAATTACATGAAAGCGCTTGGCAACTTCGTGTTTTCTTCTTTCCTTGTGGTTATCAGCATATATATATATATATATATATATATATATATATATATATATGTGTATAAATATATATATATATATATATATATATATATATATAATATATATATATATATATATATATATATACATATATATATATATATATATATATATATATATATATATATATATATATATATACATATATATATATATATATATATATATACATATATTTATATATTCATTTATTTCAGCTAATTTTTACCATTACAAGAGTTACTTTGAAAATCATTTAATTTTTCATTTGCCATCAATATTATTGTTGGAGTGCAGTGGCTGAGTGATTAGAGTACTCGAGTCCTCTTCTGGGGCTCAATGGTTTGATTCACAAGCACCCCTAGCCTGTAAATGGATACTCAACTTTACAAAGATTGGGAAGTGAAAACTGTCGAGTGCCAAGCCGTCCACATGGCGTCCTTGCATACTGAAGGCTTAGTCAATAGAGAGAGCGCTGTATCAACACTTTCCTTAACGACCAGTCATGGCTACAGGACCCACTTTCACGATTTCTATCTGAAAATAAAAAATCACTCCGTTTTATAAGAACATTGGAGATTCTTTCTCAACAAGATTTCTTCTTTATTACGCCAATTTCTATCATTTATAATCGCTCATTACATCAACAATTATTAAGCTGGCATAGACCAACATATGGTAATGATATAATGAGTACATGCATGTATTTTTTTTTACGGGAATTAGCCTACCCGGGCACAGGTCAAACGACCCACAACGGAGCCTGGGGGCGAAAAAAAAAAGTAAGGAACTAAATTGAAAATATAGAAAAAAAGGTTATACTGTATTAATCTACACCACGAAGATGCCGGAAAACCAGCTTTTTAAAGTGAGACAGATTGTTAGAGCATGGAAACACAGAAGAAGGCAGAGCATTCCACAGTTTGGCTGTGTGAGGAAAGAAGGAGGTACTATAACGGGTTATTCTCGTGTGACCGACATCCACAGGGAAATGGTGGGCACCGCGGGCAAGACGTGTGTTACGAACCCACGGCCTTGCCGGCGGTACACAGAATGCCAAATCCACTGAACATTGCCCGTTAAAGTACCTGTAAAAGAGAGAGAGTGAAGCAACATTGCGGCGAAGAGAAAGGGGAGAGAGATTGTCGAATAAAGGAGGAGAGTTAATAAGACGAAATGCCTTTGATTCCACCCAATCTAATAGTTGGACAGAAGAAAAGCCACCCCAGATACGAGAGCAGTACTCCAAGTTAGGACGAATGAATCCCTTATATACTTGGAGCAACTGCTCAGGAGTGAAGTAGCTGCGGCATCTGTACAGTAGGGAGTGACAGTTTTGCAAAAGTTTTCAAAATCTAATTGCTTGAGTTGGATTATTTGTCTATCGGCCACGCTAATTCCGAATATGTTTGAGTTTTTTACATCATTGCATTAGAAGGTTTGTGGATACTTTTGGGTGTATTACACATCCAGTGCCTTCTCAGTCACCTTGTTGGTGGCATCCATATAATCAAAAGCATTTGTTCTTCTCCTTAACCTCTCGTTTTCTGCTTCATAAGCTAGGGCACTTCCAACTTCCTTGTTCAGAGGCTACTTGTTAGATGGCAGAGGCATCCGAACCCCGAACACCTTATCGTTACCCTGGCGCAGCTGAGTGTTGCTAATCTTAGGACGACCCATCTTGGTGGCGGCCCTTTGAACTAACTGCAAAACAACACAGAAAAAACAACTTTCAGCACTTCAATATCACCACCTATTGAACAATATTTTAGTCAAAAGTACGGACTGAGATTTTGTCCTTAACTGTCCAAGTCAAGCTACTTGGGCTGAATTCGTTGATCAGTCCTGGGACGAATATTACCAACGGCGTGAATAGATTCCGTGGAATAAATTCAGGGCATTCCCGTCCAGGGAGCCTCAACAAACTCTGTAAATATTGCCATTGGCCTGCCATTGGCACATATACGGAGTTTGGTAATGTTCCATGAGCGGGAATGTCCTGAATTCATTCCACGGAATCTATCCACGCCGTTGGTAATATTGGGCCCTGGTTTTCGAAATATACGTATGTGGTGACTTGCAGCAAAAATATCGGCATAATTTGTAGGGCATTGAGTTGTAAAACAATAGCATATTATGAACCAGTGTACACAGTAGTCGAATAATCCAATTCAATAACTTGATTTTAACAGGTTGTGCCACATTGCCAGTCCCTTTATTATTTACAGTTTTTTCGCGTTTTTCATGCCAAATCCAAAAGTATCCACAAACCTTCTAATGCAATGATGTAAAAAACTCAAACATATTCGGAATTAGCGTGGCCGATAGACAAATAATCCAACCCAAGCAATTAGATTTTGAAAACTTTTGCAAAACTGTCACTCCCTACTGTACAGCATTCCCAACTTTCGGGAGGCAGCTTTAGTTGTAATATGGATGTGTGATTTCCAGGACATATTGGAGGAAATGGTGAGGCCTAACATATTTTATTTCAGAGTTTGGGAGGATGATAGCGTCCTGAAATGTAATTGGTGGGAGATCGTCTAATTTACAAAGTGTAATTGGTAAATATTGAGTTTTGTTACTATTGAAATTAATCAAGTTTGTATCTCCCCATTCAGAGATGTTGCACAGATCCGCGTTGATAGAAGTAATGATATCAGTTCTAGAAACAGATCTAGTTTGAGAGTTAAGAGGAAGGGGAAAATGTGAGGAAGATTGAAGAGGAGAATCATCGGCGTAAGAATGGATAGAATTAGTTGTAGTGTGAAGTAAATCAATGATAAAAAGAAGGAAGAGAGTTGGGGAAAGAAAGAACCCTGTGGGACACCACTATTGGTAGAGAAAGAGCGATAAATCGATCCCTTGACAACAACTGCCATGGATCGATTCTCAAGGAAGCTAGAGATGAGAGAACAAAGTGGGGGAGAGAAACCAAAAGAGGGAAGTTTAGTTAGCAAAAACTTGTGCCATACCCTGTCAAATGCTTTGGAGATGTCGAGGGCCACGACAAAAGTTTCCCCATAATCCCTGAGAGAGGATGACCAAAGATGGGTGCAATAGGAGAGCAGATCACCAGTAGATCTCGCCTGGCGAAAGCCATACTGGTGATACGACAAAAGAGAAAGGCGTTCAAGGTGACGGAGAAAATGAGAGTTCAAGATAGTTTCGAAAATCTTAGAGAGGGATGAAGTTCGGGCAATGGAGCGATAGTTAGAGGGATTAGAATGGTCACCAAAGAAGTGAGTTAAATGTGATGTACAGTAGAGATGAAATCAGTTGGCTCATATATGAGAAAATGAAAATGTGTTGTCTAAGTAGTAAAAGCTATGACTGAGTAAAGAACTATGATTCGTTACTAAAGAATGACGAGCTTACATTCTCTGGCAGCCATAATTAATTAGATGTTAGAATTCCGTGTTTATGTCGTTTGTCTAAAGGAAAACTTATTCGTTGGAATTTCTTCCTATTAGACGTCATTTTCTTTCTATTGTGGCTTAGGGAGGAAGTATGTATAGTGGATAGAAAAATAGGTAAATATAAACTCCAGAAAGAAAAAAGGTAAACTAATGAAAGGATTAAGCAATACTAATTCAATGTGAATTTAGATATTTTCGGCAAGCTAACATGATACCGTTGTTGTTTTGTTATAAGAACAGTAAATGTTGTTACTAATACGAAAACCAAAACAACATTACAAGAAAAGAAAAGAACTTGATAAAATGACTTGAAGACAAGGGGAGATATTTCAAAAATGGTTAATTCTGAAGAAAGTTATGAATAAAGGAAAAATCTGTAAATAGAAATACCCTGACAATTACGCCATTAAAGGCAATGATAAATTGAAGGTTATCTTAAACGTATTTTGTAGCTGGCGAAGTGTTTACCATCCTAAAACTGAATCACCTGTACTTGCTGTTGTTGCAAGTAGTTAACTGTTAACCTAGAATTCAAGGAAAAAAGTCACAGAAAAAAAGGCACACAAAAAACCTAATCTAACCTAACCTAACCTAACCTTCGCGCAATGCCATCATATACTGTATATATCGTGTTGTCATGTGACCTTTTTCCTGTGACTTTATTTCCGTTCACTCTAACCTATGTGTGTGTTGGTATGCGTGCTTGATTTGTTTCTTGGGCTTAATGTTAACGTTTCTGAATTTAATATTGATATACATTATATGTTATTGTATCTGATGTCGCTGGTATACCGGCAATTATAATTTTAATATTTCAGAAATTGTTGATATAATGTAAGATTGTTATGAACCTAGGGTAGATCATTACATGAACATAAGTCACTGAAGTCTTTCAAATATGTAAGCATTATTTATTACATTATTAATCCTAAGTTCACCCAACAAATGTCAAGTTAACAGGTCAAAACCTAAACAAGTCAATAAATATATGAACATTTAATAACTTATTCCCACCACCACATATGTACACAAAGTAAAATAATTAACAATAATAATAAGATGTTTGGAAGTGGCTCAGTAAGGACCGAAGGTCCAACAAGATCACAGAAAATCAATATCAAGCAAAACAAATCTCAATAGTCAAATGCTAACTCCCAAAACACCAGAGAGAGGGTAGACTGTACCACACTGAAGACAGCTGTACCGAGACTGACTACAGAGTACCAGCCTGCCACCCACGTCACCTCTCTGCCGGCAAATACTGACGTATCATAGCCGGATTGGCCATAACATAAACTTTACTTAAATGACAGAAGAACATCAGAAGAACATAAGAAAATAAGGTGTCTGCAATAGCCGGATGGTTTGTGCATGGCAGCTCCTGTCGAGAGTTACTACCACTCTCTATCGTCCATGAATCTATCTAGCCTCCTTTTGAAACTTTCCAGCGTTCCAGCACTTATTACAAAGTTGCTAAGCTTGTTCCACTCGTCCACCACTCTATTTGTGAGCCAGTTCCTTCCAATCTCTCTCCTAAATCTAAACTTAGCCAACTTAAATCCGTTGCTCCAAGTCCTATCCTGCTCGGATATTATAAGAACTTTATCTATATCCCCTTTATTGATTCCTTTCACCCACTTAAATACTTCTATCGTATCTCCCCGCACTCTTCGTCTTTCTAGGGAATGCAAGTTTAGTTTCTTTAACCTATCCTGATATGGAAGGTTTCTAAGTCCCGGAATCATTTTCGTCATTCTTCGCTGCACCGACTCTAGTGAATTGATATCCATTCTATAATAAGGGCACCAGAACTGAACCGCATAATCGAGGTGCGGCCTGACTAGAGCAAGATATAGTTGCAATAAGACCTCTGCACTCTTATTACTTATTACTCTGCTTGCCTTATTTCGAACATTAACGCACTGTTTTCTAGGCCGTAGGTCAGGGCTTACAAGTACCCCTAGGTCTCTTTCACAAGTCGACTGTTGATGTTGTTAAGGCTGTATACATTATAAGTATTTGTTCTTCCAATATTAAGTACGCTGTACTTGCTGGTGTTGAATTTCATTTGCCATTTTTCAGACCACCCCTGCAATGCATTTGCATCCTGCCCTGAATTAATTTGCCGCCCTATTTTGGTGTCATCCGCAAACTTGCTTATGTCACTGCTGATCCCAGTATCTAAATCGTTTATGTAGATTATGAAGAAGAGTGGGCCTAGTACTGACCCCTGG
Organism: Homarus gammarus; assembly: GCA_958450375.1. Lineage (NCBI taxonomy): Eukaryota > Metazoa > Arthropoda > Malacostraca > Decapoda > Nephropidae > Homarus > Homarus gammarus. The sequence continues at coordinate 349,688 of CAUDMG010003378.1, forward strand.
GGAACCCCACTGGCTACACGGCCCCACTCAGATTTAACACCATCTACGCTGACCCTCTTTGTTCTTTCGGTGAGCCATGATTTTATCCAATTTAAAACTTTCCCCTCGATACCATGAGCCTTAATTTTTCTCAGAAGCCTACAGTATATACTAATATACAACAATCAATATCATATGAGAGACAACTGTTGCATTAATAAATACAAAAAGTGATAATTTAATAAAACAAATTTAATAGGTAAACGAGGGTTCAGTTGGCGTGGGCGAGTGTTGAACAAAGTTGTTTGAGCCTCCCACACACACCATCCGAACCAACGTATTCTATACCCAGAACAGAAAGTTATGGCGGACACTCGTAACAATGATGAAGTATGTAATGGAATGTATTAGGACAATCAAATGTGTTAAAGATTGTTAAGACTTAAGACTAATGTAGAGGACTAGCCAAAATAAGTTCCTCGCCCTTGATCAGGCTGCTAGTGGAGCGGCTAGGTGTCAATTTTTGGGGTATTCTTGCAAATTGCGATACTAGTATGAAAATTGGCATGAAGATTCAATATGGGTTAATTATCAACATCTACCTGATTGGACATTCTAAATTCCAAGATGGCGGACATTTTACAAGATGGCCGCCATATGTGGATGTCAGTTTTCCTTTTTGGCATAAAAATTATTGTGTTTATCAAGAATTCAGGTGATTTCAGTGTCCATTTCCATATTTTTGAGTATGTAGAATCTGAATTTGGTGTTGAAAACTCTGAAATGGATAGCATTCAAAGGAAACATTTTATAAAGAGTGAACGTCAATATACTACCAGGGCACACTGGTGACAATACTGCTCATTGTCAGCTCAGTACAAAACTCATTGTAAAGATTAATATTTATACAAGTACTTGGTGTCGCAAACATTATCTAATCAGCCCCAAATAAGGTTAGTTAGCCACAACTGAATTGACACCATGTGCCGTACTGGAGAGCCGACCCAAGGATAATGAGGTTAAAGTTATCTAGATGGTGTACAGATCGCACGGGACTTAAATGATACTGGATGAACGAGTGGGTCAGGTGTAGGGCAAACAATTGCTTGAACCTAGTTGTATCCCATACAGGAAAGTACATATGATATAGAGTGGTAAAAAGATAAACCTTCGGCTCTGTACCACAATGTCTATGCATATTGGTCCTAAAAGTAATCGTGAAGGATAGAACAAACTGGGCCAAGTGCTGTCTCTGTCAAGATGATAAGAAGGAAGAAATTAAATCTCTAAAGTCTAACCTTATAATAAGAGAGGAAGATGGCTACAACAAATTAGCCAAGAATATTCCTCTTTTTAAATCAATCAATGACCTTCCAGTAAGGCTTAATATGGAAAGACTAGATGATGGAGATGGTATTGCAGAGACATTGAGGTACAAAAATGCAAAATACCATGAGAACTGTAGACAGGTTTAACAACACAATGTTGCAAAGAGCCCAAAAAAGAGCAACTACTTCTGTAGTCGACAGTGTTGAAGGTTGCAGAAGCAAGGTACCAGGAAAGCCAAGAGACAAAAAAACCACAACAGAATGATTTTTGTGTGAGAAGCCAACACGAGCGAGTGCTCTCAGACAAGCAATGGCAATGAAACTCATTTACAGAATCAATGAATGCGCAAAGACACTCTGTGACAAAAGACTTCTTGTTAAACTTAGTGCAGGAGATGTAGTGGCACAAGAGATGAAATATCACCTTGCTTGCTTAGCTGCGCTGTACAATAGAGCGTATCTTAGTTCAAAGGAATATGAGAAAAACAATGAACCTTGACAAAAAATCAAATATACATATCCACTGGCTTTCTCTGAATTGGTGACATACGTCAATGAGACAAAACTGCATGTGAAGACTCTAATCGATTTTTTTTAGACTAGCAGACTTAGCCTTACTGTACAAGCAAAGACTCGAACAACTTGGTTTCACCTATTTTCAAGTGAAAGCTCACAATCAAGGAAGAGATGTTATTGTCATAGCTATTTCACTCGGAGAAATTGGTCTTTAAGAAATGTGAATTTCTTTTGGTCAAGGGCTTATACAAGATGGATTCCTGTTCATGAGTTAGCGTAGCCATAGGGCCTGAAAAAGTCACTGGAATCACAGTTTCCCATGTATTCAGTGGTTGCGATGTTGTGCCAGCCTTCCGTGGTAAAGATAAAAAAACTGCATGGCAAACATGGAATGTGTTATCGAGGTCTCTAGTACCTTCACCAAACTCAGTCGGTGTCCTACATCAGTTAGTGAAGAAGACTTCCGTGTCTTGGAAAGGTTTGAATGGTGATGTATGACAGGCCTAGTCCAGCTTTATGTGTCAATGGTGCAAGACTAGATTTATTTGCTCGCAGAGATCATATTCCATCAACACTGTCTGCCCTAAGGAAACACGTAAAGTGTGCAGCCTATCAAGGTGGAAAGATTTGGGGTCAGACAACAGTAACCCAACCAGACATCACAAGTCCTGCTAACTGGGGCTGGAAAAAGAAAGGAGATATGTGGCAAATACACTGGACAGACCTTCCACCAATAGCAGCGAGCTGCCATGAACTGACCAAGTGTTCTTGCAAGAAAGACTGTCGACAGCGACGTAAATGTATCCGCTCTGGTCTCACTTGCACAGCTCTATGTGGATGCACATGCCAGCAGCTGTAAATATGAAAGAATTCTTATAACAATATCTGCCAAGGATATGGGCAGGATATAAACATGTTTTTCATTGTTTAACTAAGAATCGCTTACTCTTGCTTTTATGAAAAGAGGTAAAAGAATGTGCCGAACCGTTACTTTATGGATAAAAGACATACCTGATGGTTCCAAAACAATCATAATCTGTCCTAGCATGCTTTAAAACATAGGAATAGACGCTGTATGTGCACAGATCTCCAAATAATAAGTCATTTATATGTAAAAAAAATAGGTTAAGCAAATTTGACGGCCATCTTGGAAAATGACCGCCATTTTGGAATTTTGAATGTCCAATTGGATACATTTGATAAGTGACCCATATTGAATGTTCATACCAAATTTTATGCTTGTATGGTCATTTGCATGTTTGTGCCGTTATCCGCTCCTCTGTGCCTGAGCCAATCTAGCAAACTCGGCCAGGATTTTAAGTAAGGAAGACAGGTTTGTTTGGAACACTTTGGTGTATCAGTACTACTCTAGTAATTAAATTAGTTATAACTATTGTTTGTGTTATTGTTTTTTGTGTTATAAGTAAAAATTTGATTGTTGTGACTGTAACTTTGCATGAGGAGTTGGTTGAACTTAGGGTGAATGAACGTCCAGCTCATGATAATTTGTCAAGCAAAGTGACATACTGATATTTTTATTCAAACTAAATTTCCTTTATCGTGTAATGTGAAATTTTTTAACCTGAACCCTAACCCTCATTTTGAAGCAGTCAATGAACCAGCCCACATTTCCTGTTTGTTACCATTTATCCCATGTCCATCTTTTATATTGGACATAGATATTTTAGCCATTAAACTATTAGAATTTATGTTCTTACAAGACTTTAAAAGCCTAAACCAAAGCTGCACTTAAATACTGATGGCTTTATTGAATCGAAACTGAATTCATAAGCATTAATTATTTTCAAACAGCGTGCAACTCTATTGGATGTGTGTATCAGGGAGAAATTGGCGATTAGTAATCATATAAGCTATTTGGTCCTCCTGTGCAACATTACAATACAAGGCATAACACTACATAGATAGAAATTATATTCTCGAATGGATTAAAATAATTGAATCTAAATTCTTCTCTGCCTGATAACTGGTGTCAAGATGTCGGTAGCATGTATCCGAATTCTCTTCAATATTAGTACAAGGACCTCCGGGCCGGTGGAAGTTCTTTGGACTTACTTCCTAGCCTCCATTAGTCCCTGTTCACCTAGCAGTAAAGTAGGTACCTGGTGTAAATCGAAAGTTGCGAATTCGTATTCAGGGAAAGTTGTTGGAGCTTCCAATAACTTCATGACATAAACCACTGACTCTTCAGGTTTCTATGCCCTTAACTTGTGAGACATAAAGGCAAGCATGAACTTAGCATGCTTCCCTGTTGGGCGCTGTAAACGCTTCTGTGCTTCACCTTACACAAGGATGTAAGGTAGTGCCCAATAAAAAAATAAAAAAAAAGTACAGGGACCCATAACAACGTTGTCAGAAATAGTCAATGAAAATAATGAAAAGTGAGACTTAATAATTGAGTAATAACGTGCAAATATCTGTATATGATCAGTGGAGAGTAAACTTCATGCTATGCACATACTTTGTATATCTTATGTATTGAGTGCAGTGCTAGTAAAACACTAGACTAACACAAACTTCTTCGAAATGTAAACGTCGTTATTGTTTTCCGTTCAGAGGTGCGATGTCAACTGAACTGTACGATATTTTTCCACATATGCCTGGAATATCTGGTTGCGAAAAAATGAAGGTTCATTGATGTAATGGTATTTTGTACTAATTAAAGCATATCATACTGTTCGATAAAAGTTTAGACCGTTAAAAATAGACGCCTTGTTAATAGCTTAACTTTAGACACTAGATGAATGATCAATAACTAAAACAATGACATGGACAAATATTACCATAAATCATTGCCCAAAACACGTGCCTTAACATATGTAACATAGGTAACATATTCTATATGATAAATTATTTTCTAAGATATTCTAATTTTGCGAAACTAAATGGGCGGTTCTAACTAGAGGAATCTATCTGGAACATTCTAATTGAGAGAATCCGGCTGCAGAATTCTACGTGAGAAATTCTGCCTCGAAGATTTGAGCTGAAAATATTCCTCACCCCAAATAAGAGAAAAGAATTTTGTCACCTGGGAGATTCCAACGGGCACATGTAGTCAATTTAATACTTCACTTCAGTTGCAAACGGGCATAACGGGATCCCACAGTATCCAGACTTCAATTAAGATTTGCAGTGGAAGGCGTGACTCATAAGTTGGGGAGGAGATATTAAGCTTAGTGGAGAAGAGCTAAAGTTTGTCATGCGCTCATTATTTTCGACTGAGGGCGAGAGGGGATTGGAGACAGAGTGATCAGATAGAGATAGAGAGAGAGAGAGAGAGAGAGAGAGAGAGAGAGAGAGAGAGAGAGAGAGATGAAATTGTTAAAGAACATAGTTATGTAAACTAAAAAGTAAATAATCTTATAAACAGCGATAACTATACGGTGCCAGAGGAGTTACTCGGTAACTTTGTCCATACATTTCCCGATAAAAAACTTTCAACTAGCTTTCATCACCTTCGGCATAAAGATAGTGCCCAGAACAATGCTTAGATATTTGAAGACTGTTACGCCCACGTTACACCAATTTGAATACGTGAACCCACATTCACCAAGAGAGAGGATGAACAAACACTCTTATTAAACAGTTCAGGATCTCTGCCCATCAATTATAAGACAAAAATATACCGAGATAAATAGTGTGAATACATTACACAATAACACAAATCTTACCTCACTTGCATAAAATAAATGAAAATTCACTGAGAGATTAATTACACAACAAGCTATTACAAAGGAACGTAACTCAGTCTATAAACTTATCTTAATACAGAAGTCCGACTCAGGAATGAATACAGGAAAGGGATCCCTCACACACTAGGAGTCGAGGGAGCTTCTGTTGGTTGATTTTATTTCCTGGCCGTCAACTGCAGCAGTTATTACGACCGTAGACTATTTTATATGACCACTTTTTCTTGTTTTCTTCTTTTTGTCACTTTCAAACTTCTTGATCTCGTTCTGCTTTATCTTGTTTTTCCACTTCCTGTTCTTTGTCTTCGCGTTTTGTCTTCTTCTTCTTCTTCTCGTTCTTCGTCTTCTTGTTCTGCATCATCTTGTTATCGATCTTCTTTGTCTTCTTCTTTTTCGTCTTCTTGTTTCTTCGTTTCTCCTTTCCTTGTTTCTTTACTGCGATGAGAGTCTCCTTATAGCTATGTTTTTTCTTCATTTGCAGGAGGAGTTTGGGTCTCCTCAATCTGCGCATTTTCTTCTGTGTCGCCGAACAAAGGTGTGCTGGTGCTGCCGCAGACCTACTGAAGCAGATACTTCTTTTCTGGTTAGCCTCCATTCATAGGGCTTTACTGGGATGGTCTACCATCCCAGTCGTACTTCACGTATTAGGGTCTTTGGATAGCTGACCAGGGGCGTTTGACTGATCAACTTCCGTACGACTCGAAGCTGGTCACCGATCAGTATAGCCGGCTCGTTTTGTTCTAGGTGTACAATTTCTGTGTGGGAGATCACTCCCAGCACCAAGTTATCTTCTTTATGAACTTTAACCCGTATTGGAACGTCGTTGATAACCTTAACGTCCCACATCTACTGGGCCTGTCCCCATTTGGAGAAGGTGAACCATATGGCCATCACTCAACGATCTGCGGATGACCCTTGACATCTCCTTATTCCTTAAGGAGTCAAAGAACTTCCCCAGGACAAGATGGTTAAGCTGCTTAGGTGAGGGGACTTTGACCAAGTACAGTCGAACCACTTTCACCTGATCAAAGATCAGCCTTAAGTTCATTTTTCAGGGTCACGTCGTTCCTCGGGGACAGAGAGAGATCTTCACTTGCCTCAGTGCAGGTCCGGAATGAATCTTTGCTTCCATTTGTTGTTGTTTGTTTTATTTCCTGGCCGTCGACTACTATGGTCATTACGGCCGTAACAATATTAATTTAATCCGAGGAATTGCCGGGTCTTCTTACTTTGTCTTTTCAAACTCGGTCTTCCTAATCTATGTATTATCATCAAGCTGACTCTTTACTAGGTTTGAGTCCTGAAGGACAACCCAATTTGGTCGACGTCAAGACTCCGTCTGCCAGTAGTGCTGACTCGTATTACGCTGTGAGTCTGGAGGGCCAACATCTTGTCGACCCTCCCTCTGAGCTCCGAGGGTGACTCTACATCACAGAGCTCCGATTTTACTCTGATTCCATTGGAATCACAGGATTTATATTCAGCAACGAGGGCGGGGGGGGGGGGGGGTTCGAAGAGTTGAGAGTCAAGCGCTAATTGGTTTTCAGAGCAGGGCACGAAGATACGTGATTGATCCAAATGTTCGATTATGGTAATATGCAGAGACACGTCCGAACTCTTGTATGTCCTTGGCTTCCGCAATAAACGTTTTAAAATCAGGCTACACGAGCAGTTCCCGAAACCAGTTGACAGACACAGACGAACACACGCTCGTTCAGGCACGTCGTACCCTGCTTGCTCGCAACAAGATCTATCCACAACATGATGTTTTCATTTGCAGGAACATTGAAATATTAACTGAAGAGTCTATTGGTGTTGTGTCACTCGGCGCTGCCTAGTGCACTGTAAAGCCATATTTTGTATATATATGCCTGTTGATAGTTCAACGTTCACATTTCTAATAGCCGACTCTCGATTTACACGATAGTTACGTTTTTGAGAATGTCCGTGTAAATAAAAAAAAGTGTAAATCAAACTTACTATCCCTTAAGAAATAAAGGAAATGGTTTAGGGAAACGCTCCCTAAAAACTGTACAGTAATTTGTTTATCTATTTACTACAACTTGTTTCATTTAAAATTGATAAGTGAATAATAATAATAATAATAATAATAATAATAATAATAATAATAATAATAATAATAACAATAATAATAATAATAATTATAATAATAATAATAATAATAATAATAATAATAAATAGATTTTAAAGCAAATTTGAATGATTGCTGGGTGGTGGTGGAGGAGAGGTGGGGGGGGGTTACTGGGGGAGAGAGTCATCTGAATCAGATGATAGACCGGGTGTTGGGGGAGGAGAAATGGGAGGTTAGGAAATGCTAGATGTCGATGGCTGAGGTTCAGGTGATGATATTTTTTCCTTTTTCGTCTAGTAGGAAAGCAATGAGGTACTGCTCTACGTTGCCTGGCACAATGGCTCTCTTTTCTAAACCGTTCAATTTCAAAAACTTTGTATTGTCAAAAAAATAATTATTAATTTAATACTAATGTTACTTCAAAAATGTACAAATAAGAACCGTGTAAATCGAGAGGTGACTGTACAAATTTATGAGTTAAGAACCTTCCCTCAGAAATGTGTGCACCCATATCTAGTTTATAGGTAATTGGTAGATATTTTTATTAGCTTTTAAATTTATAATAATTTTAATAACATAAAGCTCAAAACAAGACTGTAGTTCCAAGCTGTATGACACACAGCATCAACTCACAACTAACATAGAACAAAGACAGCCATAAGTAACAATGTCGTTTTAAATTAGACAATAATTAATCGGAGTTTGTATGTGGTAGTCTCATATATATGTGGGGTAAGGAAAAAGAGTAACTTGGTATAACTATTAAAAATAAACCACACATACACAAATACACACACTACTACAACTACTATTACCTTGATGTCACTCGGAATCGAGTATGATAAATATCTAGCTATAATACAATTACTCTATATGAGTAATTAAGGATGTCACTTTCGTTGGTGAGCTCTAATGTTGATTCGAGTGGCCAGTACATGATTGGCAGGGCCGTCCACAGATGTTGCACATGTGGAGGGCTACAAATAGTGCGGGAGGGGCGGTGGCAGCGTCTTTCTGGCGCTGGCGATCGTCTGCCTCTCTATGCAATAGGGCTAACTCGAAAGTATGGTGTAGAGTGACTGTTTCCTAGGTGAGGGAGTCGATTAAGCACTTTTTCCTATTTGCCCTAAGAATATCCTTATATCTTTTCTGCTGTCCGCCAGTGTTACAATTACCATTCGTTAGGTGACTGGCAAAGTAAGCTGCTTTGGCAATCGACTTTCGTCCATGCTGGTAACTTGGCATTTATCTTCCAAGCGAACTCGGTTGATGGAATGTAGACTATGTTGGTGAAAGCTTGCAAGTGCCTTGAGGTGCTTTCTGTATGTGACCTAGGTCTCGCTGCCATACAACAAGATGGGGAGGAACACTGCTCGATACATAGGCAGGTTTGTAGATATTTCCAACTCCCTGAAGCTGAAGAAACATGTATGGTGTCTGCCAAAAGCTTGAGATGCACATCTGATCCGATGTTGAATGTCTTTATCTATGTCTGCCGTGGTGGACAAATGGGTGCCAAGGTATTTGAATGGGTAACATTAGAAAGAGCAGTACCGTTAAGCTTTATGGATTGTGGAGGTATGGTTGAACCAGGGGCAGGCTGAAAGAGAATATGATTCTTAAGTGCATTCACCCCAAGGCCGAAATGTGCATATGCATCTGCGTAGGTGTTCAGGTACTCCTGTAGGTCGCGTTCAGTGTGAGCGTCAAGAGTGAGGTCGTCTGCATACTGAAGTTCAGTGATGGAAGCGTCCGACACCATTGTTTCTGCCTGGAGTCGTTTTATGTTGAAAAATCCGTTTATCTGGTACTGGATCTTCACCCTGCTAGTTAAATTGGAACTGGCATGAGTAAGGAAGACAGTCAAGAAAATGGAAAAGAGAGTTGGTGCTAGTGCACATCCTTGTTTTACCCCCGTTTGGATGGGGAAGAACTTAAACTGGGTGCCATTGTGTAGGGCGCTGACGTTCATGCCATTGTGGAGTTGCCTCACAATGGAAATAGATTTTGGTGGGCTTCCCTGTTGATCAAGTCGAGAGCCTTAGTAAGGTCAATGAAGCCATGTACAAGTCACGTCACTGTTCTCTGGACTTTCCTGTATCTGGCGGGCAGCAAATATCATGTCAGTGGTGCCACGTGATGGTCTAAAGTAGTGTTCCCCAACCTTTTCAACACTGGGTTACAGTTCTCAGCACCTCTAAATCCTTTGGTCACATATAAAGGATACATTTAATAGGACAATCATATAACTGTATGAGTGTACACTACAAGTATATTACAATAAGTTCCATTTATCCAGAAAACAATTATCATTACATTTACACTTACAGTACAAAGTACAAAATAATAAACACTTACACATACAATTCATTTGTGCAGCCACGCCTCTTCGCAAACTACATATGACATTGGATACTTTCAGTGTAATTTTTGTTTTGTTGGATAGTTGCAGCAAGCAAGTTGAATCGTGGGGCGATATTTCTTGTCCTTGCCACTCTCATGCACGCAGACAACATCGTCTCTCTGAGCCTCTGCCTTTTTTATGCTCTTGATGGTGAACAGATCTGAGAACCCTCTCTCAGAGGAGTAAGTGCTGTGGAATGGTACCAGAACTTGGAGTGCCTTACCATCAATCATCTCATATGCATTTTTCTGGCTCACTGCTACCCAAAAGTCTGTGCGGTTGCGGCTGTTGAAAAAGTCCTTCATTTCTGAGTCACAGTGGAGTTTGATCAGTGTATTTTTCTTGAGTGGGCAGATTGCTGTCTTTCAAGTTTGAGAACGGGTTTCTTATCCAACTATTCTTCTTGTTTTCTTCCTCCTTTGCAGGAGGGAAATAGTGGTTCAACTTCTGCTGGAGATTGGTGAGATGTTGAGACACAACTATCATCATTTTGTCGTCAATGACTTCATCCTTGGACTCTACAATCACTTGGTCAAGCTCATCAAAGTCTGAAAAGTCCCTTCTCTCAACTCTTTTCTTCCTCCCTGAAATTTTTAATTTGAATGCCTCAATTCTTTCATTGGAAATGAACCTGGCCCTCGAAGGGAGAGGTTCAACACATTGAGCTTGGTGAATATATCACACAATTAACGAAGCTTAGCAACCCACTCCTCTTGCGTGAAACAGAATGCATGAGGTGAGCCACATTCTTGCAAGAAGCCATGAACTGCCTTCCTTAGTTGAAAGAGTCTCTTCACTGTAAGTCCTCTTGATAGCCAACGCACTTCGCTGTGAAAGAGCAGGGTCTTCTTGATGGTTGCAAGTGTTCCCTGAAGAATGCAGTGATGGGTAGGGAAACACCGGGTAACACTGAAGTCCGTTTATTATGGATGAGAGAAATACAAGTGGTGACTAGCGTGTGCCATGCACGGCTCACACAGTCAGACTGAGACTGCCTTGCCATATGGCAGCCTCGGGGCAATGTTGCCACATAACACGTGCAGTGTTGCCACGTAATTATATACATAGGTGCTACTCGGCACAGTAGCTTATATACAAGGTTGCTACTCGGCACAGTAGCTTAGATACATAACCTACACTTCTTAGTCTCCCCCATCCCATCGTAGAAGTCATGGAACATGCGAGATTTCTTAGCTTTGCTCTTGATATAATTGATGATAATGACGCACTTTTTCATTACTGCATCCAAATTGGGGCTCACTTGGTATATGCTTTGATGCCAAATTCTGGCGATGCAGGGCGCAGTGAGAACTTCAACAGTTCGGTGCATAATCTTTAAATCTTGCCAGTGCACCATTTCTTATCCCAACCATACTCTCTGCGCCATTGGTTGTGATGTGTGAACACTTTTCAATTGCAATCCCATTGTGGGTGAGACAGTTCATAACTTTTTTTGGAATTGCTTCACCGGTAGTTTCTGTGCCAACATCTTCACTGACAACGTTTTGAGGGTGCAAGCATACCAACCTCCCAGTCTTCTGCCAGTTTGTACACCTGACAACACTGATGACGTAGAAGCAATCAAGGACGGTCGGGAACCACCATGGCCCTTCTTGAAAAATTACATAAATATTTTTCCATTGTATTATGACCGCCGGGATACCACAGCGTGGTGTACACCACGGCAGTTCTTGCAATTGGCCACTAGTCTCATTACACATACCGAATCTGTAAACATGAATTTTAGTAATGGCTTGTACAAATTAGACAATTTTGAGATTAAAAAGATTTTTAGCCAGGTGAAAGTATTGGGACACAACTTAATGACTTGAATATGGTGGACACCTGCTGTCCCTAGGGACTAGATCTCACTCTCCTTTACTGAATATATTAGCCGCCTTGTTAGTAACTAATCCTTAGTCTGTATTCACCCCTAAAGATGTGATTTACACAAAAGCTCTTGGGAACTTTGTGTTTAATTTTCTTGTGGTTATCTGCATATATATATATATATATATATATATAATCAACACCTCAACCCGCCAGGATTCGAACCCACGGCCCACAAGCCTATGACTGTGACCTGGGAACGCTAACCGCTGGACCACCAGGATGCTAAAAGCAGTCCTAGACTTTGTTATATTTCACACAAAGCCTGTTCAACGAGCTTATGGCGCCGTGAACCTCTAATGGGGACCACCCGCACCACTTTGTGTGAAATATAACAAAGTCTACGACTGCTTTTAGCATCCTGGTGGACCAGCGGTTAGCGTTCCCCGGTCACAGTCATAGGCTTGTGGGCCGTGGGTTCGAATCCTGGCGGGTTGAGGTGTTGATTGTATGTAGAAGTCCGCGTGCTTTATTGGGCTAATGAAATATATATGGATCCTCGTGTTTCGAAGCCGGATTTGGTAAAACGTTACTCTGACCACCTAAGTGGTGCGGGTGGTCCCCATTAGAGGTTCACGGCGCCATAAGCTCGTTGAACAGGCTTTGTGTGAAATATAACAAAGTCTAGGACTGCTTTTAGCATCCTGGTGGTCCAGCGGTTAGCGTTCCCCGGTCACAGTCATAGGCTTGTGGGCCGTGGGTTCGAATCCTGGCGGGTTGAGGTGTTGATTGTATGTAGAAGTCCGCGTGCTTTATTGGGCTAATGAAATATATATATATATATATAAAGCGGACTTTGAACATATAATTGGTAACGTTTCCTGGTTCCACGCAGTAGGTCGAGGGTTCGAGTCCTGGCTGGTGAGGTCGTTGATTATATATATATATATATATATATATATATATATACTGTATATATATATATATATATATAATATATATATATATACTGTATATATATATATATATAATAAATATATATATATATATAAATATATATATATATATATATATATATATAATATATATATATATAAAATAAATATATATATATATATATATATATATATATATATATATATATATATATATATATATATATATATATTTTATGAAAATCCACAATGAAAACGTGGATAAGATAAATCTTGATAAAATCACACGTTGTTTCCATTTTCCCGTTTGATTTTATCAAGATATATATATATATATATATATATATATATATATATATATATATATATATATATATATATATATACATATATATATATATATATATATATATGCAAGTGGGTGAGATCCAAGTATATGCTGATAACCATGATGGTGGACAAGCTAGACTCATTTTCTTGCAATAGGCAAAATTCTCGTTTCATCCGTCTCTGCAAATGAGTCGGTAACACCAGTCGGGTCCGTGGCATTTGAATTAGGTTGCTTGGCTTAGGACCTGGTCACAACACAAGCAGGAAGCAAATGAGGGTCCTGTTTTTCTATTTCTACTGCGGGGCTTTCTTTAGTAGATTCTTTGACAACAATAGGTAGAGGAACTACTAATGATCTAGCAATATCATTCCTTAAAATTAAGTCTGCATCTTGACCAGGCATTGGTCCTACACGAGCTTCTACCTTAATGTCGCCGTGCTAATTCTTAATGCAAGTATACACGAGCCAGAGATATGACTGGTTACCCAGACGAGACCTGATATATTACGTCTTCACTTGTGTAATTCTTATCAACATCCCGTGTCTCTTGAATTATAGTTTCTTTTGCTTGGTCACTTTTTCTTATTGATACATTACCCTTGAATTTAAAATCTTTCAATAGGCCCAGATTTTTACGTACATCCACAACATTGACAGTTAATACAGACATAGGCTTCTCTGGTTTAATAGCAGTGTCACTCTTTGTTTCTGAAGCCTACTTTAAAATTCTTGCTTTTTTATAAATTATTCAACTTGAACATTCATACTTGGTTTAATTTGTGAATGAGGCTTGTGTTTAAACCCCTTGGACTGATTACAGTTTGGATTTCAGTAATCAGTAATGCGATGTCCAACTTTTCTACAATATGAACATGTGATAATCTTTGAGTAACTCTAAGTATTATCATTATTTTTGGGTACATTACGGTTTTGTAATAGCTTCCGCAATCACTAGAATCTCCAACGGACGAACCATGTGAGCCAGCCTTCACAAGTCAGGGAATCTTTTTGGAGTCTTCATACATGTCTGCTAACTTAGCGGATGTAGATACCTCGTGTACTTCTCTCTCGTCTAAATACAGACAGATTTTAGGAGGAAATTTACATTTAAATTGTTCTAAATTATAATTTTTTTAAGTTATTCAAGTGAGGTAATTCTGCTTGCCCTTAGCCATATTAAAAATGACAGTTTACTTCATCTGTAAACTCCAAGTAAGTAGTGTTGGCGCCGTTTATGGATTTTAAATATTTGCACAACAAGTCTCTGCTACCGGATCATAATCAAACCTAACCTAACCTAACCTACCTGTAATACGATATTCTGTACAACATTACAATTCATGCCATCATCATGAATTTGCCTATGTTTACCTTCGAATTTGTTTTGCATTAGAACAGCCCAATACTGTTTTTTTTTCGAGTTTAGATTAGCCGCAAGGGAGTCAGGATTATTCTCATCAAATGTGTTAATAAGTTGAGCATTCTTACGAAGATAAAACAAATTCTGTACCACAGTACTGTCTTCCCTTGGGGCAACTGAATAATCTTTTTTGACACAACTGGGCTAACTGTATATCTAGCTTTATCTGTTCTTGTTCCTGTTCTTTTAATTTTAACTGATAATACTTAAAGTTTATATACAGCATACACAATACACACAAATAAGAAAAGTTATTCAAAAGTTAAAGAAATTACTCTATGTGTTAGAAAATTAATAAAAACAGTGATAATCCTTCTTTTTGTATTCTTATCAATGGATTTGCTGAAAATCTTATGTAGTTTGTGGGTCTCTTTAGTGACGTATCCGCTGAAGTTTGAGTGACTTTATCAATAAAGTTTTTTATATAAATAAATAAATATAAAAATAATTAATTAAATGAAAAATGGTAATTTTTAACATTAATATTCCTCACTTACCAAATGGTGCAGGAACTTATCATTTTAGGGCAAGTACTTTGTAACACAATGTATGAAATGGTGTTCAATTTTCACTCAATGGCGGAAAAATAGTGAGAAGCTTTTTTTCTGTTTTTCCTATTTTTGTTAATTCTTTCTTCAAAATGCTTGTATATATTGCATAAAATCAATATTGAGTAAAACATTGATTGAACATCATTCTTTTTTCCATTTCAATGGCAAGTGTACTGTACAGCAACTTGATTTTATAAAAGCCCCTCAGATATACTGTTATTCAGATTTTATAATGAAAGGATATGTATATCAAGAAAATTTATTATATGTATAACGGTACCAGAGGAAAACAATAGTGGTGGCAATAATGATAATAATTGTAGTAGTGAGACCATTAAGATCGAGGGTAATAATGATAAATTGTCATCCTGGTGTTTTCGAAGATTATCAAGATTTTTCTTCCTTTTTGCTTGCTAAATAATATGCGAAAATTAACGTATTATTTCCTTGTTGGATATGTTTGTTTCAACACAAAATACTTTCAAATGAAGTTCCCGAATTTATTCATGCAAATCTACTGATTTTGGACAATATTTAGCAAAGGTCAAAGTGCAGGCAACGCAAAACATAAGTCTTAACCATAGAAATCAGTGTAGCTTTAGAGCAGGGGTCACCAAACTACGGCTCGCGGGCCGGATCCCAAGTCCTTCCCTGGCTGGTGGTAGCTCCGCCTACGCTCTGACGTTACCAGAGCTTTCGTTCTGGCTTGCAAGTATTGAACAGAATGATTATGCGGCCCGCGCTCGTCATTCTTTCAGTTATCCGGCCCACTGTGAAAAAAGTTTGGTGACCCCTGCTTTAGAGGGTTCGTGCTTTATGGCTCAAACTTTCTTTCGACCTTTGCGTGTACAGTAAGACGTTGATGGACTTCTTCCCCTCAGTGAGTGGGTGTATCCTCGGCATTATCTCCGGGGCAGCGGTAACAGCAGGTTAAGTTCCATGGTCTGGACTCTGTATTATACACCTACAACCTCTTCACAATAAGTCAGGGATCTCAATTGATTTGTAATGACTAGAACGGCTATTGCTATTCTTCTGCTGCTAGCTCTATTCTTTAACGTTTTAGGGCATAAAACAGGTTAGTGAAGATTTAGTGCCTAACGTCATGCTCTCTTGTATTGCACTTATAAAATCCATCTTATTGCTTAACACAGCTTTTCCCGGGTGATCCGCTGCCAATATCCCAATATTTCATCCGAAAACCTTGTAAGCGGACCAATTTCTCTAAACAGTCCATCTTCACCTGCACTTTGACCTTTGCTAAATATTGTCCAAAATCAGTAGATTTGGGGGGTTTTGATTATAGTGGATGGTAATGCAGTGGAAGCGGCCCTTTGAGAAAAACCCGAACCAGAACAAACACAATTAACTTAAAAAAATAGTCTCCGTGACCCGTGGAAAGATAGCACCTGTGATTGGGGTGAATGAGACGCACTGTAAAATTTGACACTTCTATTCCCTCCAACACTACAGACACAATCAATAATGGTACACCAACAAAAGCGCATCTCTTAGCCTGGCTTAAGACACTACACTGGGGAACAATAGTTATATATGATATCAAAAATAGGTAGAAAACATAAAATGCCTTATGAACACTGCTAAGGTAACAGTGATACTTACACCAAAATGAGGAGCTCATCTGAAAACAGTTCCGCGTTATCTCACATCCCTTAGTGACATATACAGTAGTCATCAGAAAACAATAAGGATCATATGAAGATCCTCCCCCCCCCCCAACCTACTTGGGGGGGGGAGGATCTTCATATGATCAAGCTGCCCTTGCTAACTGAAGATTCTGTTTGTTATTAATTGGCTTAAACAACGCAGAATGCTTAAAAGTGAAGTGAAATGTCCCTAACCTAACCTAACCTAACATCCCCCCCAAACCTACTTGGGGGGGGGAGGATCTTCATATGATCTAGCCTGGGGGGGGGGGGAGGATCTTCAGTTGCATACTTTGGGGGGGAAGATCTTCATATGATCCAACAATAATATCAAAGTATTAAGAAATGTTGCTTACACACATGAACAGGCCTAAAGGGCATTCAACAAAATAATGTCAGTCACTGAGAAAAAGGTATAAAAGAATATTAAGAAATTGTTAACTCCACCATGAACTGGCCTCAAGCGCATTCAACAAAATAATATCAGTCACTGAGAAAATGGTATAAAAGAATATTAAGAAATTGTTAACTCCACCATGAACTGGCCTTAAGCGCATTCAACAAAATAATATCAGTCACTGAGAAAATGGTATAAAAGAATATTAAGAAATTGTTAACTCCACCATGAACTGGCCTTAAGCGCATTCAACAAAATAATATCAGTCCCTGAGAACTGGTATAAAACATAGTAAGAATTATTAGCTACACACATGGATCAATCATCGCCTGTCTGGGATGACCCACAACTACTACAATCCTAACTGCCCAAATAACCAGAAGGGTGTAACTACTAGCCTGCCAAGGAGGCCGGCATTTACAAGAAACCCGGTTTTAATTTGTCAGTACTTCTTCTAGAACTCAGGAATCGTGAATGTTTTTCCCCACCAGTACCCATAAAACATGCTCCTTAATCTCACACATAGGTTCCAAATGCACCCTTAACTTCTTTAAGGGACTAACAAACCCTTCACAACTTTGAATATGAATTCTAACGTCTCACGTGTGAAAATCAACCATGAGGAGCGTTGTTCTCACACCTGGACTTGGGCAATTCTAAACACCTTAACACTGCTTTCCTTAACATGCATCACACAAGCTCAGAACACACCCATACTGGGGAGATAAAATGTCTCTAAATACCCACTAGACTCCTGGTCTCAGTGTGTGACCGTTCATTCACTCAGACTGCCTCAGTTTACACTCAGTACATCCATGAACCGGAAGAGAATGATTGTCAGTTGATGAGCTCTGTCCAGCTGAGGGAAGGATTCTATTTTCCCGTTGTGTAACAAAATTTTCTGACTGAATGAAGACACGTGGCGTTGTGAACCCAAGTGGGAAGAACTGATCAACCAATGCTGATGCTGGTCCCACATAGTTTAGTTGTCTGGGGCACTCGTTCACACTGGAGGTCCCAGCTAAAACCTTGCTAACCAGTGACAAGCCTGCTCCGATCGTTCCAATCACGACAATCGCCAATCGCAGTCATCACTCGCAGTCAAGTGGGTTCTACCAAAACCCTGCAATGAACTCTCTGTTAGCTATTGTTAACTTCTATCTCTGCCCTATCTAAACCCTGTCTGAGATCGAATAAAACTTACTTGCTACACTGGAGACATGTGCGTGAGAAGACCAGACCACGTGAACGTTTTTCCTGGAAGGACGCTCAGACCGACCTATCTGTTCGAACGCTTCTGTGTGACTGAGGACCAGCCAGCCTCGTGCTTTCCCAAGGCAGTAGCCTGGGCCTACACTGTATGTGACATATTGTCCCGCATAACTAATAACTTTGTTGGGACACACGTAACATATTTAGAATGACAAACGATCTATAATAATTTTAAATTTAATAAATATCATTGAATTTCATGACACATAAGAACATAAGAAAATAAGGAGTCTGCAATCGGCCGGTTGGCCTGTGCATGGCAGCTCCTGTCGAGAGCTACTACCACTCTCCATCATCCATGAATCTATCTAGCCTCCTTTTGAAACTTTCTAGAGTTCCCGCACTTACTACAAAGTTGCTAAGCTTGTTCCATTCGTCCACCACCCTATTTGTGAACCAGTTTCTTCCTATCTCCCTCCTAAACCTAAACTTATCCAACATGAATCCGTTGCTCCGAGTCCTATCCTGCTCGGATATTATAAGAACTTTATCTATATCCCCTTTATTGATTCCTTTCACCCACTTAAATACTTCTATCATATCTCCCCGCACTCTTCCTCTTTCTAGGGAATGCAAGTTAAGTTTCTTTAAACTATCCTGATATGGAAGGTTTTTAAGTACCAGAATCATTTTTGTCATTCTTCGCTGCACCGACTCTAGTGAATTTATATCCATTCTATAATAGGGGCACCAGAACTGAACCGCATAATCGAGGTGCGGCCTGACTAGCGCAAGATATAGTTGCAATAAGACCTCTGCACTCTTGTTACTTACACTTCTAGATACAAAACCCAATACTCTGTTTGACTTATTTCGAACATTAACGCACTGTTTTCTAGGCCGTAGGTCCGGGCATACAAATACTCCTAGGTCTCTTTCACAAGTCGACTTCTCTAGGTTGATGTTGTTAAGGCTGTATACATTGAGAGTATTTGTTCTTCTAATACTAAGTACGCTGCACTTGCTGGTATTGAATTTTATTTGCCATTTTTCAGACCACCCCTGCAGTTTGTTTAGATCCTCCTGTAATGCATTTGCATCCTGCCTTGAATTAATTTGCCGCCCTATTTTGGTGTCATCCGCAAACTTGCTTATGTCACTGCTGATCCTAGTATCTAGATCGTTTATGTAGATTATGAACAAGAGTGGGCCTAGTACTGACCCCTGGGGAACCCCACTGGTTACACGGCCCCACTCAGATTTAACACCATCTACGCTGACCCTCTGCGTTCTATCAGTGAGCCATGATTTTATCCAATTTAAAACTTTCCCCTCGATACCATGAGCCTTAATTTTTCTCAGAAGCCTCTGATGCGGTACTCTGTCAAATGCTTTGCTAAAGTCTAAGTAAGTAACATGGTAATTATCGTCATTATCTACTACCTCGAAGTCTTTCCTAAAAAACGTTAGCAGATTTGTTAGACAAGATTTTCCCTTTGTAAACCCATGTTGAGAGTCGTACATTAATTTGCTTTTCTCTAAATGCGATCGGATGCTATCAGCTATAATTGATTCAAGAAATTTCCCCACTACTGACGTCAAACTGATCGGCCGGTAATTTGACGCTGATGCTCTGTCTCCCTTTTTTAATATGGGTACTACATATGCTTGTTTCCACAAGTCTGGCACAACTCCAGTGTCTAATGATTTTGTAAATAAGTTTACGAGGGAAATTTTCATCCGGTCCTGGGGATTTTGTTTTCTTTAGTTTATTTATCTTCTTAAGAACATCCTCTTTTCTGATAGTGATATTCTTTAATTTCTCTTCTTCCTTTCTCTTAAATATCAGTTCCACCTCTGGAATTTCATCCCAAATTTCTTCTGTGAAAACTGATAAGAAGTAGCTGTTGAATGCTTTGCTTATTTCTCCACTGCCATTTATCAATTCTCCCCTCCCTTACTTTAAAGGCCCAACTTTGTCCTTGACCGCTGTCCTATATACCTGGAAAAATCCCTTGGGATTCGCCTTGGATTCTCTTGCTATTTTGATTTCATAGTCTTTCTTTGCTTTCCTTACATTTTTCTTTACATGCCTAGATAGTTCATTATAAGAACATAAGACCATAAGAATGGAGGAAACTGCAGCGGGCCTATTGGCCCATACTGGGCAGTCCCCTTTACACCCAACCCCTATTCATCATATGAGCATCCAACCTGTTTCTGAGCTGCTCCTCCCCTCCCTTTAATTTCTTATATATTCCTTTGTTTATTAGTATGTCATGTTTAAGTTTTCTTGTCATCCACCTTGGCTCATTCTTATTTGACCTAATTTTTCTGTATGGTATATTTTGTTCTTGTGCTTTATGTAGTATACTAGTGAATATATTATAGTCATAATCAATTGTTGTGTCATCTATGACCTCACCCCTTCCTACTGGGAACTGACGTGACTGTTCCCAGGTGACCTCATCTAGGTACCTTCTTAACCCCTGATAATCTGCTAACCGAAAGTTTGGGACTCTGACCATATTGTCATTGTTTTTCGTTTCCCAATTTAGGGTGAACCTGATTTCTCTGTGATCACTGTTACCTAGTTCTTCCCCTACTGTGATATCTCTGATAATATTTTCTTTATTTGGTGATACTAGGTCTAATATATTGTCACCTCTAGTAGGTTCTATAATTAGTTGTTTCAAAAAATTGTCCTGTACTGCGTCTAGGAAGTCTTCAGATTCATAGTCGCCTACAATGTTGTCTCAGCCAATATTTCTGAATTTGAAATCCCCCATAATGCATAGGTTGTTATATTTTGCTGCCCTACTCATTTCCTGCCATATGGGCTGAGCTGCTTCTTTGCCAAGACTTGGGGGCCTGTAAATCACTCCCATAATTAGTTTTTCTCTTCCTTCCGTGATTTCTACCCACACAGACTTGGTTCCTATTTCACCCTTTATTGAATTATTAATACAACATTTTAATGTATCCTTGACGAAGAGTGCGACCCATCCCCCCTTCCTACCTTCCCTGTCCTTGTGAAAAAGGTTGTACCCTTCTATGTGGTACTCTAATAAAAACATTTTGCTCGCCAGATTCATCCAAGTTTCGGTGATTGCTATGACGTCTACATTCTCGGTACATACAACCACTCTCAGCAAGTCTATTTTATTTCTAACGCTCCTACTGTTTGTATAGTATACATTTAAACCTACCCTTCTCATGTCCTGTTTTACCCCTTGTCCTGAGCAACTAATTTTACTTACATAAGAACATAAGAAAATAAGGAGTCTGCAATAGGCCGGATGGCTTGTGCATGGCAGCTCCTGTCGAGAGTTACTACCACTCTCTATCATCCATGAATCTATCTAGCCTCCTTTTGAAACTTTCCAGAGTTCCCGCACTTACTACAAAGTTGCTAAGCTTGTTCCATTCGTCCACCACCCTATTTGTGAACCAGTTTCTTCCTATCTCCCTCCTAAACCTAAACTTATCCAACTTGAATCCGTTGCTCCGAGTCCTATCCTGCTCGGATATTATAAGAACTTTATCTATATCACCTTTATTGATTCCTTTCACCCACTTAAATACTTCTATCATATCTCCCCGCACTCTTCGTCTTTCTAGGGAATGCAAGTTAAGTTTCTTTAACCTATCCTGATATGGAAGGTTTCTAAGTACCGGAATCATTTTTGTCATTCTTCGCTGCACCGACTCTAGTGAATTTATATCCATTCTATAATAGGGGCACCAGAACTGAACCGCATAATCGAGGTGCGGCCTGACTAGCGCAAGATATAGTTGCAATAAGACCTCTGCACTCTTGTTACTTACACTTTTAGATATAAAACCCAATACTCTGTTTCCCTTATTTCGAACATTAATGCACTGTTTTCTAGGCCGTAGGTCCGGGCTTACAAGTACCCCTAGGTCTCTTTCACAAGTCGACTTCTCTAGGTTGATGTTGTTAAGGCTGTATACATTATAAGTGTTTGTTCTTCCAATATTAAGTACGCTGCACTTGCTGGTGTTGAATTTCATTAGCCATTTTTCAGATCATCCCTGCAGTATATTTAGATCCTCCTGTAATGCATTTGCATCCTGCCCTGAATTACTTTGCCGCCCTATTTTGGTGTCATCCGCAAACTTGCTTATGTCACTGCTGATCCCAGTATCTAAAAATTCTCATGATTCTGGATCAAAACAATCTGATTCTAGTGTAATTGTATGTGCTGAACTCAATTATGACATTCGTATAGCTGTATCAGGCTCAGTTTGCCAGAACCAGCATATCTATATATTTAGTGTACCATGCTATTCATACAGTAATTTATATGCTCAATGGCTCCACTTATGCAATTATTTTGTCCTGATTTTTGCTTTTTTGTTTGTTTCAGTTTGCTGATTCATGATATTGCATATCTACACCTGCATGATTTGTAATTACTCGGAAATTAACAAAACATGGAACCTCGCAAGTGTGTGAACGGTGCTGATAGTTTTTGCTGCATATGTGGTGCCTTCACTCCTGGTAGCCTCAAGAAACCAATCATAAAAGCTGTTCGACTGAACTACAAAAGATACTTCAAATGTCATTTGGGTGACCAAGACAAGAAATGGGCACCTCATGTAGCCTGTAAGTCTTGTGTTAACCGCCTGACCGAGTGGATGTGTGGTAAACGAAGTTCAGGAATACCGTTTGCTGTACCAATGATATGGCGTGAACCTTAAGACCACAGTAGTGACTGCTACTTCTGTCTCACAAATATTAAGGGAATAAAAATCAAGACACGAGGCAAGGTACAGTACCCCAATATTGCTTCTGCAATCCGACCAGTACCGCACAGTGCTGAACTTCCAGTCCCAAATCCATCGACTGAACAAGAATTGAGTGATTCCGATTCTAACTCTACCTCAATGGAAAACGACTACCAGGATGACTCTGAAAATACCAGGCCTAAATATTTACTCAAGAAGTGCTTCATGATCTCATCAGGGACCTAAACTTGTCAAAAGAAAAGGCTGAAGTTTTGGGATCCAGACTAAAGCAGCGCAACCTGCTAGAAGATGGAGTGCATATTAGGGTGTGTCAATTTAGGGGGTGAACTGGCTAAATTGAAAATCGAGTAATTTAGTCGCAATTTATTGTAGTCTTTAAGCATGCAAAACATTATTCTGGCATAAATTTTTTTTTATAATAAGTCCTACCTACATCAAATGGATTTTTAAATGTACATATTTGTGAATTTATAACATAACCAGCGTTTGCACACATGTTACTGTTTCAAGTTTCAAATTATTATATTTTATTATCCGTAATCTATTTGAAAGTAACCAATGCCTTCATACTCTCTTTGCTTTGGTTTCTTGTCATCAGTAGTCTGCTTGCTATTTGTGCTTTGATGTAACCTTCTCGCCTCTCGTGGCTGTAAACATGGCCCGCTGCTTCTGTGACCATTTTCACACATCTCTCCACACTTTGAGTGTGGGAAGGCCACTTCGGCACCTGCATTGGAGTCTCTTTAAGGTTTCTCAATTCTTGGCTAGTTAGACTTGTTGTCAATGGTGGCTCTAAGACTTCCAAACTCAAGTCAACCAATTCTGACAATTTGGTGGCATTGACGTTTATTGGGGGAACTTTTCTTGAATGAAACGAACAGTCTCCCAACTGGTCGTCATCTATTAGCGTTCCTCTAATCTTTAGAATGACTTCTACAGCCTCGGTTCGGAGATTGGTACATTGACTGCAAAGCATTGCTTGCAAAACTGCTTCTGATCGAGCATACCAAGCGGACCTTCTTGCCACAGGTAACACGATGTCCCTCACTACCTTCCTCTGTGTTCTTACTAGCTGCAATTGAAACAATAGGTGATTGGGCCCATCCACCCACATAGGATTAAGTTTCACACTAAACCACTGGGGAAGATAAACTCCAATAATAAATTCAACAATTAACCTCAAATTCTTCAGCACTTTGCCCTTCAATTCGTGTTTGGAAATCCAAATCCTGCAGAAACGAAGAGCTGTAGTTAACCAACGGCTGTGACTGACAGGTCCAATCTCCAAGAGAGTCAATGACTGAGGCACTTCTCCTGATCTTATTGCTTGGGCAATACGATAAGCATAGGATTGATCTGTGCTGAGATCTTTGATGACTCCTTCAGACAACGCCGGAAGGGGAGGGCCAACTTCGACCTTTGGAAAGGTTGTATTTATTTCTAGTTGTGTTGCTTCATCCAGCATGATGCCAAGGGGACCTGACCACTTGTTGTTGCTCTTTGTCGGACCATCCAGTTCCTGGATGAGATGACGAAGAGGTAGCTCGCCTGTATGTAAATCACATACAATCCAAACAAGTCTTCTTCCTAGTTTTTTCTCTAAATGCGTCATTACACCCCCGTGCCATCCGGTGTTCACTGCAGTTGAATCTCCACCAACAGCCTGCAGTGAACTGCCAAGTCCTCTCTCCTGAACCCAACATAAAATATGATCAGCAATGACCTCTGCATGTTTCTTCCCTTCTACTTCAGTTTCGGGAGCAAAGTGAAACAAAAACCGACCACCAGGCTCAGAACAGACAGAGTAGTGTTCTTCTTTGATGAGACCTGGAAACTTTCTGTTCACTCCCTCTACTTCTAGCAAAACTTTTGTGTCATCTATTCTTCCATCAAACAAAAGACAGGAGAGCCCTCCCTCGCTTAAATCTTTTTCATGCTGATCAGATATTTCCTTCATTATTTTCTCTTGTGCTCTTCTAATTTTATTATGATCTATCACCAAAGATACATCCTCTCGGCTGATGAGGCCTGCATCTATCCAAGCGGCAGTTGCAATTTCTGCAGCCTCACGAAGTCCAGCATGGTGGCGAATACTAGCTAAAGCAATGTTTGAAATATTTCTTGTGTTGTATTTCATTTTCTTTGGTAAAGGCTCAGATGGCTCTTTGGGACTATCATCTGATGTTGCTTCCTGTTCATCAGAAGAGCTATCAAAGAAGTGATAAACATCTTGACACAGCTCTTCCTCTCTTTGGATGGCTTCTTCACTCTTCATTTTCTTCTTTTGTTCCCTCTCTCGGATTTGTTTCTCTTCTTGGCATTAGCAATCTGCTTCTTTGTTTCTGAATAATCTATTGAACCCATTTGCATACTTCCTTGGCCTTCTGCCTTTGTCCTCTGTGCCTTTATAAATTCAAGCTCTAAAACAGGGATCTTCTTTTCACGAGGTCAACCCTCAGTGAGACGGACGTGCCCCGGAGGCGCTCCTGGTTTTAGCAGCCAGGCCGAGTCTGTTTGGCCCTGCCCACCCCCCCTGCTATACCCCAACGCCCTACCAGCCTTACTACACCAGGATCGATTCAGCAAAACATTCTAGTGATTAGTGAACGATTGATTACGGAGCAGTGCAATAAGTGATTACCATACAGTGCTCGATAGTGCACCCCAAGGAAAAGTCAGACAGTGGGCACTTTATCGGTCACCTTTAAAGTGCCAGTGACAAGGACCACCGCGGTGTTTACAAATATCGTGATAACTGTGTCGGCGACCCCAAGCACCAGGGACAAAGACCACCGTCTTTACGACTGACAAATCTTAACAGATGTCTACCAGTGTCAGTGTCCCTCAAAGTGCCGCCAGTGACAAACACTTCCATCCGCCCACAACAGATATCAACAGATGGCCACCAATCACTTACTCCCGACGCACTCTGTACCATCTAAAGCGTGGGAACGGTTATCCTGATGGCAGTGTTATTGCGCTACTCAAGTCACTGAACATTTTCCACGCACGGAGCCGTAGACAAGGCCGTCATGCACATAAGCCCATTAGAACCGTAACCTCCACTAGGAAACCGGAGAAACCCACCCCTGACAGACCATACCACCACACTGAAGTTCCACGGATATGGTATGATCTCCCGTCTTTACTGCTATCCAACGTCACTTCCCTAGCTAACAAGTTCGACGAACTGGCAACTACAGTCAGGTCAACCGCCGCGAGCGTCGTTGCCATATGTGAGGCTTGGCAAATTGTGCCTGAAACATGTCATATTGAGGGATATCAACTCTTTCATCACCTTCGTTCACAAAGACGCGGAGGGGGCGTTGCCCTCTTCTGTCAAGATGACCTACGCCCGTCACGCCTGGATGTTCAAGTCCCAGCAGATGTGGAAGCATTATGGGTACGTGTCGTGTTACGAGCCCACCCACGCAACACCGCCTCCATTATAATCTGTGTGGCATACCATCCGCCTCGATCACCCACCAGAGACACTCTTATCAATCATCTCATCACCACCTCAGACCACCTCAGAGTTAGGTACCCATGTGCCAAGTTAGTATTATGTGGGGATTTAAATGAAATTGACACCACTGATATCCAGGACCAGCTATCACTATCACAAGTCGTGACCTTCCCCACACACGGTCAAAATACCCTTGACCTTATCTTAACTGACTTAGCGGACCAGTACCAACCACCTCAACCAATGCCTCCTATCGGGTGTAGCACACACTTATCAGTGCTCTGGTCCCCAGCTGCCACTCCCACTCAAGTACAGAGACCCTACATCAAGACCTACAGGCCGATTACTGACTCTGCAGTGCGCCTCTTCGGGCAGTGGATAGTTCACCATCCCTGGACTGAAGTACTTAGCGTGGATGACGTGGAAACCAAATGGATAAATTATACCAACACCACCACGCAAGCTCACCACCACTTCTTCCCCGAGAAGTCCGTCAGATCTCACCCAGCTGACTTGCCCTGGATCACACCTCGGATCAAAAGACTTATGCAACAGAGAGACAGAGCCTTTCATCTCAATGACCACATCCGCTACAGGTCACTTCGCAACCGAGTCATCCGCGAAATACGCACTGCAAAGAAGTCCCACTACCCAACCAAATTACAACACCTGAAGCAGACCAACATCAGTCAATGGTATGGTAAGCTTAAAGAACTCTGTGGACTAAACAATAAGACACACCCCCTCCCCTTCCTTAGCCATCTCACTAGTGTTGACGCAGCTGAGCAAACAAATAACCATTTCGCTACTATATGCCAGACGCTCCCACGGCTTACCTACCAGCCCCCCTTCCCACTGACTTAGTAGAAGAATTTGACGTAGCAAAACGCCTGGACAAACTAAAATTAAAGCGCTCTACCACCCCCATTGACTTACCAATGAAACTCTTCAAGGAGTTCTCCCCGGAGCTTGCTAAACCCCTCTGCTCCATCATCAATGCTTCTCTCAGTCAAGCCAGATGCCCAGCTGACTGGAAAACCTCTTATGTATCACCAGTGCCCAAGTCAACCAGCCCACAATCCTTAAATCAGCTACGACCTATTGCAATCACCCCAATACCCAGCCTAATCTGTGAAAGTTTTGTGTTCGACTGGGCTTATGCTGATATTGCAGGAGTCGTAGACCCTCAGCAATTTGGCAACATGAAAACTTCCTCCACCACTCACTGTCTTGTCAGCTTTCTCGATTACATATACCGCCATCTCGAGAAACGAAAAACGTCTGTAGCTGTCGCCTTCATTGATTTCACTAAAGCGTTCGACCTAGTCGACCACAATATAATCATCAACAAAGCTATTGACCTCGGGCTTCGAAGAAGCCTCATACCATGGCTTACAGACTTCCTCAGTGACCGACGCCAAGCTGTACGCTTCCGAGGGGCTGTCTCCACCTCTCAGTCACTCACCTGTGGCGTCCCCCAAGGCACCAAGATGGGACCACTCTGCTTCCTTATGCTCATCAATGATGCCCTAAGAGAAACCCCTGCTCGCTGGAAATATGTCGACGACTCCACCATTGGGATCAGCGTCAACAATTCTGCTCCCAACTATACCGCCCTTCAGGATTTATTGAACAGTCTCCAAAACTGGGCCACCAACAACCATGTCACCATCAACCATACCAAGACCATGGTTATGCACATCAACCTCTCCTCCGACATTGTCCCACCTCCTTCCATTACTCTAGGTCCGAACACACTCCAGGTTGTAGATTCCACGAAGCTCCTCGGCGTCACCATAGACAACAAACTAAATTGGAAACCACACGTCAATGAAGTTGTCAAATCCTCCAGTTTCCGTCTCCACCTCCTCCGCCGACTCAAGTCCCTCGGAGTTCCTGCACACGAGCTCCTCAGTGTTTACACAACATTCATACTTCCCAAGCTCACCTATGCCTCCCCCACCTGGTCTTCCTCCCTAAATGCCACACAACGTAAACACCTAGAAAAAGTGCAAAAGAGGGCATGCAAGATTATTCTCTCCCCCTCCTACTCCACATATCAAGAAGCGCTCAACACACTGACCCTTTCGACTCTCACTGACCATCACCACGACCTCATCTGCAAATTTGGTAAGAAGCTTCTACACCATCCCCGACACCGGCTCCTACTACCACCTGAGATCCCTTGTCCGAGAATTGCTGTGCGACACCACAACCGCATCCAGCCCATACGTGCACGAACTGATCGCTATAAGAACAGCCCAGTCCCAACCATTGTAAAAATTATCAATAACTTGTAATACTGTAACACTGTCACTATGTTGAAATGAACTGTAGTTTGAGCTTTTCCCCATCTAAGTTATTATATGTCTTATTTGTGTCACTTATGTTACTTGTATATTATTTGTAATTCGTAACCCATTCCCCAAATATGTAGCTGTATATTTTCAGCCTTCTGGCTGCCAAGCTCTTTCAATAAACCGTTAATTATTATTATTATTATTATTAATCAATGTGGGAATTATTTTCTCTCTTACCTGAGTGAGAACAGTTGGATTCAGAACATAATTGTATGGAGCACTTGCAGGTCAAAATGTCAAACAGAGTATCAAGTGTGTGCAGAAATTCATTTTTCCTGGCCAAGTTTCCTTTACCAAGTGATGTTTCAACTGCTTTGTGCCATAATTTCGTTAGTTTTAGCTCAATAGTTCGACACTGATTAATCACAGGTGGTTTGAATAGTGCATTAGCTTTTGTCCATTGATGCAGAAGAGGGACTATCATGTCATTTATGAGTTCTTTATCTGTATAGTTCCTTCTGTCCTTTGCATTTTTTTCTCGAAGGAGTAACCCTAATCTTAGCATGTCTCTCACTGTTGGAAGTTCTGATACAGGAAGCTCCTTCCCTTTACCAACTAGCAGGCTCAAGTGGGTTGACAACTGACTTCTTGTCTTCAATTTTGACATCTTCACACTATCTGACAAATAGAAAAATATTTCAATGTTTCATAATTCAATTGTTGTTTCAAAAAATATCAATTTGTTTATCAAAAATGCTGTAACAGAAATGACATGATAATTTCTTAGAACATAATGTTTTATACAATGATATAAGTAACTGCGACAATCAATATGCCCTACTTACAATAATTATAATGTAGAATTCGTCTGGTAGAGTAGGTGCAAGTGCAATGAGAGCAAACCACTGTCTATGATATCTAGAAGGAGAGTGAGCCGGGCGCCTTATCCTCACGCTTGGTACAAGTCAAAACAAGAATTAAACTGTCCCACACGGAGCGCCTGTTCATGTTCATGTTCTGACATGCATATTGTACACAAGCTATAGAACCATAAAATACTCCATAATCCATATGCTTACATGAGATTAGTTAATATCAAGTGAATAATTCTAATCAAGTCTCATTAATTTGTTGAAATACTGATATTTGAAACTTTAAGGTATAATTGATGTAGGTGAGGGTTATTTCAATTCATTTTTGTTTGCTAATCTCAAGTTTAGACATAAAGAGGCACAATATTTTGACTACCAAATTTGATTTTTAACATGTTGACAAAATTGACACACCCTAGTGCATATCACTACAGCACGTTACCGACATAGACAGCTGTCTGCATTTTTCAAGATGGCACACAACATTTGTTATTGCGAGGACGCAGTATCTCTCATGCAACAACTCTGCAAGT
>CAUDMG010003378.1:385000-430599 GCA_958450375.1 Homarus gammarus
TCAGGACCCTTCTTGATACTGGCACAGATGCGCGTCCTGAAAGAAGAACTGCCCTCATGGCAAAAGACCTAGCAACCAATAGTTAGTCCCAGCATTTATATATTTGGCTTTGCCATCTCCCAATACAGCCAACACAGGGAAACTGAAATGCCTGTTGGGATCAACGAACGCCTCATGACGCTTTGAGTCCCAATGAATCACTCACGTCATGCCTTCTTCATCAATGCATACGCCCCAACACTGGATGCCGAGGATGACATCAAGGAGGCCTTTTACTCCGACCTTGACAGAGTGCTAACCTCTATCCCTAGAGAAAATAAGGGTGTGCTTCTCAATGACTTCAATGCCAGAGTTGGCAGAGATGCTCACATTTGGCAGGAAATCATATGGAGAAAAGGACTAGGTAAGTGTAATCCCTACGGCCTACTCATCTTCAGCAAGTGTGTGGCACACAGCCTCACTATCATCAATACCTTGTTTTGGCAGGCCAACAAGGGTTGGTGGCAACACCCACGATCCAAACACTAGCATCTTATTGACTTCATCATTGTCAGAGAAAGAGGTCGCCGCAATGTCCTCATCACCCGATCCCTACATGGATCAGACCACTGCAACACTGAGCATCAGCTCTCAATTCACGGCCCCCCAAAACAGCGAAGGCAAGAAACCTCTCGAACAGGTTTTAGCAATAAGCCACTGGAGGATCCAACGATAGCACATGCTTACAGAGTGCAGCTTAAACATGGGCTGATAAACAACCCGACACCAAACAACCCAAATCCCAATACATAATGGGATATTCTAGACACAGTCATGACAAAAACTTACAGAGAGACCCTCGTCCAGATCGAAAGAATACACCAGGACTGGTTTGATGAAAATGACCTGAAAATCAATGTACTCGTTGATGATAAACGTGCTGCTTTAACTGACTGGCAGAACATTCCTCAGTCTCGGATCAAAGCTGATACCTTCCACAAGAAGAAATCAGCAGCCCAGCATGAACTTGTTAGTCTAAAGAACGAATGATTTAAAAATAAACCATGTGAAACAAAAACTCTCAGATCAACACATGATGCACCAATTTTTCAATTCCACTAAAACATTTTATGGGCCAATTACTCATCGTACAGCCCCCTCTGCTTATCCTATGGTAATTCTCTAATTAAAGATGAAGAAGGCATCCTTCAGCACTGGAAAGAGCATTACCATTCACTGCTCAACCGAAACACTGATGTGGATGTTCTGACTACACAGCAGGTCCCTCAGCATCCAGAGCTGACCCACCTCAGCTATCCTCAACCCTGGACGAGGTAGGTATTGCCATCAAACAGATGAAAAATAACGAAGCTTCAGGTCCTGATGGAATCCCAGCCGAGGTATATAAAGCAGGAGAACTTTTGCTTGCCCATTGTATCCACTGTCTCCTGGAAAATATACTGGAAAAGGACTGTGACAATTACCTGGGATCTCACTGCTGTCTGTAGCTGCCAAGATTATCTCCACAGTCCTCCTAAAAGGCTCCTCCCTGAGGTGAAAAACTTCCTCCCAGAATCACAATGTGGCTTTAGACCATCACGTGCCACCACTGACATGATCTTTACTGTCCACCAGATACAGGAAAAGTGCAGAGAACCGCATCATGACCTGTACATGGCCTTCATCGACCAAACCACGGCTTTTGACTCGGTCACCAGGGAACTCCACGATTGCATCAACAGCAGTATCCTGCACAATGGCACGAGTCTGAGTTCTTCCCCATCCAAACGATGGTAAAACAAGGTCGTGTACTGGCACCAACTCTCTTTTCCATTTACGTGATTGCCTTCCTTACTCGTGCCAGTGCCAATTTATCCTGCAGGGTGGACATCGAGTGCCGGATGAAGGGTCTTTTCAACACAGGACACCTCCATACAGGAAAAACGGTGTCCACAGCTTCCATTACTGAAGTTCAGTATGTAAACGACCACACGCTCACACTGAACACAGCCTACAGGGGATCCTGAACACCTATGCAGAGGTGTATGCACACTTTGGCCTTGAGGTGAATGTACGTAAGACTCAGATTCTCTTTCAGCCTGCCCCTGGTTCAGCCACACCTTCACCATCCATCCAGCATAAAAGTACTACCCTCTCTAAAGCTACCCAGTTTCGGTATCTTGGCTTCCTCCTGTCCACTACTGCGAACCTCGATGAAAAGATTAAGCATCGTATCAGATGTGCATCTTAAGGCTTTAGCAGACTTCGTACCCATGTCTTCAGCTGAAGGGAGCTGAAACTATCTATTAAAATTACACTTATATCGAGCTTTGGTCCTCCCAACCTTGCTATATGGACGCGAGAGTGGGTCACATGCAGAAAGCACCTCAAGACACTGCAAAACTTTCACCAACGTAGTCTACATTCCATCCTCCGAGTTGGATGGTAATACAAGAGAACAAATGCCAGTATTTTTGCTGACACCAACTGTAGGAGTATCGAGGCTACCATTATCCATGAACAACTACACTCGAATGGCCATGATTACCCGCATGGACGACAGTAGACTGCCAAAGCAGCTACTTTACAGTCACCTAACGAATAGTAAATGTAACGCTAGCGGGCAACTGAAAAGGTATAAGGACAGTCTTAAGACAAGCCTGAAAAAGTGCCAAATCGACCCCCTCACCTGGGAGACGATTACTAAACACCGTAAAGCTTGGAGGAACTCCACACGAATAGGTGTCAGTAGTTTCGAGTTAGCCCGACTGCATACCAAAGCAGAGAAGCGCCAACACCGGAAAGACGCTCCCGCACTAGATGTAGCCCTCCAAACGTGCCACACCTGTGGACCACTGCCGGTCCCGTATTGGCATCTTTAGTCACCTCAAAACTCACCAACCTAGGTGACATCCCTAATAACTCATATCATTATATCATAGCTGGATGCTTGTCATGCTCGATTCCGAGTGACAGCAAAGTAGTAGTAGTTTTTTTTTTTTTTTTTTTTATATTATTTATTGGGCACTCCCCTACAGCCTTGTGCAAGGTGAAGCGCAGAAGCGTTTACAGTGCCCAACAGGGAAGCATGCTAAGTTCATGCTTGCCTTTATGTCTCATGAGTTAAGGGCGTAGAAGCCTGAAGAGTCAAGGGCATAGAACCCCGAAGAGTCAATGGTTTATGTCATCAAGTTACTGGAAGCTCCAACAACTTGTCCCTGAATACGAATTCGCAACTTTCGATTTACACCAGGTACCTACTTTACTGCTAGGTGAACAGGGACTAATGGGGGCTAGGAAGTATGCCCAAACAACTTCCACCGGCCCGGGAATCGAACCCGTGACATCTCGCTTGCGAAGGCAAGAGCGGTACCATTCTACCACCAGCACCCCCAGTAGTAGTAGTGTGGTAGAATTCCATTGTATGTGAGTTTCCCTTATATAGGCACATAACATTTTTTTCTAGGTATGATTATAAAACCTATTTGGTTACCTCAGAAAAGATGAATATACAGTATGTGTAATGTATATATAAATGTCTTTGTTTAAAGAATAAAAGAATATTATAGTACTAGCAGAAACGCTGCCCTCCGGGCCGCTCTTTTGCTAGACCACGGTAGGATGCCACCCCCCGGAAGGCTCCACATTGTCTCACTGCAGTGCATTAGGGAAGACCACATTTTGGGTTTTGCCATTAGCAGCAAGTATGTACAGATTTTTGGCAGTTCCCACTCTGGAGCATCCAACATAGAACTGTCCATGAGAAAAGCAAAGAAATTCCAGGCTTAGGCCAACCATCTTTAGGAACTGTCCTTGGCTTTTGTAGATGGTCATGGCAAAGCTTACTTTAACCGGGAATTGAAGTCGCTTGAACTCAAATGGCAGGTCAGTGGTGATGAGAGGTATCCTTGGTATAAAAACGTCCTCTCCTTTAGCTTTTCCTGTCAGTATTGTAGCTTCCAGTACATGTGGCATCATGTTCTTCACCACCAGTCTTGTACCATTGCAGAGCCTTGGTGGTTCAAGATTTCTTAAGATCATTAATAGGAGTTCCAATCTTTAGAATGAGGTGGTGAGATGGCATTCCAGCGGGCTCCAAAGAAAAAAAGGAATTCTGCAGGGTACTGGACTGTTTGGTTCTGGTCGATTACTGTATCAACAGACTTGAATGAGGTTTCACTGCCTGGAAGCTGTCTGAGTAGAGTCATGTTGATTTCAGCCAGTGTTTCATTCTTTGGTGCAAGAATTGCGCGTTCACTCAGCCACTTGTGATCCTTTTAGTGGTGGATAATGTTTGGGTAGACCATGTTAGTGAGCTCAGTTGAGGACTATACAACACTTCCATATCCTTGAGGAATGATTATTTGTCCTTCTGAATCAACAAGGAAAGTTCCATTCCCAATCTGTAGTAGACGGAATTCCCTTTCCTAATCTGTTTCCTGTGACCGACTGTCCGCTATTCGCTCTCTCTGAGCATTAGGACGGGATTCCCTTTCCTGATCTGTTTCCTGAGACCAACTGTCCGCTGATCGCTTTCTCTAGCATTAAGACGGGAATCCCTTTCCTGATCTGTTTCCTGTGACTGACTGTCCGCTGTTCGCTTTCTGTTACCATTTAGACGGGATTCTCTTTCCTGATCTGTTTCCTGTGACCGACTTGGTGTTGTTCGCTCTCTGTAAGTTTGTAAACGTGCAGCACGTTGTTGCCTTGATTCACTTGATCTTGATTGATGCTTTCTCAATGCATCTCTCTGTCTTCTTTCAAGAATTGACAGCCTTGGTCGTTTATTTGGCGACATTTTGTTCAGTACGTTTGGCATACCTCGTTATCGTTAGAATGGACATGAAACACAGCATCACACAATTAAGACAGGTTAAAACATAATTATTGTATTGTCTAATCATCACTACATATAACACCATCCATCATCACTTCAGATCGGTAAAGTAGTTTCCGAGATTCTCGTACGGACACACACACACACACAAACACACAAACAAACACACACACAGACATACTTCTTTGTTTTATATATATATATATATATATATATATATATATATATATATATATATATTATATATATATATATATATATATATATATATATATGTATATATATATATATATATATATATATATATATATATATATATATATTTTTTTTTTTTTTTTTCATGTAAATCCACAATGAAAACGTGGATAAGATAAATCTTGATAAAATCACACGGGAGACTGGAAAAAACGGAGTACCTTAGCTTTCGTCTTTATTCAAGACATCTTCAGATGTCTTGAATAAAAACGAAAGCTAAGGTACTCCGTTGTTTCCATTCTCCCGTGTGATTTTATCAAGATATATATATATATATATATATGCAAGTAAATCACTGTATGTGCGCGTGATCTAGGTATATGCTGATAACCACAAGGAAAGAAGAAAACACGAAGTTCCCAAGCGCTTTCGTGTAATTCACATCTTCAGGGGTGAGTACAGACTAGAGAGAGTAATACAAATCAAGTTGAATATATACAGAGGAGGGTGAGACCAGGTCCACAATGGTCAGGTAATTAGGTAATGACCCTACTAATCTTTAAATAGCACACAACGGTTGGTGGTCAGGTCAGATGGGCCAGTGACCCGCCCTCTCACTTGATCACAAATCTTCTTAATTACAAAATTGTCCAGCTTGTACATGCCGTTACTCAAATTCATGTTGAATGCTTCGGTATGTTTAATAAGACTAGATTCTATGATGTTCCTACTATCAATTGAATTACATGGTAATATTGAGGAGGCATTATCCCAGTCAATGCAATGCTTGTTATCCCTCAAATGAACAAACAGAGCATTGGATTCCTGGCCTGTCCTAACACTGTATTTGTGTTGTTTAATTCTAGTTACAAGATCTTTACCTGTCTGGCCTAAGTAAAACATATTACATTCCTTGCAAGGGACTTTATAAATGAAACCAATTGTGTTGTTGGGGGAGTTCTTGATTAACATTTGTTTAACAGTGCATGAGTTTTTAAATGCCACATTGACGTTCCAGGTTTTTAGCTGTGCCGGAATGTGTGAGAAATTTTTGTGAAATGGTAATATTAAGATATTCTTATGGTCATGGGTGGGCTTGGGATCAGTTCTATAAAAAGTTTTCTTAGTAATGTTTAAGCATTTGTCTATGAAAGATCTAGGGTATTTAAGGTTTGAGCCAATATTATATATATATTTGTATTCCTCATCGATGAATTCCGGACTGCAAATTCTCAAGGCACGTAAAAACATTGTTGTAAATACTGACTGTTTGACTTTATTATGGTGGGCAGAATAATAATGAATGTATGAACACACATTGGTTGGTTTTCTATAAATACTGAACTTAAAAGTGTTACCTATTCTGTGTATCAGACAGTCTAGGAATGGCAATTTACAGTCTTGCTCTAATTCCACAGTGAATTTGATCGAGGGGGCTAAGTTGTTAAGTTGTGGTAGGAAAGCTTTTAGGTCCTCATTACATGGCCAGAGACATAATACATCATCAACATATCTAAACCAGACTGCTGAGGGTGGTAAAATATTACTTAATAGTTTCTTTTCAAAGAATTCCATATATAGGTTGCTTAATACAGGTGAGAGTGGATTACCCATTGCCATACCAAATTTTTTAGCATAATATTCCCCATTGAATTCGAATTTGCAATCCTTAATACATAGTTTGATGAGTTCGATGAAGTCGTCTTTCGAGACGGGCAGTGAAATGTTATCCAGGGAATCTATGAGGAACTCTAGTAAATCATCAACTGGGACCTTTGTAAAGAGTGACGTTACATCAAAGCTGACCAGTTTAAAATCATGATGACTGTAATGTGCAAGTTATTGAGTTTATCAACCAGATCCATATTATTCTTGATATTGGCACGGGCAGTTTCCCAATGAGGTTCACGGCGCCATCAGCTCGATGAACAGGCTTTGTGTGAAATATATCAGAATCTAGAACTGCTTTTAGTGTCCTTGTGGCCTAGCCGGTAAGAGTTCCCTAGTCCCACCCAGTAGGTTGAGGGTTCGATTCCTTGCTGGTGAGGTCGTTGATTATATATATATATATATATAAATATATATATATATATATACAGAGAGAGAGAGAGAGGGATTCTTCCAGGTAAATCTATTGCTTGCCTCAAAGGTGTTGGTGTTACGACATTCACACTGAAACAATAACATTCGTTGTTCTCGAACTAATTATGGTATCCATCCAGTAAATGAATTGGTGGAGGAAGAGAATAACGAGAGTTCATGATTCAACTAGATTGTAATCAAGCCGGAAGGGCGACACCGTTCTTATATTATTGATCCTCGTGATAAATACTCATGTGTGGGAGTCTCGGGTTGTAACTGAGTGTCCTTCATGAATATTGGCTAAGGAGGTATTGGGGAAGTCACTTGACACTCTGAGTGGATGTGGAGGCGAAAGCTACTTCTTTGAATAAAAATTTACTTTGGGGAGAGATGAGGCGAGATTTTAGTGTCTTTTTTTCTACTCATGTGTGTCTACTGTATATCTTCTCTGCCTACCAGTCCCTTTAGAAGTTTAGAGTCTCGGTCTGCCTTCCCCGATCCCACCACTCTCCATCTTTCATTCCCCATAACAACAGTTAACACACACATAATGTAGTGTTCATTTGGTATGTATGTACCCTATACTCACCACAGTTGCCCTTGTCATCATCAACGCCAGCAACTCTAGTGAGTCTCTAATTTCTGCATGTTATTTGCTTCCATATCTTACTCTACGTTAGTTCGCTTTTCTTTCTCTCTCCTCTCTCTTTCTCTCTCTCACTTTAAATTTATATTTCTGCATTATATAAATAAAGAGTTAAAATGAATAACTAAGGTTCAAGATATAATATGTTAGTGCAAAACTATTAGATGATATTCAGCTCTAAATTTAAGTTTTATTGTGTAATATTTGTAAAAAAAATGAATAATTACATAAGAGACTCTTTTTTAATATTCTTAACTTCAGGTTTTGATATACCAAACCATAATTGATGTGACCAATTTTCCCTTTGCAGGTTCTCTTGTTCTCAAAATATACATTAAAATCTTTAGCTGAAGAGGTTAGCAAGTTGACTTTACCAAGTGAAGGACAATATTTTGAAGAATAGATGTGTGAAAAAAAAACATTATTTTTCTTGTTGAATAAGTTAATCCAGGGAACACATGTGAGATTACAAGTGAGAGGGTGACCAATTCACCTCAAAAATTTTGCCTGTTCCCGTCTCTCTTCCCTTCGCTCGTGAAAACAATAATCCTTGATGTCATTTCGTCCATCCTGGCCGTGAGATGTTCAGCTGAAGTAAGAAATGCTTTTAAAAGAAAAAACTAAAATCGAGAATAGTTAAATGTAAAACAGAAAGCAGATAAATATTCGTAAGTCTTAGCAACGACAATAACAAAACGAAGAAATATTAAGACCAAGTGGAAATATGTAAGTTGTTCAAACTTCGAAAGAAAGTTGATAATACGAAAAGTAAAAATCTAGAATGTAACGAAGAAAAAAAATTCCAACACATACAGCCAAAGGAGGCCACCCTCCAACAGCCAGCCGAGAGAAGGAGTAAGAAACTGAAACATTCATACAGTCCGTCGAGCACATGACACTCTCTTCCTGAGTGTGATATTTCTGACACCGGTGTCGTCTAGGCTTGGGGACACTTACTCAAGCACCTACTCTCCCAGCAAACCGTGGCTCCTTTTTTCCAACATTCTCATAGTGATTCCCTACTATTCATCTTGTATTTTGTTTCGATGTATGAGGATGATCTAAATGGCCCACTAAGGCCGTGATGTAGACTATGACGTCAAAATTACCATTTCGCAATTAGATACGTGACTTTGAGAATCCCGAACCTAATATCTTGTACCAAGGAAAAGAGGCGGTATGTGAAAGTCCTGCAGTTGTGGAAAAGAGCACGACTAATGTTTTTTTTTTTGCTGGGTTATACAACAATACATATAAAACCGTTTATGCATGCCATCGTAAAAAGCAGGGAAATATACGAGTGAACTTGTGTCCCAAAGTTGTGTAATTTAGGGTTATTTTAAAAGACTTTTAGAAAAGTGTATTTGTTAAGGAGTAGCTATTTGCTGATATTATAATATCGGGGAGCTTCCCGCGTACATAACTGTCTGAGAAATTCTAAGAACTGGAGAATGTTTGTAAAATACTGTGTCTGCAATTATATGCATATTCGAGTTGCCATCTGGATTTGTGCAAAATACTAAGTTTGTTAGGGAAGAAAGCAATAAAGTTCATATATATATATATACCTCAACCCGCCAGGATTCGAACCCACGGCACACGAGCCCATGACTGTGACCGAGGAACGCTAACCACTGGACCATCAGGATACTAAAATCAGTCTTAGACTCTGTTATATTTCACACAAAGCCTATTCAACGACCTTATGGCGTCGTGAATCTCTAATGGGGACTACCCGTATCACGTAGGTGGTCAGAGTAACGTTTTACCAAATCCGGCTTCGAAACAAGAGGATCCATATATATTTCATTAGCCCAATAAACAAGCGGACTTCTACATACAATCAACACCTCAACCCGCCAGGATTTGGTAAAACGTTACTCTGACCACCTAAGTGATAGGGGTAGTCCCCATTAAAGGTTCACGACGCCAAAAGCTCGTTGAACAGGCTTTTTGTGAAATATAACAAAGTCTAGAACAGCTTTTATTATCCTGGTGGTCTAGTGGTTAGCGTTCCCCGATCACAGTCATGGGCTCGTGAGCCGTGGGTTCGAATCCTGGCCGGTTGAGGTGTTAATCGTATGTACAAGTCTGCGTGTTTATTGGGCTAATGAAATATGTATATATATATGAAATATTCAGAAATTTCAGAGTAATGTCAAATGCCGCGCCATTGGCGATACTGAGCTTTCAAGGTCGTCTGAGGGAAGAGAGCGCTCCCGGCACATAGTGGGAGGTTGTGGAACTAGGCCTATATGATATAAAAAATAATTTGCCGAATTAATAATGCGATTCATGAAGTTAAGGGACTATTATTGAATTTGGAATTATTATAGATCGTTTATCAGTCTGAATAATGTTACGGGTGTCCCAAGGAGTTATTAGTTAGGCGGAAAATATGTCACGTAGGCCTAAGCTAGCGCCTTGGAGAGACGCTACGCTGACTGGTCCTCAGTCACGTGGTCTAGTCACCTGTGCTGTGCTATTGCAGTATAACAAGTAAGTCTCATTCAATCTCAGACAGGGTTT
Organism: Homarus gammarus; assembly: GCA_958450375.1. Taxonomy (NCBI): domain Eukaryota; kingdom Metazoa; phylum Arthropoda; class Malacostraca; order Decapoda; family Nephropidae; genus Homarus; species Homarus gammarus. The sequence continues at coordinate 395,269 of CAUDMG010003378.1, forward strand.
AGATAGGGCAGTGATAAAGTAAACTAGAGCTAACAGTGAGTTCATTTCAGGGTTTCCGCCAGAACCCACTTGACTGAGAGAGATTGACTGCCGTTTGAGACTGCCGTTGATGATTGAGGGTGGCGATTGTCGGCATTGGAGCGATCAGTGTAGGCCTGTCACTATTTAGCGGGGTATCAAAGGATCTCTTGAGGGAATCTAGCCGTCTGGGTGCCCAGCTGACGACGGGACGATCGTTGGGGTCATCAACTCTCCTCTACCTCGGCTCACAATTCCACACGTTTCAAGCAGCTCAGTGAAACCCTCTTGCTAACGGGAAGCTAAAGCTTCTCTCAACTGTACAAGGTCTGATTGGCTCACTCCTTTCCGCTTTATGGATGTACCGGGAGGTAAAGTGAAGCTAGCTGAGTGATACAGGGTCGCACACTGGGGCCAAGAGTCAGTGGAGTTTAGAGGTACACTTTCCAAGGTGGAGAAAGGCTGATTTGGGCCTTCAACTATGGGTGCCTGTTGGTTGTGCCTTAAACGACTACGGAGTGCAAGTGGAATCTGTGTGTGTGTGTTAGGTTAGGGAGCATGGTTCACGGGTATTGGACTCAGCAACGTCTTTATAATAGTGACAATATTTTTGTGTGTAGTTAATACTATTTTTTCAGTTACTAATGCATGCTGTGTGCATTTAAAATTTCTTTATAGTTTCAATCTCAGATATAACCTTTGTTCCCCAGAGTAGTGTTTAAGTTAGGTTAGGAGGCGTGCATCTGTTGGTAAACATAATTATATTGAGTGCCCTTAAGGCCTATTCATTGTAGAGTATTTAATTTCTTATTTTTTAATACCATTTCCTCAGTGGCTGATATTATTTTGTTGAAAACCCTTAAGGCCTGCATCTGTTGGTGTAACATAATTATATTGGGTGCCCTTTAGGCCTATTCATTGTGGAATTAATAATTTCTTATTTGTAATACCATTTCCTCAGTGACTGATATTATTTTGTTGAAAGCCCTTAAGGCCTATTCATTGTAGAGTATTTAATTTCTTATTTTTTAATACCATTTCCTCAGTGACTGATATTATTTTGTTGAAAATCCTTAAGGCCTGCATTTGTTGGTGTAACATAATTATATTGAGTGCCCTTTAGGCCTATTCATGGTGGAATTAATAATTTCTTATTTTTATACCTCTTCCGCAGTGGTGGATGTTATTCTGTGAAAACCCTTAAGGCCTGTTTCATATGTGCAAGCAACATTTCTTAATACTTTAAATTTATTGTTGCCTGAGTTTCTAATAATTTCAATATCATGTATAACTTTTATTCCTCAGAGTAGTGTTTTAAGTTCAAGTTAAGAGGTGCGCATATTGGGGCACCATTATTTGATTGTGTATGTAGTGTTGGAGGGAATATAAGTGTCAAAAATGTACAGTGTGTCTCATTCATCCCAGTCACAGATGCTATCCTTCCACGGGTCATGGACAAGTCATTTTGTTTAGTAGATTTAAGTGTTCTTGTGCTGGTTCGGGATTTTTCTCACTAAGGGGCGCTTCCATTGCCATTACCATCTAACAATCTTTAATAAACCCCAAGTCAAGTGAGGAAATTAAAGTCCTGTAAATTCCGACCGGTTTTATATATATATATATATATATATATATATATATATATATATATATATATATATATATATATATATATATATATATATATATATATATAAATATTATAAATATATATATATATATATATATATATGCAAGTAAATCACTGTAGGTGCGCGTGATCTAGGTATATGCTGATAACCACCAGGAAAGAAGAAAACACGAAGTTCCCAAGCGCTTTCGTGTAATTCACATCTTCAGGGGTGAGTACAGACTAGTCTGTACTCACCCCTGAAGATGTGAATTACACGAAAGCGCTTGGGAACTTCGTGTTTTCTTCTTTCCTGGTGGTATATATTCATCTTGTTTTGCATTACTCTATCTAGTCTGTACTCACCCCTGAAGATGTTAATTACACGAAAGCGCTTGGGAACTTCGTGTTTTCTTCTTTCCTGGTGGTTATCAGCATATACCTAGATCACGCGCACCTACAGTGATTTACTTGCATATATATATATATATATATATATATATATATATATATATATATATATATATATATATATATATATCTACATATATATATATATAAAATCAACACCTCAACCCGCCAGGATTCGAACCCACGGCCCACAAGCCTATGACTGTGACCGGGGAACGCTAACCGCTGGACCACCAGGATGCTAAAAGCAGTCCTAGACTTTGTTATATTTCACACAAAGCCTGTTCAACGAGCTTATGGCGCCGTGAACCTCTAATGGGGACCACCCACACCACTTAGGTGGTCAGAGTAACGTTTTACCAAATCCGGCTTCGAAACACGAGGATCCATATATATTTCATTAGCCCAATAAAGCACGCGGACTTCTACATACAATCAACACCTCAACCCGCCAGGATTCGAACCCACGGCCCACAAGCCTATGACTGTGACCGGGGAACGCTAACCGCTGGACCACCAGGATGCTAAAAGCAGTCCTAGACTTTGTTATATTTCACACAAAGCCTGTTCAACGAGCTTATGGCGCCGTGAACCTCTAATGGGGACCACCCACACCACTTAGGTGGTCAGCGTTCCCCGGTCACAGTCATAGGCTTGTGGGCCGTGGGTTCGAATCCTGGTGGGTTGAGGCGTTGATTGTATGTAGAAGTCCGCGTGCTTTATTGGGCTAATGAAATATATATGGATCCTCGTGTTTCGAAGCCGGATTTGGTAAAACGTTACTCTGACCACCTAAGTGGTGTGGGTGGTCCCCATTAGAGGTTCACGGCGCCATAAGCTCGTTGAACAGGCTTTGTGTGAAATATAACAAAGTCTAGGACTGCTTTTAGCATCCTGGTGGTCCAGCGGTTAGCGTTCCCCGGTCACAGTCATAGGCTTGTGGGCCGTGGGTTCGAGTCCTGGCGGGTTGAGGTGTTGTTTGTATGTAGAAGTCCGCGTGCTTTATTGGGCTAATGAAAAATATATATATATATATATATATATATATGAAATTGGAGCTGCGCATCAAATCAATAATTTGGCCAACTGTGTTGTGGATTCCGGAACGCAGTTGTTTGCTGGAAGAACACGAGTTGCCTAAAACTGCACGACACACATCAGCCTTCCAGGAAAACATTCACATGTAATATTACTCATGTTTTAAGGTGTAACTTGTTTCTGACATTACGTATACTCTGATGCTTCATAGTGAGATTAATATATTATGTTTTTTTTTTATAAATGTGTGAAAGGATAAAACATTTCTCATATTTTTAGGATTGGTGAGCTATTTTTTTTTAATTTTTATGTATGAAGATTTGATAAGAATTTTTCTTTCTGTTTAAATGGTGTACAGTATATAACGAATGCTCATAACGAAGGGACAGGTCAAGGAAGAATTATCTCTAAATTGTCGCATGTTTTACTCCAGAAAACTTACTAATATCCAAATAATGCCAATGAAGTAAGAATACTATGAACACACAAATTTTCCGTCACCTTAGAAATATAATCTAATCTCTAACACAAGAATTCCATCCCAGTTCTTCATTCTCTTCTCTTTCTCTATATTTTTGGGGTATTAGGCTAACCTTCGCACAAGCGTGTTTTCACGCAGCGTGGAAACACGTGTGGTATAGAAATCCAGTACATTGAGTTCAATGGGACCTGTATGTATATTATGTATGCTGGATTATATATCATGTATGTATATTATGTATGTGCTCCATTTATGTATTATTTATTCAGCCTAGCTAGCAGCGTGTGGCAATGTTATTACCATATCCCACACGCTTAATTAATGTGCCTGGCGACGTATGGAAGCTGCTAATGTATCACTTGCCATACGTCGCCTATAGCAGTTGACCGGGAGCCTAGTCAAGAGAGAGTGCTGCTCTCCTTTGTGTACATACTCTTATCCAGTAAACCGAACCTACAAAACTATACAGGTGTTTGTGTTCTCTCCTGTATATAGAACTTATTATTCAGAACCTAACATGGCGCAGTGCGTAGTCTTACTGGATAATTACGAGTGATAGTGCAAAGTTTGTAGAAAGCCGGCTAGGGTCCCCTCCCGTCTTGGGTCAAGCCTTGGGTCAACTCCCGCGCCACCTCTCCTCGAAGAATTTCAGCAACTTTGAGCAGTGTCAGTGACAGTGATTTTCTGTGAAGTGTTTAGTGCATTGTGTGTTCGTGCCATTCATGTGTGACCTTGTTCTAAAGGATTCCCAAGGTATACGGCACGTTCTGGGCATTTGTAAGGAGTAAAGTTCAGTGCACCCGTCTCTGACCGCGTCCTGAGGGTAACTAGACTGACTGGGAGTCGCCGCGCCTCTCCCTCCACCCCCCCTCACAGCGCCGCCTCCACCCCCCCTCACAGCTGGGGCGAGACGCTTTGCCGGCCCGGGACACACACTCACACGTACTAACACTCGCTGACCGCGCGGCTTCCTTATATATATTTTATATATATAACCTACTTATCTGTGTATTTAATTAATTTTTTGTCTGAAATCTTGTTGATACGACGGGCTGACCGGTCAACACTGATTTAAGACATAGTACACAGAGGAAGTAGTTATGTCTCACGCCTTACGTAGCCGTGGACCCAGCGTCTGGATGACTCAGGCGGGTGATAGCCCCGCAGAGACGGATGACCAGACCGGCCACGACGCTTCAGCCCCCACATCGCGCAGTCCCTCACCTCAATATTCAGCGTTGTCTCCAGAGATAATTGCTTTACTGAAGTTTATGAGAGATGAGAAACGCGAGGATGAAGCCCACAGACGTTTGGCGGATGAGCACAGAAGGCAAGCAGAGGCAGAACGAGACAACCAACGGAGATTGGAAGACAGTGAACGGTTTGAAGCCTTGATATCTCGCCTCACTGTTAACCAAGCCCCTGGCTCTAACACTGCCTCGGTACTGACTGGTTCAGATACCTCATCCATGCTTCCTTCACACCCCCCAGCCCCACCTAAAGCAGCAGCTCAAACGCCGCCCATCTTGAAGCCTGATGAGACTTTCCAGACTTTTCGTGAATGGCGGCGACGGTGGACTGATTACTCTACAATGGTGGATCTCCAGAGTTTGTCACAGCCTAAACAACTCATCCAGCTGCGCATGTGCCTGTCCTTGGAAATTCAGCGTGTCTTGGAACATACGTTGCAGGTACCCCCAACCTCTTTGCTGTCTGTAGAGGAGGTACTGGACGTTCTACAACGGCACATCAAAGGACAGCAGAATGAAGCTCTGCGCAGGAGGGAATTGTTTAGCTGCAGACAGATGGAGGGTGAGTCTTTTGATGCCTTTTACGTGCGTCTTAAGAGAGCCTCGGAAGAGGTAGATATATGTCCAGGCCACCACCAGCAGTGCGAGGAGACCCAGTTGAGGCAGGTGATCCTGATGGGTGTTAAGGACGAGGAACTTGTCCAACGCCTCACCTCCCTCGACTCTTCCTCTTCTCTTAAGGATGTGTTGACGATATGTCGCTCCTATGAGGCTGCCAGGTGTGCCACCTCTGCCATCCGTGCTCCCCCTACAGCTGTACGCGCTGTGTCCCGGTACAAGAAGGACAAGAAGTCCGTTCCTACGCCTTCGCCCACCACGTCCACGCCCGGTTTATTTTGCAACAACTGTGGTAAGCAGCACGGAACACAGGTGTGTCCAGCTGCTCAGTCTACCTGCAACAGTTGTGACCGTAAGGGCCACTGGTCACTCACAGTACGGTGCCCAGCCAAACGCGTCCAGTGCAATGTGTGTGGTCGTCTGGGCCACTATGACAAGTGTTGCCCTTCCAACATACCCAAGGGACCGCGTCGGCGGAAGCTTCAGCCCCCCTCCACCAGAGAGGGCCGCCCACAGTCTTCCAATCAGAGGTACGACGACTCTTGACAACGCTCGAGCCACATTAGGAATGTGTGCTCCCCCCAGCGTCCCAGGACCAAAGTCCCCCAGTACATCAGCGTCATCGTGACCTACGGCGGTGTGTCATCCCGCCTTCAGATGTTGCCCGACACCGGCGCTGATGCTACAGTCATCGGTCCCCAGCATTTGCAATGCTTGGGGCTCTCTCCAAGTGATCTAGGACCGCCCCCCAAGGATCTCCGCTTTATGGCAGATGGTTCACAGATGACCCCGGCCCTAGGTTCACTCTATGCACACGTCACCTTTGGCAACAGGTCGTGTCAAGCCTGGATTGATGTGCATAATGGCGTCCCGACTCCTTTGCTGTCCTACAGACATTGCCAAGAGTTGGCCATCATCTCCCAGGACTTCCCAACACCGATTCTCGAGGTAAAACACGCCAACAGGGTGCACGAAGGGAGCAGCAACTACCCTGCTGCCGCCCTGCCCCTACCTCTGGCCAGTGACACCTCTCCTTCGGTAGTTGTCCCTGCTGCTTCAAGTCTCCACGCCTTGGCTCGCCTCCACGACAGTCACTGTGGAGCCGAGGCCACCAAACGGCGTGCAAGACAGACTGTGTTCCGGCCTGGCATCGACCCCGACATCTCCAATGCTGTCCGGGTGTGTGAGCCCTGCCAAGTATTACAACCCAGCCAGCAGCAGGAACCCTTTATGAGTGACGACAACCCCACCCGCCCCTTTGAGTCTGTGTCGGCCGACTTTTTCTGTGTGTCAGGAAAGTCCTTCCTCGTTATCGTCGACCGTCTCTCTGGTTGGCCGGTTGTCATCAAGTGCGGTAATGACACGACGTCTGCCGCCACCATCAGCAAGTTCCGCCACTACTTCCGTGACGTGGGCGTTCCTGTACGCCTGCGAACCGACGGAGGGCCTCAGTTCACAAGCCGGGACTTTGCTGTGTTCCTCGACCGATGGGGAGTCCGGCATGTGTTGTCATCGCCCCATTACCCGCAGTCCAACGGCCACGCTGAGGCTGCTGTCAAATCCCTGAAGCACCTCATCCTTAAGGTGGCCCCTTCTGGGAACATTGACTGCGAGGCCTTCGACAGGGGTCTTCTTGAACTCCGCAACACACCTAACTACACCGGACGCTCCCCTGCCCAGGTTTTGTATGGACGCCCCCTTCGTTCTTGTGTCCCTGCTCACCCTCAATCCTTCTCCAAGGAGTGGCAGGCCAAGACAGAGGATTGTGATCGCCGAGCCGCCGAACGTGTTCAGGACGTCGTCGCCCGCTACAATGACCACGCCCGTTCTCTCCCCAGGTTGGGTGTCGGCACCCAAGTCCGTGTTCAGGACCCGACCTCCCTACGTTGGGACAAAGTAGGCGTAGTCATGGGTCTCGGCAGGTCACGGGACTACCAGGTGCGGTTACCCAGTGGTCGTGTGTGGTGGAGGAACCGCCGTTTTCTCCGACCCGTAACAATGCCTTCTGCTGGCCCCGCCACCAGTGTTGAGTCCCATACCCTTCCCAGTGATGAAGTCCCTCGACGCTCAGAACGGATCCAAAAGAAAAGGTCCGCTCAAGACTTTGCTATGAGCGTATAGGGGGGAGGGAGGTGTATGTATATTTTGTATGCTGGATTATATATCATGTATGTATATTATGTATGTGCTCCATTTATGTATTATTTATTCAGCCTAGCTAGCAGCGTGTGGCAATGTTATTACCATATCCCACACGCTTAATTAATGTGCCTGGCGACGTATGGAAGCTGCTAATGTATCACTTGCCATACGTCGCCTATAGCAGTTGACCGGGAGCCTAGTCAAGAGAGAGTGCTGCTCTCCTTTGTGTACATACTCTTATCCAGTAAACCGAACCTACAAAACTATACAGGTGTTTGTGTTCTCTCCTGTATATAGAACTTATTATTCAGAACCTAACAGGACCCTTCACACTGGCGTGAGCGGGAAAGGTTCACCCTGCGTGCACTGTACTGCCTGTACTGCCAACCCCCAGCGTGAATAAACAAGCCGAGCGAGCTGGAAATGTTCATGCGGCTATGGCTCCCTTCAATGTCAGTTGTGGTTCATCTTTGGAGGGAACAACAGTTGAGGAGGTTTTCACGTGGCGGGAAACCACGTTTGTGTGAACGGCTGACAAAATTACACACGCCCGACCTAACGCGTTTTGACACGCTTGTGTGAAGGGAGCCTTAGAGTGATAAAGTATTGACGTTAATGCTCCATAGCAACCGACTCGTTGGTTATAAACAATGCTTATAACAATTCGCCTTTCTTTATAATTATTTGTGTCAGCTTTCTTGTCAGGGGAGCAAATTTCAATTATACAGGATTTTTTTTACACCAAATCACAGACAACTTCCCCTATATTGTGATAAAACATTTCTTACAACACTACTCACGGCAAGAAACTCTTAAGTAGATCTTTAATGGTTAGGATTCTGATCACTAAATTTGTATTTACCTGGATTTTTTTATATTCGTTTGGCATATTTTGCAGTTTCGTTTGAAGCTGTCAAACGTTATAGTTCATATACAAATATCATGTGATGGAAAGTGAAAGAAACATCAAACCTAACTCTACAGTAAATAGAAACTATAACAGTAAAATTTAGTCTCCAATTTGCGATTGACACAACAGTAAATATTATTTTTCTAAGAGACACAATATTCATATAGATAAGTGTTCATAGGAAACAACCTAAGTTACTCCACATGGATGTATCACACGTAGGTACTCAATAGTTGTCCAACACAACTCGCTTTGGTTTTGCGATATAGGAAGTTGAGCATTTAGTTGGCAAATAAAATGAGGAGGAAAAATCAAAGAAGTGTCGTTGTAAAAATAATTCATCTTTGGAGCTTTATTGTCAATGAATTGGATATGGTTTTCAATAACAATCTTACCCATGGAGGAATAATATTAAGAAGTTGAAGTTTTTCAGTCTTGTACTGAGCTGAGAGAAGCTTCAATTATTCTTATGATGTTGCCTGAGCCTTTGTAAAGATAAATTGACCTAATATTTCAATTTTGTAGATTCAACTTTCTATTACTTTCTACCCATAACTGATAAACTTATCTTCCTGTTCCCTGAAACTATCAGACTTTCTAAAATGGAACTACATACTCGCGAAAGTTGCTTCAATGGTGAATAAATTCAAAGTATGTGAATATTTATAAACTTAACAGGAAATTTAAATAATTATGAATCAGTTGTTATCTACGCATGTCGAACTTTATTTGCGAGAAATATAAAATTTAGTCAATTGGTGTGAGCATGAGCCTAGGTGGGTACTAAGTAAAACCAAATTCATTCATAAGTTTGGTTCAGAATCAGAGGCATAAAGGCAATGCAAAATATCCATGAAATTGACAATAGGCCAATTATGAGAGCACAGTACATAACAGGATTACTTAAATATGGGACTCGAACCATAGTCGCAGCTGCTTTACATACATTGGTAGCATAAACTTAATAATTCTTGTTTCAGTAGACCTTACCACTTTTTAGTTGTATGATAATTAACCAGAATATGTGTATATATAATGATATTTTATTGAAAAAAATCTAACACATCAAAAGGACAGGGTAGTATACTAATCCCACCCTTACCTCTGCCATCCACTTCTAAGGCTTACACAAAGTTATAAATGTTATAACAATACAATAATAATTTTTACATCAAAGAAATAGATCATTTTGATCCCAATCTTATTCCAAAAATAACAGTATCAACAGTTGGTAAATTAGTCCCATAAGTTACATTGGTGTTTTGTAAAACATAAAATAAATGCTGAAAACTCTCGCTACATATAGCAATCACTTCTCTTGCTTTTTCCCAACCTTTTCTTTTTCTTTTCATTCCCCTCCTTATCGCTATAATACTTACATTGCTAAGAATATCTATAGACATTTTTTATTATATTTTTTTTGCCAATCTCTCAGCCATTTCATCTAAATGAATCCCCACATGTGATGGATTCCATACAAACTGCACAGTACATTCCATTTCTTGCATTACTTTGACCAGTCGTTTACAGATATTAACAATATGAAAGTTACATGGATTTTTACTCTGCAAGGCTTCCAATGCACTTTTATTATCAACAAAAATATGTTTATTTAAATTTCTCTATAGTAACCTGAAGTCCTTCACAAATTGCATGTAGTTCAGCCAGCGTGGATGATGTGTTATCATTAATTCTTTTACAACCTGTTTCATCTGCATAACACTCATTGATAAAATATTCCCTTATGAAAACACCACATCCCGCTTGACCGTTATGAACCATCACAAGATATAGTATATGTACAGTGTTAAGCCTGGGCAAACAGGTCTCTCTAAAAAGACATTTCGTAAAAAATGGGATGCCAATCTCATTTTTCCCTCATGTTTTAAAATATCTACTGCAATGCATCCTTCCTGCCATGGTCTAAACCTTAAATAAGTTTGTAATGAAATGCAATATTTATCTACACCATACTCCATCATAATATTATACAGGTACAGTAACCTTGCATACTTGGACACATTGCCAAGGTCTGTTCTTTCATTTAAGCACATTATTGTACGGAATAACCTATTATATCCTTCTCTCCTAATGGTCCTAAGAGTGGCTGCTCTTATGCACGGAATAGCCCACCCGGTCAGAGGTCATCGAACCACAACAGGGCCTGGGGGCGAAGAAATAAGAGTAAAAATAAATTAATAATGGAAGAGATAAAGTGTATTAATCTACACCACGAAGATGCCGGAGGACCAGCTTTGTGAAGTGAGACAGATTGTAAGAGGAGGGAAATACAAAGGAAGACAGAGCACATCACAGTTTGGCTATGTTAGGAAAGAAGGATGAACTATAACGGGTTATTCTAGTGTGACCGATATCCATACAGAAACGGTAGGCACCGCTGGCAAGACGAGTTTTACGAGCCCACGGTCTTGCCGGCGGTGCACAGGATACCAAATCCACCGAACATTGCCCGTTAAAATACCTGTAAAAGAGAGAGAGTGAAGCAACATTTCCACGAAGATAAGGGGAACAGAGATTATCAACTAAAGGTGGAGAGTTAATAAGACGAATGCCTTTGATTCCACCCTATCTAACAGTTGGACAGAAGAAGAGCCTCATAATAAGGGAGCAGTACTGCAAGTTAGGACGAATGAATCCCATATAAACCTAAAGCAACTGCTCAGGAGTGAAGTAGCTACGTCATCTATACAGCATTCCGAGCTTTCGGGAAGCAACTTTAGCAATGTTGTGGATGTGTGGCTTCCATGACATATTACAGGAAATGGTGAGGCCTAGCATATGCATTTTAGAATTTAGCAGAATGATTGCTTCCTGAAATGTGATTGGTAGCAGATCAGCTAATTTGGAAAGTGTGATTGGTAAATACTGTTTTTTACTACTATTGAATTTAACCAAGTTTCTCCCTCCCCATTCGGAGGTATTTGTAAACAGAAACTTTTTTTAGCTTTAATAAATTAAAATGTAAATCCCTTTGTTCATAATTTCTGACCTGATATTTAGTTTTCATTGTTAATTACAAGGCCCATTCTACACAAGTGTACTTAATGGATCTAAAGAATCTTTCATACCTTTACATTGTAAAAGTTTACCATCAGTTTATATTACAACCTATGTGTGTCCAGGACATTCGTAGCGTGCCATTATGTTCATCAATATATAAAAAAGAGTGGGGCTAAGTACACCTCCCTGTGGAGTCCCCAACTCCATCTCTCTTTCTTCTGCGTACTAATCCTCAAACACCACATTAGTCATTATGTTACTAAAGTAATCCACAAGCCATTTCAGCAACTTCACAGAAATCTCTAAATTAATTAGTTCCTCAAGTATGACTTCTTTATCTGTCCTATCAAAGGCCACTTTTCAATCTACAAAAGTCCTTCGTGTAGCCTCGGACATATTCAAAAACTGTACAACACAGTCTGCAGCACTTCTCCCTTTCAAAAATCCATGTAAATTGGGAGCCAAGAGATTTTCCACTGTATAAAACAACCTGTTTAATACTATTATATCCATCATTTTACTGAAGCAAGAGGTTAAAGATATTGGACGAAAATCTCCTTTGTTCTTTGGTATTGGGGCAATTACTGTTTTCATACACTTAAGAGGGATACACCCTCCATTATAAGACTTATTAAACAAGTTTAACAGGGTCCTTTCTCTAATACCAGCCTGACAGTTAAGGATATAATGTCATTCCATCATCGCCGGGTGCCGTAGACTTCCCCTTTGTAATCGCATTTAATAAATCACATTTCATTATAGGAAAACATGTATCATCCTCCAGTGTACACTGACTTTGCACTAACTCACGCCTAAGTCTACCCTTACTTTGTTATGAGGCCTGCACACTCAGAGGTAATTCGACAAAACTATCAGTTCCAACCAATTTCCTACAGAGATGGCTGGCCCTGGCCTGTGGGTCAGTGTAGCTGTTGCTCGTATTTTGAACACCTCTCACTTTATTCACTTTCTTCCATTTGTCACACAAGCTTTGGCCTTTAGCAATTCTCCCTACAAAGTCTGTCCAGTATTTATTCCTCGCCTCTTGCTTAATTTCATTACAAATTTTTGCAGTTTCTTTCAGTACTTCCTTGACTCCATTATCATTTGGATTTGCACTCCATTCTCTTTGCATCATTCTAAGGCGTTTACTCCATCACTGAACCAATTTGTCTTTAACGTACATATCATGTTCCCCATTATTTATTCTCCTTTATAACTACACTTACTTGTCAAATCAGAATCAATAATATGTAATAAATCATCATAAAAGCTATCAACATCCTTTGGTTCATAATCTGTATACAAATTCTGAATGGTAGCGATCAGCTCCTGTGTTTTGTCTTTCGGCAACCAATCTTTTTACCGCTTAATTAATTCTGTATTTTGTTAACATGTATTAAAACATTCTGCATAGTCTAACCTTCCTCTACATATGTGGGTAGGCTCATGATTCCCCATTTCCTTCCCTTAACGTGGCTGAGTCCCATAATCCAAAGGACTCCGTTTCTAGCATTAATATCACCAACCAAAACACTAGCTTCATTAAATTGGCACTCAGGCAAGTCATCAACACCCAATCTTTATGGATGTACATAGATGTAGACTTTAACACACAAACTTTGGACCCATTCTGCTTGTCAACTATTAGCAATTCAACAGCTACATTTTCCAGAACATAAGTTAGCAGACCTCTTGAATTATTTCAATTAATAGCTGGTAAACGGAAACATTGATATTCACATAAATTCATCAAATTACCATCCTCTGTGCCCGTCTCTTGTAAGGCTAATAAAACCAACCTTATACAACGGTGCATATGCAAGCACATCGTTAGTCCAAGGATATAAGCTATTTACATTCCACGAAAGTATACCTAAACTATTGCCCTCCATTTTTCCCTATTAACAACTGTTCAACTACTTATTTCACTCCAGCTAATACTACATCATGTAATACTTCGGGTATGTCACCCCACTTGCGGGTTATCTCTTCCCTAATGTCCACATTTCCAGTCCCCATAACAAAGATGTTTTGTTAGATTTTATTACTATATTATTTTCAACCTTCTTTCCTTTTATGTCAACATCCACATCTCTTTGCTCACAAAAATGGGCAATTACTTTCTGGTTGTCGTCTACTCTTTTTCTAAGCATCTGAATTTCTTGCCCGAGTTGAACTACTACACCATACACATCAACAAATTCGTCATTTACCTTATCTTCTGGAACATCTTTCGATTCAGCCCTTGCGCCTTTTCCTGTTACCTTCAATGTGTCCACACTGTTCCATAGGGTTGCTCATTTTTCCCAATTTTAGAAATTTGTGGGTGGGGGTGTTTTTTCCCATTATTTCGTTACTCCTAAATTCATTGGTGCCAGAATTAATGAAATCCAACATGTTCTAGGGGTCGCGAATCCAAATATAAAAAATGAATTTTTGCGAAAAAACGTCAAAACTCAAGCTTTTTCTCTTATAGATCAGCAATCGCGCTGCTTTTCACTACTTAACCCTAATGGCTGGCTAGAGCAGCTGTTCAGCTTTCCATTGACACCTAATTCGATTGCATGCACCTCTTAGTTGACCTTCTAGTTCAAGTCAAAGGCTTTACCTGCATTATGGGAACCAGAGTCCAATATATTCATAGTTTTGACTTTTCCATTTATTCGAAAACACATATCAATATTTTGCCGTCACAGTCTTTTCCATGATATATTTCCCTCTTAAAAAAACAAACATCATTGAAATAGGTCAATAACTCTAGAAGGAGATGCAATTTGAAAGTTCAATCCCCCCTCTATTCAACTCTCACAGTTGCATCAGAGCAGACTTGCTGAAGCCACTCATCTGCTTCCTGTGCTTTTCCACAAGTTGCATGACATCCTGCAGCTGCTGCTCATCCTTCGTGACTGAACCAATGAAGTCCTGCATAAGCTTTATTCCCCTTTCGGCCACGTCATTGGTTACCTTCAGGCTTCTGGAGAAATCTTTCAGCTTCATAAACTCTTCGTTTTTCTCCCAGTCTTCCACTGGTGACATCAGCCATGCTGTGCCGCACACATGATGCTCCTTGAAGATCATCCATGAACGTTCATCTATCAGGTCGGAAAGCCGTGTAGTCTGTTGGATGACCAAGTTGTCGTTGGCGTAGTCGTTCGTTTCTTCTAGGCAGCTCAATTTGGTCGCCATCTCCTTTTTCTCTGCCGCACTCAACTTCTCGCTGCACAGCGACAGAACGACGGTCTGTGGCCTTAGATACCACAGGTGGCGGCTCGCGACCGCCAGCGCCGCATCAGCCACCTCACAGTCCACGGCCCTGTAGCGGAGGAGTTCGTGATGCAGTTGCAGGTCATTCACAGGCGCATCCTCGGCTACTGGTGATTTCAGCCACGCCGGTGTGTACAGCAGAGACACAAAGATCGCCATCCTCTGCAGCTTGACGCACAGGTCATTGCTGAGCTCTAGCTGGTGGCTAAACATGTAGATCTTGAGGTAGTATATGATCTTCGCCATCCAGCGAGCGTGGTGACATGCGCCAGGACGCAGAAAGTGCGTGCCGCGCGGAGGATTCACACCTAGGACGAGGAGCGTTAGTTCTGCCGCTTCTCGGTAATCCTCTCTGGCCCATTCTGTGACGGTCAGCAGGTAGCTAACGGTCCTGTGTCGGAGGTGACTGAGCCAGTCAGACTCTGGTAGATTTGCAATATCCAGCCTGAGATACTGAGAGTGATCTAGTTGACTCCACCTTTTCTTAAGAGTCTGGAAGAGAGGGTCCGTAGGGGCCGATGTTTTGCCGAAGATGTTGCTGGCAGCGGCTCTCACCACTAGTTCCATGACGTGGTGTCTGCACCCAAGCCTCAACAGCTGTTTTTCCAGCAGCGCCTCCAGATGGACAACCGCACCTTGGACTCGCCCTGTGTTGGACGATGTTGTATCAAAGCACAGTGCCTTGACGTTTGAAGCGCAGCTCCAGTCCTCGATAGCACGAGCTGTTGCGCGTGCCTGGGTCAGGCCAGTGCCGTCCTTCACTGGCAAGACAGCAAGCAGCTTCCCTTCCTCATGGCCGCGCCCTGAGATGAAGATGGCCTGTCGGTGTTCTTCTTCTCCCACGACGTTCTGAAATAAGAGAAATATGAAAATTCAGACAGATAATGAAGAATTATCAAGGCTGCCTTTTTCTCCAAGCTTTTTGTTAATGATTTGATACATTTCTAACAATATATTACAATAGTCTAGGCTTTGGTAAAATATTAATGTAGTACCTAAACGTGTTCTCACCTTAACCAGCTTACCATCCCAGTGCACCACTGCATGTGGTGGAGGCGTGAAGGCTTCCCTTTGTGCGGCAGCTACCTGACGACGGTGTGAAGCTCGCGCCCGTCTCGCAGTCTCTCTCGAGATCCGGAACTCAGACAGATCGCCTGGCGGGTTAGCAGAGCGCAGCACTGCTGCGACCACCGAAACTATCTGCGAGCAAAAGCAGGCAAGGGTGTCAGTAGAAAATGTCGACTGTTTAAGTGCTAATCAAATAATTAACAGAAATTTCAAACATTCCAAACACATTTATGGATACACTTACTTCGTTATTGGATATCCGAAGACGGTCAGCGAGTTCCTTTAATGCTGGCTCTTGGAGAATGCGACGTGGAAGCTGAACCGTCACATAAGGGTGCTTTGATGTGTGCCTGCCAGGTTGTATCGCTGTGTCCTTTTTCTCCATTTCTACTTTCGTTGGGGTGTCAGCCACCACAGAGGTTTGAGGTCTCGAATCACTGCTGCTTGGTTCACAGGCTGCGAACCTTCCCTGTTTCGACCTTTGCTTCTCGACTCGTTCTTCCTGCTTTCTCTTCTTACCGGCAAAAATCTTATCGTTACCACTCATGAACGCTTTTCTTTCTCCGCGTTGGTCTTGATAGAAGGCGATGTCTTGTTGTTTGTCGGCCGGTGTAAGCAGCCGGTTCTTCTCGATGTCCTCTACGGCGTCCGGTGCTCCGATGTCCCACAACAGGTCAAGTTGAGACTTGAAGTTTTCAACCTTGTCCTTTGCAGCCCTGTCCCGACTTTTTTGTAGACTTCTCCAGTGCTCCCATAACCTTGTCAGCTTCTCCCGGCACCCCCTCTCTGAGACAGTCTTGATGCGAGCTAAATTCCAGAACGTGAGTACGTTTCTCACTGTTTCTTTAAACGTCTCCTGTCTGTCACCAGATTCATTCACTGTGTGAAAGAAGAACTTCAGGACTTGACGCATCGTCGGGAGTTTACTGCCTCTAATTGACGATGCTGGCTGGCCTACTAGATAGATTTCAGTGGCAGAACGGGTAGTGGATGATGTTGGCCTGACAGTCCCCTTAGCATTCTCCCCCGACTGCGACTCACTCTCTTCCATGATTGTATGTATATAAACAGATGAACTCTGTAAGAAAAAAACGTTTTGTAATAAAACAAAATAGGCAAACAAAATAGGGTCACATAATTGCAATTTAATCACCTGTAGAAAATACAACATAAATAGATAACCATAAATTTACTGCCACACGATATAGCAGATTTGAGTAAATTATAAAATAGCACCACAGTACCAACAACAACACAACACATGTCAAAACACTGCAAAGAAGCGCAGGGTTTTAAAGCTGCCAATGTGAACCTAGTGAATTTATAACTCCGTTCACGCAGGTAGGCTACAGCCTTTGACCTGACTTAGAAGGTCAAATAAGAGGTGCATGCAATCGAATTAGGTGTCAATGGAAAGCTGAATAGCTACTCTAGCCAGCCATTAGGGTTAAGTAGTGAAAAGCAGCGCGATTGCTGATCTAAAAGAGAAAAAGCTTGAGTTTTGACGTTTTTTCGCAAAAATTCATTTTTTATATTTGGATTCGCGACCCCTAGAACATGTTGGATTTCATTAATTCTGGCACCAATGAATTCAAGAGTTACAAAATAATGGGAAAAAACACCCCCCACCCACAATTTTAAAAAAGTGTGAAAAAATGAGCAACCCTACTGTTCCATCTTCTCCCTCACGTTCTCAGTTAAAGGTAGAGTTGTCTCTCCTGCAACTCCTCGTCCTTCCTCCTTTTCTTGCTGCTGCACTTCCCCCATGCTCTGCCACCGCGCACCACGCGTCTGTGGCTTCTTATTGCAAACTGAGGAACCTGCAGGGCACAACATGTTGCCAAGACTTTATTTTATTTACACATTGAATTATGATTTTACCTCAGTAACGACCCCGACATTCACTTTGACATTTCCAGGCCATATGGCCCTACCTTCTGCTCTTGTAACTCAAAACAGGTTGTTCATTTAACTTTGCAATTCTCCTATATCCTTTTCCAGAAATGAATATCTTCTCCAGAACATCCCCCTTCAATGAAGGCTACCACTTGGTTCTTCTCACACTGGATTTCGAGTCGCTTTACCCATACGAATCGTGTATCTTCAAGAAGAAAATGAGGATCCAGTTTTACCGGGAACATGGTGTGTTGTTCTGTGTCCTGAGGCATCGTCATGATCACCTCCTTAAATCCTTTCGTCGTCAACAACTTTAACGCCTCATCCACAGCTACAGTCACATAGGAATTATTATGACCATTCTTAAGCAGGGGTTCAAACTTTTTATGTTGTCTTCCCAATGTAGCAGCCCACAGCAACTGCTCATAGAATGACATGCATAAAGAATTTGGAAAGTTCAACCTCCTCCTACCTGAGATTGTTTCCACCACCCGGATTGCTCATCACATTGGTACTGTCACGATGATTCATTCGACAAGCCTGCTGCGTTTTATTCCCAGATGAATTCCTTCTGCTTTCTTCTGCGTGTTTAGTCCTTTCTTCCTATCATTTATGGTCTCATCACTATCACTTCCCTCACTTTTCTTTGGTAATTCTTTCCCCCTCTTTTCTTTCTTACTAATCAACCTTGAAACTGTCTGTCACCTCCATTGTTTTTGGCCGCGGATCAACTGTTTCCGATTCGCAGCTTGAAAGCCGAAGGCCGTCTTCGATGCTGTTCAGTAGTGCAATCTTTTCTTCTCTAGCCAAGGCCTTCACAAGTTTCTGCTCACTATTTGTCCCAGGCATGGTGCAAAGCTTAGGCAGCCAGTGAAAATCAGCGGCATTGACGTTGTACTAATGGGATTAATTAGCAATCAAGACAATCAGGAAGTGTACACCACATATTTAATGTAATACAAACCTCACTGTTTGGCACAACTGAGCTATGTGGTTTGCTGACTCTATACCGGACAGCTGCCAACGGAACTATTTTTGTTCATATCAAGTTTGTATTACAATAAGTACGTGGTGCCCACTTCCTGATTGTTTTGATGGCTAAATAATCCCATCAGTGCGATTTTTTTTTTTATTCTGGCTACCGCCAGGCGATTTTATTCAGCCAGGTAAATTCCACCTTGCAGTCAGTTGGTTAAACAAAAGCTCCCTGCTTCTACAGATGTAGATTCAAACATATCCGTAATTCATTTACTCATAAATGCTCCTTGTGCAGCAGAACACCTTACTTAGATTGACAATGCTAAGTGGTAAAGTCAAGAGTCGAGCAAACTGTACGTGAATTACTGTTTACTCCAACAATATTACTCTTCACAAACTAAGGCTTCCATCCACTCAAGGAATTTTATCTACACTCGTTTAAAACCCTGTCGCTATCGCCAGCAAACAAGAGCATTTTCAGTCAAACGTCATCTTCAACACTCCTCTATTGCTCGGATGTATTAGTCCCTGTCTCATTGTACACAGTAACATTATGTAAATGCGGGTTAATTACATTAGTCTTATATAACTCCACCACTCTCGATAACTTTCCATGAGCAGTGAGATGTCATGCAGTGATCATGTGGATTTTTCTTCTTTTTTTTTCTTTTTGCATTCCCGTCAGACGAACAGACTGTTTCTGCGACCACGTAAGTGATCTGTTCTCTACTATTAAATAGGTTAGCGCTGTTAAATTATGTTAAGAGGGGAAGAGGGGTGTGCTGGTCTCTCCTACAAGGCCATGACGAAGGGAGAGAGAAAGGGTGAATCGGGCGGCTATAGAAAATAGAGATTGGGGAAAAAGATAGAGATTTAGGGGAAAAGCGCATCATATATCTCGACTCTCTGTCCACCCTGGGGAGCAAGAGGGCCACCACTGGCCATAGAGGTGACGTGTAGAGTTAACGAGGGGAGGATTTAGTACATTACCCTCACCACCACACAACGTTAGGGGAAGGTCACGTCACAGGCCTCACTGAATTAGTCCATAGAGAGGATTTTTTTTTTATTTTACAGTGAGGGGATGATTGATTTTTAGGACGAGCTTCTAATATATGAGTTGAAATTTGCTTTTTGTACACTTTAAGCGAAGATAGTTGACAGGGTAGTAAAGGTGGGGTTTTCATATGTCCAAATCCCATCAATGGTAAAGAGAGGAAAATACCATGTGAAAATAACAGCAGTGAAACAGAAGTAGATAATGCTGAAAATATAGTTAGTCATAATAACAAACATCAAAGTAATAAATGTAAAACAGATAGAAACGGAAGAAATATATTGAGTGTTTATTATACTAATAGTAGAAGCCTGTGTAACAAAATGGACCAGCTCAGGGCTAATGTTAGTAAAGAGAACATAGATATAATTGCAATAACGGAAACAAGGATAAATTCAAACAGCAAACATTTTTTAGCAGAATTTCATATTCCAGGATATAACCTATTTAAATTTGACAGAGTAGGAAGGAGAGGGGGCGGTGTAGCAGTGTATATCAGGGTGTCATTAAAAAGCTGCAATAAATCAAACATTAAAACAAATAGCGACAATGAAAGTATTTGGGTAGAGATTGGTGAGGGCAATGAGTCCGTAGTCATTGGTGTTATATATAGACCACCTAATTTGAGTAGGAACGATGGTAAATTGCTATGGGAGGAAATACAGAAGGCATCTGATAGAAACAATGTATGTATTCTAGGCGATTTCACCTTTTCAGGCTTAGATTGGAAAAATCAACTTAGCGATAATGAATCTGAAGATTTTCTAGAAGTAGTACAAGATAGTTTTTTATATCAATTCATAAACTCGCCCACTAGAGGAAATAATATCCTCGATTTAGTTCTCAGTAATAATGAAAATCTAGTAAAAGATGTTGGGATTGGAGACGAACTAGGAAACAGTGATCATAAAGCCATATATTTTAACATAATATGGAATGGCAGGAAGAAGGAAAATTCGGCCTTGATCCCGGATTTTAGGAAGGCTAATTACGGTAGCTTAAGGAGAGACCTAAGGGATGACCCTATGGTCAAAAGATTACTCCCCCCACACCTCCGGAAACTGTCAACTTAGGATGGGAGAACCCCGAATTTAATTTAGCAGCTACTTATGAACAATTTATTGCGACAATCCATAATGCTCAAAACAAACACATCCCTAAAAGAAAATTCAGATCGATACGGAACCAACCAAAATGGATGAATAATAGACTCTTAGATCTTCTAGGGAAAAAGAAAGGAGTATATAGAAAAGTTAAGAAAGGCGAAAATCACTTACTTGGTTACTATCAGAACCTAAGAAGACAGGTAAAAACAGAAATTAGGAAAGCAAAGAGAAATTATGAAATCAAGGTAGCAAACGAATCGAAAAATAACCCCAAAGCTTTTTATCAACTGTATAAATCAAAGGTTAGAGATACAATAGGTCCCCTTAAAACTACGACAGGAGAAATGACTGATGATGAGTTAGAAATGTGTAGTACGTTAAATAGTCATTTTCGCTCCGTATTCACAAATGAAAACCTAGCACAGTTTCCAGAAGTTCATAAGGTATATAACGACAGTATAGAAAATATGTTGATGAATATCAATATTACTAGTCACGATTTGCTTAAAGAAATTAACAAACTGAAGCCTCTTAAATCGCCTGGTCCAGACGAGGTATATGCTAGAATATTAAAAGAATGTAGAGATGAGTTGAGTAATCCATTAGCAGTTTTATTTAATAAGTCATTAGAATCGGGCCTAGTGCCAGAAGCTTGGAAACTTGCAAATGTAGTTCCGATTTTCAAAAAAGGTGATAAATCAATTGCATCAAATTACCGTCCCATTAGTCTCATGTCAATCATAGGCAAGTTGCTAGAGTCAATTATTGCTACGAAAATCAGAAGCCACCTTGAAACATTCAACTTAATTCATTCTTCTCAGCATGGGTTCACCCAGGGACGTTCTTGTCTCACAAATTTGCTTAGCGTTTTCTCAGAAGTATATGAAGCGGTAGATAATGATAAGTCATATGATATAATTTATTTAGATTTCAGTAAAGCATTCGATAGAGTCCCTTATGAGAGATTGATAAGGAAGGTAGAAGCACATGGAATAGGTGGATCATTATTAAAATGGATTAGGTCATGGTTAACTGGTAGGAAACAAAGAGTCAGCATAAATGGATTTAAGTCAGACTGGGGTGCGGTCAAAAGCGGAGTTCCCCAGGGATCTGTATTAGGCCCTCTGCTGTTTGGTATATTCATTAATGATCTTGATTTAGGTATAACTAGTAGGATTAGTATATTTGCAGATGATACCAAAATGGGGAGAGTGATAAATTCAGACAGTGACTTTGAACACCTTCAATGAGATCTAGATACCTTACATGAGTGGTCAGTAGACTGGCAAATGAATTTTAATACTGATAAATGCAAGGTACTACAGATAGGGAAGACGAATACAAACATTAAGTATAAACTAGGTAACACGGAAAACAATGTATTAGCGTTCGCAACAAGGCAAACAGGATTCTTGGGTTCATATCTAGGAGTGTGAGTAACAGAACTGCTGACGTTATCTTGAAACTTTACTTAGCATTAGTGAGGCCACACATGGATTATGTGGTTCAATTCTGGTGTCCTTATTATAGAATGGACATAGATTCTTTGGAGAGAGTACAAAGAAGAATGACAAAAATGTTCCATAATATTAGAAACCTTCCTTATGAAGAAAGACTGAAAAGCTTAGGCTTGCATTCATTAGAGAGGCGTAGAGTTAGGGGAGATATGATAGAGGTGTTCAAGTGGGTAAGTGGGATTAACAAGGGTAAAATGGAAGATGATCTGAAGCTCAGTAATAACGGAATAACTAGAACAAATGGCTTTAAATTAGATAAATTCCGATTCAGAAAGGATATAGGCAAGCACTGGTTTGGTAATAGAGTTGTGGATATGTGGAATAGGCTACCGAGTGCTATAGTAGGATCGGGGACGCTAGGGAGCTTCAAGACGAAGTTGGATAGGCACATGGAAGTGCTGGGATGGGTGTGAAAGGGATCTGCCCTGTATGGGCCAGTCGGCCTCCTGCAGTATCCCACTTTCTTATGTTCTTATGTTCTTATGTGTGTGTGTGTGGTTGTGTCGTAGGCACGACAGGAAAGAACGGAATTTAACCCTAAGCTGATGAGAAACAGTGGTATTTGTGATAGGTATAAATTAATTAAAATATTCGTAGAGTAATGGTTCAAATCTCATCACATTATCAACCATTTAAATTATGTGGGAATAAGAAATATGAAAGTTACACATGGATGAGAAGGCGACCTAGAAGCGAGGTCAGTGATTGAGAAAGTATATGAAATAAAATAGTTTTATCCTGAAGAGTTTGGGTAGAGGATAAGCATTTGAGAGGATAAAATAAGGAAAGAATACAGAAAGCCATTTGGGGTCATATTGTGAAACGAATTGGACCACAAGAATTTGGAGATATCGTTACTCATAGAATAATGATGTTGAAGATGGTGTAACTAAAGCTTCTTAGTAACAGTTTAACACGGTATGTGACTGTAACACAGGAACAGGGAGAATTATTCATCTCTACCTTTACCAACTGTGTAACTGCTAGGTGACTGTTACCATTGTATAACAACTACTTTTGAAGCTGTCATATATGTAACAACATTCCTGGGTTGTTACCACTTATGACAACCACCTGTGAAGCTGTTATATTCTAGACGAACTTAAATATAGATAAAAGTTTATTGGATTTTCTGTAGCAAAACTCAAATGTTCCTTTTCTTCGTTTATTATAAAAAAGATTTTATTTACACTTTCAAAAAGGATTATCACCGTAAATAAGTCAATGAGCTATGGATGTTAGAAACATAGATGGCAAGCTTATCTGTGAAGCCGGCTTCTTATAGCTGACCTAAACTGACGTCCTCCAGCGGAATGGACCACATGATCACTGCATGATATCTCACTGCTCATGGAAAGTTACTGAGGGTTATGGAGTTATATAAGACTATTGTAATTAACCCGCATTTATATTATGCTACTGTCTAAAATGAGACAGGGACTAATACATCCGAGCAATAGAGGAATGTTGAAGATGACGTTTGACTGAAAATGCTCTTGTTTGCTGGCGATAGCGACTGGGTTTTAAACGAGTGTAGATAAAATTCCTTGAGTGGATGGAAGCCTTAGTTGGTGAAGAGTAATATTGTTGGAATAAACAGTAATTCATGTACAGTTGGCTCGACTCTTGACTTTACCACTTAGCATTCCCAATCCTCTTTCTCCTTCAGATCTGAATTCCAAACACTGAACTCTGAATTCGAAACATTCGCCCAGTTAGTGGGAGGGAGAGGGGAGGGGTGCGCCTGGTTAGTTGTCCTTTTGTGGACGAGGGGGGGAAGCGGGGTACCAGGGGGAGGAGGGAGAATGTACAGTATCTCAGTTGGGAAGATTACTATGCAGAAAAACACTCTGACAATACCCAGAGGGTTTCCTCACCAGAGCGTAATCATCTAACACAAGTCAAATGAAAATACTAAAGCTACAATAGGATTAGAGGGGGATGAATTCATGTTCTAAGTTAGGTGCTCTTCTGCACAAGGGGCATTTATGAGTAAATGAATTACGGATATGTTTGCATCTACAACTGTAGAAGCAGTGAGCTTGTGTTTAACCAACTAACAACAAGGTGGAACTTACCCGGCTGAATAAAATCGCCTGGCTGTAGCCAGAATTAAAAAAAAAAAAAAAAAAAAACATCGCACTGATCAAAACAATCAGGAAGTGGGCACCACGTACTTATTGCAATACAAACTTGATATGAAAAAAAATAGTTCAGTTGGCAGCTGTCCGGTATAGAGTCAGCAAACCACATAGCTCAGTTGTGCCAAACAGTGAGGTTTGTATTACATTAAATATGTGGTGTACACTTCCTGATTGTCTTGATTGCTAATTAATCCCATTAGTACAACGTCAATGCTGCTGATTTTCACTGGCTGCCTAAGCTTTGCACCATGCCTGGGACAAATGGTGAGCAGAAACTTGTGAAGGCCTTGGCTAGAGAAGAAAAGATTGCACTACTGAACAGCATCGAAGACGGCCTTCGGCTTTCAAGCTGCGAATCGGAAACAGTTGATCCGCGGCCAAAAACAATGGAGGTGACAGACAGTTTCAAGGTTGATTAGTAAGAAAGAAAAGAGGGGGAAAGAATTACCAAAGAAAAGTGAGGAAAGTGATAGTGATGAGACCATAAATGATAGGAAGAAAGGACTAAACACGCAGAAGAAAGCAGAAGGAATTCATCTGGGAATAAAACGCAGCAGGCTTGTCGAATGAATCATCGTGACAGTACCAATGTGATGAGCAATCCGGGTGGTGGAAACAATCTCAGGTAGGAGGAGGTTGAACTTTCCAAATTCTTTATGCATGTCATTCTATGAGCAGTTGCTGTGGGCTGCTACACTGAGAAGACAACATAAAAAGTTTGAACCCCTGCTTAAGAAAGGTCATAATAATTCCTATCTGACTGTAGCTGGGGATGAGGCGTTAAAGTTGCTGACGACGAGAGGATTTAAGGAGGTGATCATGCCGATGCCTCAGGACACAGAACAACACACCAAGTTCCCGGTTATACTTAGATCCTCATTTTCTTCTTGACGATACACAATTCGTATGGGTAAAGCGATTCGAAATCCAGTGTGAGAAGAACCAAGTGGTAGCCTTCATGAAGGGGGATGTTCCGGAGAAGATATTCATTTCTGGAAAAGGATATAGGAGAATTGCAAAGTTAATTGAACAACATGTTTTGAGTTACAAGAGCAGAAGGTAGGGCCATATGGCCTGGAAATGTCAAAGTGAATGTCGGTGTCGTTACTGAGGTAAAATCATAATTCAATGTGTAAGTAAAATAAAGTCTTGGCAACATGTTGTGCCCTGCAGGTTTCTCAGTTTGCAATAAGAAGCCACAGATGCGTGGTGCGCGGTGGCAGAGCATGGGGGAAGTGCAGCAGCAAGAAAAGGAGGAAGGACGAGGAGTTGCAGGAGAGACAACTCTACCTTTAACTGAGAACGTGAGGGAGAAGATGGAACAGTGTGGACAAATTGAAGGTAACAGGAAATGGCGCAAGGGCTGAATCGAAAGATGTTCCAGAAGATAAGGTAAATGACGAGTTTGTTGATGTGTATGGTGTAGTAGTTCAACTCCGGCAAGAAATTCGGATGCTTAGAAAAAGAGTAGACGACAACCAGAAAGTAATTTCCCATTTTTGTGAGCAAAGAGATGTGGATGTTGACATAAAAGGAAAGAAGGTTGAAAATAATATAGTAATAAAATCTAACAAAACATCTTTGTTATGGGGACTGGAAATGTGGACATTAGGGAAGAGATAACCCGCAAGTGGGGTGACATACCCGAAGTATTACATGATGTAGTATTAGCTGGAGTGAAATAAGTAGTTGAACAGTTGTTAATAGGGAAAAATGGAGGGCAATAGTTTAGGTATACTTTCGTGGAATGTAAATAGCTTATATCCTTGGACTAACGATGTGCTTGCATATGCACCGTTGTATAAGGTTGGTTTTATTTGCCTTACAAGAGACGGGCACAGAGGATGGTACTTTGATGAATTTATGTGAATATCAATGTTTCCGTTTACCAGCTATTAATTGAAATAATTCAAGAGGTCTGCTAACTTATGTTCTGGAAAATGTAGCTGTTGAATTGCTAATAGTTGACAAGCAGAATGGGTCCAAAGTTTGTGTGTTAAAGTTTACATCTATGTACATCCATAAAGATTGGGTGTTGATGACTTGCCTGAGTGCCAATTTAATGAAGCTAGTGTTTTGGTTGGTGATATTAATGCTAGAAACGGAGTCCTTTGGATTATGGGACTCAGCCACGTTAAGGGAAGGAAATGGGGAATCATGAGCCTACCCACATATGTAGAGGAAGGTTAGACTATGCAGAATGTTTTAATACATGTTAACAAAATACAGAATTAATTAAGCGGAAAAAAGATTGGTTGCCGAAAGACAAAACACAGGAGCTGATCGCTACCATTCAGAATTTGTATACAGATTACACTGGTCAACAAAGTTTTTGTTGCATTGCTATAAACACTTGATTCTACCTAATTTGGGTGTGCTGATCTCATATCTGAAGTTAGTTTCTTTCTGTAAGCTCTAGTTTTTTTGCAATCAAGGTATTTTGAAATTTCAAAATTTCGTCTTCGTCTTATTGACCTCGTCGTCTATCTTGAAAAATATGTCATTAAACTGTCATTAAATGAGCTGGGTAATAAACAATAAAATATTACATATTCTAAATTTATTCAACAACACAATTTGAAACATGTTCCATCTAAAACAAAGGTTGAAATTTGTATAAAACTCATTGTTAGGTAAGAAATTTGTTACTATGAGGAGACAAAGCCCAATCACATTTTAGCCAGGTAGGAATTTGCGCTTGAAGCTCTTGCGTTTGTGAAATGTCTCAGGGCACTCTCGTTTAATGCTCCAGCAGTAGTCTGCCATCATATGTTTGTCCCATCTCCCTTGGTAGCGGTCTTCCATGGTCTTGAGATCCTGATGAAACCGCTCGCCTTGCTCGTCACTTACTGCCCCTAGGTTCTCAGGGAATCTATCAAGATGACTATATAGGAAATGGAGTTTGACACTCATATTGCATCCAAGGTCATGAAAGGCTGACAACATGGTTGCTACAAGGGTTTCATAGTTGTCAGCCTTTTTATTACCAAGAAAGTTTTCCATTACCGCCACAAATGAAAGCCATGCACCCCTTTCCTTGTCGTCCATCTTTCTGACAAAGTCTTGATCACGTACAAGTGCACGAATTTGTGGTCCATCAAACACACCTGCCTTTATCTTCTCAAATGACAAAGCAGGGTGAGCAGAGACTATGTGTTGGAAGCATTCACCATCAGTATTTAATGCTCTGACAAACTGTTTCATCAGGCCCAGCTTGATATGGAGAGGAGGAAATATGATCTTTTCTCGACTGACGATTGGATCAGTGACAATGTTTGGCATACCAGCTTCCAGAGTCTCACGTAAGGGCCACTCCTTCAGGTTCCAATGCCTGTCTCTAGCTCGGCTGTCCCACATGCAAAGAAAGCAGGGATGCTTTGTAAATCCTCTTTGTTGGCCAAGAAGGAAGTTCACCATTTTGAGGTCAACACAAATTGTCCAGTTGTGCTCATGGTATTTTAGCAGGTGAATCACAGTTTTAATGTCATTATACTCCTCTCGTAAGCACACAGAATGACCCACTGGAACAGCTGCATAGACATTACCATTATGTAGTAGCACACACTTCAGGCTACGCTTACAACTATCTAGAAATAATCGCCAGTCATTTGGACTATACAATGGAATCCCTAATTCCTGGAGAAGACCCGGGATATTATGACAGTAAACAAACTTATTCTCCTCTGTAAAGAATGGCACAAAATCCTGTTCCCGCTTTCTGAAGTCTGAAACTTTTGTGGTCTGGTTCAGTAGAGCCTTTTCTTGCAACCTAGAAGCTAGAACTTCTGCTGCATTTTTGGAGAGACCCAAATC
Organism: Homarus gammarus; assembly: GCA_958450375.1. NCBI lineage: Eukaryota > Metazoa > Arthropoda > Malacostraca > Decapoda > Nephropidae > Homarus > Homarus gammarus. Next base: position 423,613 of record CAUDMG010003378.1, read on the forward strand.
ACGCACAAGGTCATTCAGCTCTGGCTGACTAAACTTCTGAGGGGTTGATGACTCTGGTGTACCATCAGAAGAATCGTCGGAATCTGCAAGTATTTCTTGAGTTTCATGTTCACTCTCTTGGTCTTTGTCGCTTCCCTCCTCTTCAGCTGGAGACAACCCATTAAAAACTGGAACTGGTAGCTCATCAGAGTGCAAAGTAGGTCGAATTGCTGAAGGGATACTAGGATACGATATTTTATGTCTGTTTTTCTTGCCAACACCCTTCGTATTGATCAGACAAAAATAGCAGTCAGTTGTGTGGTCCTTCGGTTCTCGCCAGGTCATGGGAATTCCGAACGGTAAGCCCTTACGTTTTCCTTTTGTCCAGTCATGCAGCATTTCTTCGCAGTTATGACACACAGCATGTGGAGCCCATTTTTTGTCTTGGTCGCCAAGAGTAAGTCCGAAGTACGCTTTATAGCCGCGCCTCACAAACGATGTTATATTGCGCCTCTGACGAATAAGCGTGAAGTATCCACAAATATAACAGAAGGCATCAGGTTTGTTCACACATTGATTTCTCTTTGTAGCCATGACCAAATCTGAAAGAAAAAACAGACAAAATTATATCTCCCTATTGATACCATAATCGTGTAATTAATTAATTTGACCGCAAACGGCTAGAATGTAAAACCTCAAATTACATGAAAACTGGAGCATGCAGAACAAAACTGGTTTCAAATATGAAATCAGCAGATCAAAAATGGTAAGAAATGGTAAGGATGTTGATAGCTTTTATGATGATTTATTACATATTATTGATTCTGATTTGACAAGTAAGTGTAGTTATAAAGGAGAATAAATAATGGGGAACATGATATGTACGTTAATGACAAATTGGTTCAGGGATGGAGTAAACGCCTTAGAATGATGCAAAGAGAATGGAGTGCAAATCCAAATGATAATGGAGTCAAGGAAGTACTGAAAGAAACTGCAAAAATTTGTAATGAAATCAAGCAAGAGGCGAGGAATAAATACTGGACAGACTTTGTAGGGAGAATTGATAAAGGCCAAAGCTTGTGTGACAAATGGAAGAAAGTGAATAAAGTGAGAGGTGTTCGAAGTAAGGGCAACAGCTACACTGACCTACAGGCCAGGGCCAGCCATCTTATTAGGAAATTGGTTGGAACTGATAGTTTTGCCGAATTACCTCTGAGTGTGCAGGCCTCATAACAAAGTAAGAGTAGACTTAGGAGTGAGTTAGTGCAAAGTCAGTGTACACTGGAGGATGATACATGTTGTCCTATAATGTGATGTTATTTATTATATGTGTTACGAGTTGGGAATTTAGAAACTGGTTTAGAATATAGTTAAAAGTCTACCCAGATCCCAACAGGCAACAACAATAAAAAACTATACAAACAAAGACAATCGGACTATAAAAGGGTAGACAAAGGATGCGAGTTTTTGTTGTGTATAATAAAGTACAATAAATTCCTTAACAAAATATCCAGCTTTGTATAATTTACCCTTAACCAACCTTAACTTAAACATAGGCAACATTGGCTTAACAGTATATACATATTTATACAACATACAACAATCTGAAGCAAGTGGAGGTGGGAGGTAATATAGGGTTACAATACTCAAGTGCGGTGTTGAAGTGTCTGACGAGTAGGGCTGAGTATTGAAGAAGATGGTAGGTAGTCACTGTGCCGTAGGTTTCCAGGATAGGTAATCCAAGTGTGGTCACTTCCCAGAGTGAACTGAACTCTCCTCGATCCGGAGCTGATGTGGAAGAGTTGGAGGAGGTGACGCAACAACCAGGATATGGAGAAAGGAAACCCGGAGTGGTGACTAAGACTAGTCATACTCGGGTTTCGTCCCCAGATGGCGTTGCTCGGTAGTGCTGGGTAGTTAGATCATGACACAATAGATTGTGTGGTTCGTAATATATGCGATTACAAAGGGAAAGTCTACGGCACCCGGCGATGATGGAATGATATATTATATCCTTAACTGTCAGGCTGATATTAGAGAAAGGACCCTGTTAAACTTGTTTAATAAGACTTATAATGGATGGTGTATCCCTCTTAAGTGTATGAAAACAGTAATTGCACCAATACCAAAGGACAAAGGAGATTTTCGTCCAATATCTTTAACCTCTTGCTTTAGTAAAATGATGGATATAATAGTATTATGCAGGTTGTTGTATACAGTGGAAAATCTTTTGGTGCCCAATTTACATGGATTTATGAAAAGGAGAAGTGCTGCAGACTGTGTTGTAAAGTTTGAATATCTTCAAGTCTACATGCAGGACTTTTGTATATTGAAAAGTGGCCTTTGATAGGACAAATAAAGAAGTCATGCTTGAGGAACTAATTAATTTAGAGGTTTCTGTTAAGTTGCTGAAATGGCTTGTGGATTACTTTAGTAGCAGAATGGCTAATGTGATGTTTGAGGGTTAGTACGCAGAAGAAAGAGAGATGGAGTTGGGGACTCCACAGGGAGGTGTACTTAGCCCCACTCTTTTTTATATATTGTTGAACATAATGGCACGCTTCGAATTTCCTGTACATACACAGGTTGTAATATAAACTGATGGTAAACGTTTACAATGTAAAGGTATGCAAGTGGCTTTAGATGCATTAAGTACACTTGTTTGTAATGAGCCTTGTAATTAACAATGAAAACTAAATATCAGATCAGAAATTATGTCAAAAGGATTTAGATTTTAATGGAATAAGGCTAAAAAAAGTTTTGGTTTACAAATACCTCGGGATGCACATTGGGTAAAAGTCCAGCAGCAAATTGAGTGAGGTGCAATACCTGGAGAATGCATGTAAAGGACGTTTAAGACCTTTAAGAGCTTTGGCATGGAAGGGAAATGACGCAGGTATTCCTATTTTAAGGATGGTTTATATCAGTACTATACGTTCAGTTATTGAGTCTGCAGCTCCCATCCTTATAATGTACAGTAAGAAACTTATTCAAAAGCGGATCTGTGTAGCTTCTCCGAATGGGTAGGTAGAAACTTGGTTAAATTCAATAGTAATAAAACACAGTATTTACCAATTACCCTTTCCAAATTAGCTGATCTGCCACCAATCACATTTCAGGATGCAATCATTCTGCTAAATTCTAAAATATATATGCTAGTCCTCACCATTTCCTGTAATATGTCATGGAAGTCACACATCCACAACATTGCTAAAGTTGCTTCCCGAAAGCTGGGAATGCTGTATAGATGACGTAGCTACTTCACTCCTGAGCAGTTTCTTCAGGTTTATAAGGGATTCATTCGTCCTAACTTGCAGTACTGCTCTCTTTTTTTCAGGCTTTTCTTCTGTCCAACTGTTAGATAGGGTGGAATCAAAGGCATTTCGTCTTATTAACTCTCTTTAGTTGATAGTCTCTCTTCCCCTTCTCTTCGCCGAAATGTTGCTTCACTCGCTCTCTTTTACAGTTTTATTAACGGGCAATGTTCGGTGGATTTGATATCCTGTGTACCGCCGCCATGACCGTGGGCTCGTAAAACTCGTGTTGCCCGCAGTGCCTACCGTTTCTGTATGGATATCGGTCACACTAGAATAACCTGTTATAGTACATCCTTTTTTCCTATACACAGCCAAACTGTGATGTGCTCTGTCTTCCTTTGTGTTTCCCTCCTCTTACAATCTGTCTCACTTCACAAAGCTGGTTTTCCGGCATCTTCGTGGTGTAGATTAATAGACTTTTTCTCTTCATTTTTTAATTTATGTTTACTCATATTTTTTTCTCCCCCAAGGCCCTGGCGTGGTTCGATGACCTATGACCAGGTGGGCTATTCCGTGCAAAAAAGCTGCTACTATTAGGACCATTAGTAGAGGAGGATATAATAGTTATTCCGTACAATAATGTGCTTAAAAGAAAGAACAGATCTTGGCTATGTGTCCAAGTATGCAAGGTTACTGTAAAATATTATGATGGAGTATTGAGTAGATAAATATTGCATTTCATTACAAACTTATTTAAGGTTTAGACCATGGCAGGAAGGATGCATTGCAGTAGATATTTTATAACTTGAGGGGAAATATAAGATTGGCATCTCAATTTTTTACGAAATCACTTTTTAGAGAAATCTCTTTGCCCAGGCTAAACACTGTACATATACTATATATTGTGATGGTTCATAACGGTCAAGCGGGATGTGGTGTTTTCATTAGGGAATATTTTATCAATGAGTGTTATGCAGATGAAACAGGTTGTAAAAGAATTAATGATAACACATCATCCACGCTGGCTGAACTACATGCAATTTGTGAAGGACTTCAGGTTACTATAGAGATATTTAAAGAAACATATTTTTGTTTATAGTAAAAGTGCATTGGAAGCTTTGCAGAGTAAAAATCTATGTAACTCTCATATTTTTAATATCTGTAAGCGACTGGTCATATTAATGCAAGAAATGGAATGTACTGTGCAGTTTGTATAATAATAATAATAATAATAATAATAATAATAATAATAATAATAATAAACGGTTTATTAACAGAGTTGCAGCCGGTAGCTGAAAATATACAGACTTACATTTGATTTAGACATAATGATATAATATGCGTTGAATATATTTACAGGGCTATACAGTACATAAATCAGGAGTTGTTTATTATTTCACAATAGATAGGATGGTGCTATTCTTATATCTATGGGTGCAGGCTCTTATGGGCTGAATTTTGTTGTAGTGGCACACTGCGTGAGGTGGGGGGGCTGCCAGTGGCAGGAGGTGGCGATGACGAGGGTGGTGCATTAGTTCACTGCTAAACGTTGCCAGTGCTTGGTGGTGGAGGTCACTGAGGGATGGTTTTTCCAGGGTGGAGAGAGCGTTGATGTTGCCTGAGTATCCTGCGCCGAGCATGATTCTGCATGCCCTTTTCTGTACCTTCTCTAGCCGACGTTGTTGTGTAGAGTTGAGAGAAGACGACCAGGCTGGTGATGCATACGTTAGTTTGGGGAGAATAAAAGTGTTGTAGATAGTCCTCAGCTGTGGCCTGGGTGTCCCAAGTGACCTAAGTCGTCATAGCATTTAGAGTCGGTACGAGGCTGCCTTGACTGTGTGATTTACATGGGCCTTCCAGTCCAGTTTGTTGTCTATAGTTACACCCAGGAGTTTAGCAGACTGCACTAACTGGAGACGATGGGCACCCACTGTGACTGCTGGAGCTTGCACTGGAGTGGTGGTGTTATTGATGTGCATGACTACGGTTTTGGTTTGGTTGATGGTGACCTTGTTCTCCATAGTCCATGCCTATAGCCTGTCCAAGGTGCCTTGTAGCGATGAGTAGTCTGGTGCGGTGTTGTCCACTGTAACCCCCACAGTGCAGTCATCTACGTATTTCCACCTGTGAGGCATGTCCGATAGAACGTCGTTGATCAGGATGAGGAAGCACAGTGGTCCCATCTTGGTTCCCTGGAGAACACCGCAGGTGAGGTGTTGGAATGTGGAGACCGAGCCCTGATACCTCACTGCCTGACGACGTCCACTCAAGAAATCAGTGACCCATGAGACCAGGTTGGTGGGCAGCCCTAGTGCAATGGCATTGTTGATAAGAGTGCAGTGATCAACAAGGTCAAAAGCCTTCCTGAAGTCAACAAGGGCAATGGCCAGTGATGTCTTACGTTTCTGCAGGTTTTTGTGCAGAAAATCCAGAAAGCTCAATAAGCAGTGTAATGTAGAGGAGGTCCTCATATTACCAAATTGCTGTGTATCAATTGACTGATAGATTCTAGCAAATGCCCACTCAAAAACAAAGTCTTCACAGAGTAGGCTGGGTATGGGGGTAATGGCAACTGGCCTGAGGTCGTTAAGGGACTGTGGGGTGGTGACCTTGGGGATGGGGGTGACAAATGCGGTTTTCCATGAATTAGGGCATTTGCTTTGTCTGAGGGATGCATTAATAATAGAACAGAGGGGGGGGGGGTGGCAAGTTCGACTGCAAACTCCTTGTATACTTTGATTGGAAGGTCAATTGGAGTCGTGGAGTGTTTGGATTAAAATTTCAGGCGTTTGTTGGCGATTTCAAATGGTTGAACACTGGGAGGAGGAGGGGAGGGGGAAGGTAAGTAAGCCGGGGGGAAAGTGAGGTCAAGAGTGGGTAACGTATGACAGATGATAGCAAAGTGGTTATTAATTATCTCAGCTGCCTCCTCACTAGGTAAATGTGAGATGAAAGGAAGTGTGGGAGACTGACGGTCGAGACCACAGAGATCTTTTACCTTGGAGTACCACTGACCGATGTCGACTTCCTTAAGGCCGTGCACTTTCCTGGGATAATAATTCTTCTTGGCCGACTTGATTTCCCTGATGACCTGGTTACGTAAACTTTTGTACAGGCGGTTGTTGGTGTAGTATGCCTTGTTCCGCTGCTCAAAAAGTCATTTTATGCGGGGGGCAATCCACGGGACACCATCGGGATGGACCCTCAGTGTCTTGGTTGGAAAGAAGTGGTGGTAGGCTTTGGTGATAGTGTCCAGGTAATTATCCCACTTCTTCTGCACATCGTCTAACATAATCACTTCAGTCCATGGATACCGGGTTATCCATTGTCCGAAACGCCGCATAGCAGAGTCATGATGAGGTCAAGGGTGGCATTCCCATGTGTGGGAAAGTCAACTATTTGTGTAAGGTGGAGGTGTTGGGTGATGTCACTGATGTCTTACTCATTGAAGCCACTGCATATCACTAGTTTAGCACATGGAAATCTGGATCTCAGTGAGTCAGCAGTGTTTATTTTATGAGTACATTGGCGGTTGGTGCGCGGGGGGGGGGGGTGATAGCAGACACAGACAATGAGGGAGGCAAGCTGGCGAGGGTGGAAGGTGGGAGTGACCTGAACCCACAAGGCTTCAACCTCTTCAGGTACATTAAAACCTAGGGGTGATGGTTTGAGGTCACTGCGACAGTCCAGAACTACACCCCCACCTCTCCTGTCCTTTCTAAGGTGGTGAAATAACTCATAGTTTTCTATG
>CAUDMG010003379.1:0-25000 GCA_958450375.1 Homarus gammarus
ACTTTTATTATTCCGTCTGTCTGTCTGTCTGTCTGTTTATTAGTCGGCCTCTGTCTATCTCTCATGGACAAGATATATGTTGTGTGTGTGTGTGTGTGTGTGTGTGTTGCCGCGACCATCAGGGCGGTGTGTGTGTGTGTGTGTGTGTGTTGCCGCGACCATCAGGGCGATGTGTGTGTGTGTGTGTGTGTGTGTGTTGCCGCGACCATCAGGGCGGTGTGTGTGTGGAGGCGGGCAGTTTGCCTCCAGCTCCTGGTGCTCTGAGCTCCAGGGTAAACATTTTCCGCCGCTTGAATTGAATCACTCCTTCCTCCCCAGACGAACATGTTTACCTGGAAATTGTTTGTTTTTTTTGTGAGCTCCACTTTGAGGCCTCGGTGGTGGGAATATATATTAAAACCTTGTGTCTTGAGCAGTAACTGCACGCTGAGCACCTCCATAATTTCTCAGTTCATTTGTATGTTGTACTTGGTTTCTTCTTAATTCGTGGCATTCAGTCGAATATTTCCTTTGCTTTCTGTTGGTCTGTTCCTCTTGCAATGTGTCCTAATTGTTGTCACTCCAGTTCTCTCTCTCTCTCTCTCTCTCTCTCTCTCTCTCTCTCTCTCTCCTCATGCATATAACCTACTCCTTGTGGTCTTGTCTTACCCGGGAGTCTTGTGGTCTTGAAAATCCCGGTGTGTCAGCTTGAGGTACAGGTGGTGTGTGTACCCTGAGACACTCACGTAAATATCACACTTTTCTGTACTGCCAGACTCCCACAACATCCTCTCACCCCCCCCCCCCCACCCCACAGTTCTTGTGTGGGTTGTGTGGCCACGAGATCTTTGGTGTGTCTCTCCCTTCGCGATTTTTTGATAGAAACTCAATCTTTTTCTGTCAGTGTTCAGACATACACAAACTCCTGCCGAGGTGTTATCAGAGTGCTAGACTACCTTGGTGGTTCGGCTCCGGGTAACGCGTGTCTAGAAGCCCACTTTGAGCTTTTGGTGTCATAACATACTCTTGTCTGTGTGTTGGGGATCAGGGCGGGAATCCTCTTGATACGAAGGTTTAATATTTTCCCTAATTTTCCCTAATTTTCCCTAAGTGAAGATAAGGGAAAACAGGCAGAGAAGGTCGACTCTCACTGAGCTCCAGTTAGGAGACAAAATTAAGTTAAAGAATCTTTTTGGGAACGAATCTGTAAAATTAATTTGTCTGGTGTTTCGTAAATCTGTCTAGTTAAGGCCGAGTCTCAGTGTAATTAAATACAATGTCTAACTAAAGTAAAGTCTCATGGCAATCTTTGTGCCATTTTTGGATTTTTTTGGTCTGTTTTAGCATTTATACAAATAGCAAACATATCTATTAACTCTCTGGTATCCGAATAGTTGTTTATCGGCTGGGGTTCGTATGCCATGCTCTCAGGGTTCGAATCCCGACTGAGGGTTTGTTTCAGTGGCGTTGATATATAGATTGGCCTTAAATGCGTATCTCAAGTGATCAAGAATACGCGGTTATCAGAGAGGCTGGTGAATGGTTGGAGCACCACGTGAGGCGCTCCTCGTGTCGGGTGAGTATTGTTGTGAGGGAACCAGCTGTCACCATCTGTCTTACTTACCTCCTCACCCCCCTCCCTCCCACCCCTCTCTCTCTCTCTTTCTCTCTCTCACACACACACACACACACACACACACACACACACACACACACACACACACACACACACACACACCTTGATCTAAGTCTTATGATAAGAATGGAACTTTGGGGTCAAGACTCATTCTGCCAAATTACTTCAATGATGACTTGTGGAGTGGTAAGTAGGTTGACCTGACAGGGAAGAGGAGTGAGGGAGGGGAGAGGAAGAGAGGAAGGGAGAGAAAGAGGGGAGGGGAGGGGAGGAGGGGAGGGTAATATAAGGGTATTGGAAGGATAGAGAGGAAAGTTAAAGGGAAAGGGAAGGGAAAAGAGGGAGGGGAGGGGAGGAGAGGCGAGGGAAAAGAGTCAGTAATAGAAGAGAGGGGAGGGGAGAGAGGGGGAAGGGGGTAGGGAGGTCTGAGAGGGTATATGAAGGTGGGGGAAATAGAAGGTACTAGTAGACAGGGGAGGAAATGTGAGTATAAGGAAAGGAAAGGAAAGGAGGATAGATTTAGGTAAGGAGAGACTACAGGAAGAGAGGAGGGAGTCACGTAATAAAGAGGTGGTACAACTCCCCTTTGCACGTCAGATTGGGGAGGAAGGTGAAAGGGGAGGGAGGTGAAGAGGAGATGGGGGTGAAGGGGAGAGGGGAGGGAGGTTGGGAGGGAGGGAGGTGAGGGGAGAGGAGAGAGCTGGAAGGGAGGTAAGTGAGGAGGGGAAGCAGGTGGGGCGGGGGGGGGGGACATTCGAGCAAGTTCTTCTGGCCATAAGTTAGCACCTGAGGATCTTGACAACATCATATACAAGAAGGGAACACCTGATCTTGCTCTTCTGGTTACTCGTGATAAACATCCATCCGTCAAGTCAGGAAAAGGTGAACATTTTAAGCTGATTAAAGTTACTCCCCCCCCCAAAAAAAAATCCCTCACTCCTTAAAAACATCCAAACGTGAGGTCAGAAAAGCCAAATATTATGCTGATTATACTTAGCCCCCCCAAATACCCGTCAAACGTGAACAACATCCATCACTTTTAGATCAGGAAAGACATATACTGAATGTAACTTAAGCCCCAAACCTTCCTCACACGTAGAATGATTCCTTCATTTAAGTCCGAAAATGTGGTCATTCAACTACCTACGAATAACCAGAGTTTTTCTTTTTCTTTTTCTTCTTTTTTTTAGAATCGAGAAAAATCTAACACAAAAAATCTTCTCTGTGGAAACCTTTTTTTTCTTGATTTATCGTCGTTATTAAGACCCAATCCCGCCATGGTCTGATTTATTACCCTATACCAGTTACCCCCTGGGAGAGAGAGAGAGAGAGGGAGAGAGAGAGAGAGAGAGAGAGAGAGAGAGAGAGAGAGAGAGAGAGAGAGAGAGAGAGTCTTCCTCTTCTGCTCCTCCTCGTCCGCTATTTTTTCCTCACCTCTCATCTGTTTTTTTTTTGTTAGCTTAATGATTTTTATCCTTCCTTTCCACCTCCCCTCCCTTCCTTCCCTCCTCCCCAGTCCCTAGCCAGCTGCGTCCCTTCCTCTTGTTGCCTCATCCCTCCCTACCCCCCTCCCTCCCTCTTGCTTCCTCTTTCCATCACTCTGACCTCCACCTTCCTTACCTCTTACTTCCTTCCCCCCCTCTTACCTACCTGTTATCTATACCCCCTTACTATTACTTGCTACACCTTCCTTCTCTATCATATCTCTGTTATCTTCTCCTTCCTTGTTATCTGTTACATCCTTCTCCTTCCTTTTCATCTCCACATTGGTCTGCAGATCCAGGTCCCTCCCCACCAGCCTTCAGGTCCCTCCACGCCATTCTCCAGGTCCCTCCGCACAACCAGAGCCCTGAAACACCCCCCAGGGCCCTACAGGCTGGCCGTCCTGCCCCTAACATCGTCTTCCTCCTGACAGCCTCAAACGTAAAAAAGAGAACTGCCCATTTGTTACTAATCTTTATGTCTTGGCTACGCGTTGCCGCCTCCCTCCTCGTCCATTCACTTCCCTCCGTTCCCTCCACCCTTTTCCCCTTCCCTCCGTTCCCTCCACCCTTTTCCCCTTCCCTCCGTTTCCTCCACCCTTTTCCCCTTCCCTCCACCTCCTTCCTCGTCCCTCTCACCCCCCTCGTCCTATCTCGCCCCTCTCCCTTCCTCATCCTCCCTTCATCTCCCTCTATGTCCTCCCCCCCTCCCTCCCTCCACCATTCGCCCTCCATTCCCTTCACTTCTCTCCCTCTTCGTCCCTCCTCTTCCCTCTACCTTTCTTCCTCCTCCCTGCGCCCCTCAGTGTTGTTTTGATGACGTCACTCACTCACATCTATAGATAAACAAACTGTTGCCCTTAACAAAAGACCAGGTGTGAGATAAGCATTCATATAGATACTTCTTTATCTATCTATCTAACCTCTCAGCTCATACTACTTTCACAGCTCACGTCACGAGATAACTAGGAATATATGGGGTTCATGAAGACATTTGTGTCCTCAGCTCACCAGACTCCACGACTGAGAGATATGGGAGGTTATTAAGATGAAAAATGACCCCATCAACAGTAGGTAAGATGAGACAGCCATGGTCATCTCTCAATTTCAGGAGCTGGGAAAGACAGATGCTTGTGGTGTGACAATGAGGGATAGTTGCTAGTGACGGGAACTCTCTCTCTCTCTCTCTCTCTCTCTCTCTCTCTCTCTCTCTCTCTCTCTCTCTCTCTCTCTCTCTCTCTCTCACCATGGTGCTCACCCCTCTTACCTGTCACCAAGAAGGACTGGCAACTTTTAATAAGCTTGTTTACCATCTTTCGGCTGTACCTCAATATGGTGTAAAAATGCCTGTGCTGCATACCTGTCTAGTGTGGTGGTGGTGGTGGTGGTGGTGGTTGTTGTGGTGGTGGTAGTAGTGGTGATGGTTGTTGTGGTGATGGTGGGAGTAGTGGTGGTAGTTCTATGTATATATCTTAGTATTAGTATGTAGATCTGTGTGTGTGTGTGTGTGTGTGTGTGTGTGTGTATAAAATGCTTTTAGGTCTATGGTACATCTAGGTATATTTATGAATACACTTATGCCTGTGTTTGCGAGTATTTCCACCCGTGTATAAAAGCCTAATGGTGTTTGGTGGCTTTCAGTGGTCAACGGGAGTGTGTTGTCATGGTGTGTGTGTGTGTGTGTGTGTGTGTGTGTGTGTGTGTGTGTGTGTGTGTGTGTTGGGGAGTGAGTGTTTTCATACTCAGGTAACAGAGTGTGTATGCTCGTCAACATACCACAGTGGGGAAAGCTCGGTAAAGTGACTCAGTCCGCGTGTTACAACTTCCCTTGGTCGACCCGCAATACATGGGGAATAGAAGCACCTGTCTCATTCATTTTCATTCTCTCTCTTTTTTCTCTCTCTATCTTTCTCTGTTTCACGATAGATAAAGAGAGAGAGAGAGAGAGAGAGAGAGAGAGAGAGAGAGAGAGAGAGAGAGAGAGAGAGAGAGAGAGAGAGAGAGAGAGAGAGAGAGAGAGAGAGACTCGTTTTCCCCACCCTTGTAAAGTCGGCACGGCATTATCTCTCTCCCACACACCCTGGCCCAATGGTCGAGGCTCCTCCTGGCCCACTGGTCGAGGCTCCTTCTGGCCCAGTGGTCGAGGCTCCTCCTGGCCCAGTGGTAAAGGCTCTTCCTGGTCCAGTGATCGAAGCTCCTCCTGGCCCAGTGGTCGAGGCTCCTTCTGGCCCACTGGTAGAGGCTCCTTCTGGCCCAGTGGTCGAGGCTCCTCCTGGCCCAGTGGTAAAGGCTCTTCCTGGTCCAGTGATCGAAGCTCCTCCTGGCCCAGTGGTCGAGGCTCCTTCTGGCCCACTGGTACAGGCTCCTTCTGGCCCACTGGTAGAGGCTCCTTCTTGCCCAGTGGTCGAGGCTCCATCTGGCCCAGTGGTCGAGGCTCCTCCTGGTCCAGTGGTCGAGGTTCCTCCTGGGTGACGGATGCTGGTCACGTCTCACCCACCAACCCTGGCCTCCGTCGGCTCCTGCTGGCGGTGGTGTTACTGCCACTGCTACTGTTGCTGTTATTAGCGTCTCTCGCTACCACTGCTGTTGCTGCTGTAACTCATTTTTACATTTTCTATTGATGTTATTGTTACTACTTCTATTGCTACTACTACTACTAAAACTACTAATTCTACTACTAATCTACAGTACTAATCTCACTACTACTAGTACTACCAATCTACTAATCTTACTACTACTACAATTACTTCCACCTCTCCTACTGTGGGCTTTAGTTAACGCTGCTGTATCGCCACTACTACTGTGTTGCTGCTGCCTTTTGCTGTTAGCTGTAGAGGTCGAGGATTCGTCGACCTCCCTGATCAATACCTCTCTAACGCCCACCACCCAAACTAGGGAGTCGAACACGTGTTTTGTTGACCTAACCCAGAGAGTTGTCCTTCATGGATATGTAAGCAAATCTATCCTGTGTCTATTATGTCATTATGTTACGAAGCGTTTAATCTATTCAGCATCTATTAATATGTATTATCTATTGAATGAGTCTATTATCTATTGAATGAGTCTATTACCTATTGAATCTATTATATATTTAACGAATCTATTATCTATTGAGTGAGTCTATTATCTATTGAATGAGATTATTATCTATTAAATGAGTCTATTATCTATTGAATGAGTCTTATCTATTGAAAGAGTCTATAGAATATTGAATGAATCTATTATCTATTAAATGAGTCTATTATCTATTGAATGAGTTTATTATCTATTAAATGAGTCTATTATCTATTGAATGAGTTTATCTATTAGATGAGTCTATTATCTATTGAATGAGTCTATTGCCTATTGAATCGTATTATATATTTAACGAATCTATTATCTATTGAGTGAGTCTATCATCGATTGAATGAGTTTATTATCTATTAAATGAGTCTTATCTACTGAATGAGTCTATTTTGCATCTACTCTCATTTATAAATTAATCATTCGGTTTATTAATATCGGTTTTATTCTATGCTTTTGAGAGATAAATCTATTATAAAATCTATCATTATCTATTAAAAATCAATTCTATTTGATACTCAGGTAATGTACGATAATGATAGACTAACATGGAAGGATTACTGCAGGTATACACACACAGGTGTTATATATTTAGTGGTGATAATAACAGAGGTATAAGGTAATACTTTCTTAGCTGACGTATTACCATCTTTAATCTCACCCTTAGGACAAGATCTCTCACGTAATATTTTAATCTACAATAAATAATACTCATATGGTATTATACTCCCTTGCAAGTAATATTCCTTTGTAAATAATATTCTTTGTAATATTCACGGCCGCATTAAGAAACATACAACAATAATATACCCTTAAAAGTAATATTCGCTCTGTAATATTCAGGAACACAACAAGAAACACTCAAAAGGAATATTCTCTTGTAATATTCAGGCTCATACTTCAACATACCATCAGGCACACAATTGCTTTCAGGTCAGGTTGTTGTAAATCAATCGAATATTCACGTAGAAATGTCGTGCTTTGAGTCACCCAGCCATGGATTAGAGGGGGTGAGAAGCCATAAACACAGATGATGAGGTGCTAAGTGAGGGGTGAGGGGGGGGGTGTTTTATATGGGGGGGTGGGAGGGGGGTGATGGTTTATGGGGTGAGGGAGGGGTGAGGGAGAGTGTTTTATAAAGGTGGAGTGGTGAGGGAGAAGTGAAGGAGAGAGCTGTGTGTGTGTGGGTGGGGGGGGTGTTTTATAGGGGTGGTGAGGTGGTGTTGGGGGTGAGGGAGGGGTGAGAAAAAGAGGTGTGTGTGCGGGAGTGTTTTATAGGGTGAGGGAGGGGTGATTTATAAGGGATATGGGGATGGTGGTTTATGGGATGAGGGGTGATGGGTGAAGAGGGAAATAAGTGGAGGGGAAAAGGGAAAGTTGTGATGAAAAATAACGCTGAGAGGAAATAGTGATGAAAGGAAATCGTGGAAAGATGAAATAATGGTGAGGGGAAATAAAGGATTAGGTGATTAAGGGGAGAGAAGGGGAAGAGAATAGGGAATAAGGGGAAAGGTGAGAAGTGAGGGGAAGTTATGGACATAGTTAAAGGAAAATACCGATAAACAGAAAGAATAGTGAGGGAAAAAAGGGGAGAGTGGGAGAGGTAAAGGGAAAAGGGAGGGTGAGAGGAAAATGGTGGGGGGTGAAGAGAGGGGGGTGAGGGGAAATGCAACGCCAGGCAATACAAATGAAGAAGGTTTTTCATGCGGACGTTTCATTAAACAGTGAAATAGAGTTTGGCCAGCAACAATATCCCCAAAGTTTGGTTAAAATGCGTGTGGTGGCGCTGTGGTCAACTGCTGTGGGGCTGTGCTTTATTGCTTTTAATTGTACCTGTGCTATGTATGTATGTATGTATATATACCAACACATACATACATACCTACATACATACATACACACATACCCACATACATACATACATACATACAAACATACATACATACATACATACAAACAAACATACATACATACATACATACATACATACATACATACATACAGACATACATACAATAAGTTTATCATCTCTGTAAAACAATAATAATAATAGAGTGCTTGTATGACAGTATTAATTAGCAGTTCACATGGCAGGTAACTCGACTCCTGTCTGGCCCACCGAGACAGATAACGACACACTTAATAACGTTGTTTGAGCCAACTACCGTGGGTCTTTTATTACGGAGTTCACGTACGGTCTTTCACGAACAGATACCCGACAGTAACAACGGACCGTATTCTAGTACCGTACCAAAACGTACTGATTGTAGGAAGTACCACGATAGGGTTTAATTACGGACGGGTTCAAGTACCACGTTTTGATACCACCATTTATGTACAATACCAACTACCACGTACAAGTAATCCGATACCAACGAACTGGGTATTTAGACGTCGTACCAAAACACAATGGATAAGTAATTTGCGACATCTACTTCCTTCCGACCAACATATTGCACTGAACCTGACTGGACGAGAAACCAAATTGTAAAAGCACGTGTCAACAGGCGGAACCAACTTAATACCACAATTAGGCGGTATTAAGAACGGTATCAAAGGTAAATGTTGAAAGCCTGGTCCGCGCGTGTGTGTGTGTGTGTGTGTGTGTGTGTGTGTGTGTGTAAAACTCGTCAATCGGTTTTATAATCTTTTTGGGTTAATTATTATTATTATTATTATTATTAGTAGTAGTAGTAGTAGTAGTAGTAGTAGTAGTAGTAGTATTAGTAGTAGTAGTAGTAGTAGTTGTAGTAGTAGTAGTAGTAGTAGTATTGCTTTGACCAGTGTTCTATTGCTTTCGTGTGTGAGGCGTTTGTGTCACCCTCGCCTGACTTGTCACTACAACTACACTCACCTCTAATAACACCCTCGCTTACTACACCCTCCCTCCCTCCCTCCCTCCCTCCCTCCCTCTCTCTCTCAGACTACACCCTCCCTCCCTCTCTCCCTCCCCCCACTACACACTCCTTCCCTCCCTCTCTCCCCCATTACACCCTCCCTCCCTCTCTCCCCCACTACACACTCCTTCCCTCCCTCTCTCCCCCATTACACCCTCCCTCTCTCCCCCACTACACACTCCTTCCCTCTCCCTCTCCCACACTACACCTTCTCTCCCCCTCTCCTCCACTACACCCTCCCCCCTCTCTCCCCCAGTACCTCCTCCCCCTCTCTTCCCCAGTACACCCTCCCACCCCACATTCCATTTCCCCCCACTACACCCTCCCTTGCTCTCTTGCCTCTACTCTAGTGCTCGCTAAATTTTAGCAGCATCTGAATATTTTAAGCTGGTATTTAGATTGAGAGAGAGAGAGAGAGAGAGAGTTAATATCAGTCACCTCAACACAGTCACAACTTCCTCCCTGTCACCTGTACTGAATCAATGATGTTACCTGATCAATAAACCACATACAAATAAAGTTCTAACCTTACCTGGAGTATCACAGCAACACGACAATTCGCCAGGTTACAGCAGGACGCAGCCGCTGTGTTCTAATTAATTTGGCTCACATACTTCCTTGATATTACAGGAACCTTAGCTGGAAAACATTCCTTGGGGAAGGCGGCTGCTCACAACAGGCACTGTCAGGCACTGTTAGGCACTGTTAGGCACTGTCAGGCACTGTTGGACTCTGTTATTAAAGCAATGAGCACGTCAATTTTGGTGCCAGTGTTAGGGTGTATGTTTTGTTATGGGTGTAAGCATAGTATATATATATATATATATTCCTTTTTTGTCTAATATTACAGTTTTTCAATTCACTTTACTGTTCAATCCCGGACAGATACCAAACATATGGCTACATTGCTACATTGCTACACTGTTACATTACATTCCCTGACCAATAGAATACAAAATCGAGTAAATTCGGCAATAAACTTGTTAATTAAACGCTACATAGTTTAATTCTACCGTCATGTGGCCGAACAAAAACACGAACATAGACGGCAGGATTTGTGGTAACTCTTCCTGAGTGTGGCGCAGCTGTAATGAACTTAATGCAAATACAGAGAATTTCTGGTCGAATATTGTGTTTATATAATACCAGATTGGCGATCAATATTACATGGTTACATCACGACTTTGTTACGCTGGTAGAAACTAAACGAGGGAAAAACACATAACTGGATCAATAAAATTATACACTTTTCAAATTATAAAATAACCTTATAATAAAATACGTAAATATGGTCATTATTCCAGTTATAAAACCCCTTTTTTCTAATATTCTTATCATACCGAACTAACACCATGTGGAACCCGTAATCACAGTGTTTTTTCCTCTGAAAGTTCACACTGTATATACCCTACAAAAACACTATGTAGAACCCTTTGTGTTTTTCTACTTAAAACACCTGGCTGAATACACCTGACAACTACACCTGTCTGATCCTACCTGAACTTTAGAATATTAAAAGAAAAAACACAACACTACACACACACACACACACACACACACACACACACACACACACACACACACACACACACACACCACTATGACATTCTTAAATAATCCTCTAAGTTATGACGCTAAATAAGTAACAGCAGGTAAGATTATCATCATTAAGACACCTGTTGGACATTACAGGTATGTTACACTGGCTGGACAATTAGTGACCTTGAACTAAACTAAAAGGAATTTAACCTCAATCTGTTGTACATTGTCCTGAGGAATGATTAATAAAGAAATAAATTGAGGTCATTATTACACTGTATTAACCCAGGGGAATGATATTGGTGGTTACAATAAAGGAACTATCTATTTGTATCAAAATAAAATAACTGTTGTATAATAAAAATAAAATAAGAATGAAAGTAATTGATTGAAAATAAAATAGAAGTCATTAGTTTGATATATTATGTTTAGGGGATATTTTATTATTGGGGAATTAAAAACCGTCTTTAACTGTATCGGCATATAACTAACTGTTGTATACTAAATAATAAATATGTAAGTAAAGTAAAGACTGGCATTATAACTGTTAATACATTTTAGTAATTTTAGAAATGAAAATGAAATAAAATTTATAATGGATTTTATTGAGTTATTCTATGTAGAAAAAATATATAATAATTCTGAGTTTCATTGCATTTTTATTTGTAATTTAACAATATATTCAGGTGTATTTTATTAAGATATTCTAATGTTAGTATTTTACAATTTACTGCCACGGATTATCTTTACTTGGCAAAAGAGACTTACATAAAGTTACCTGAAAATTAACAGTGAACTCTTCCTTTCCGTTTTACAATCTGTTTGATATATTTTTAGAGTTAAAGAGAACGCTGGTTGGGAACTCTTACAGCGCCGTGTCCAACACCTTTGAACTTCCTCAAATAGGGCCATCAACTATGAGTCCAGGTGACAGTGCGTATAGCGTATGAATAATTCTCTTTGACGCCGCTGGACCGCTCGAGGTTCTCACTCAACTGACAGGTTGAGTCGCAACAACACGCACTACCTTAAGTTACGACCACAGCCCTCCTCCTCCTCCTTCTCCTCCTTCTCCTCCTCCTCTTCCTCCTCCTCCTCCTCCCCAATACTAATCATTTACCTGTTGACACGCGCGTACCTGTGCTTGTGTGAAGGAAAGAGGGAGGTGGGAAGTAAGGATAATAAGAGGGTGTGGAAGGAAAGGGATGGAAGAGAGGGAGGGAGAGGGATCTATGTGTATCTATGAAAAAGGGAGTGTGGGTGAGGAGGGAGTTAGGGAGTGAGGGTGGGAGGGGGTGATAGATGGAGGGTGTATGTGTAAGTATAGATCCATTCTTCTCCCTTTATACTCCCTAATAATCTCCCCTTTTATCCACTCCACTTCTTTCTCCCTCCCTCTAACCCTTCTTCTAGGCACAGAGACAGCAGCGTGTATCTGAACGTTGTAACAGACCATAGGAAAGTGTGTGTGTGTGTGTGTGTGTGTGTCGTGTAAATACTGCAAGTGTTCTCTGTTGGCGATCTGGAATTCCTTTTCTCACCACACACACACACACACACACACACACACACACACACACACACACACACACACACACACACACAAAACTACTAATATAAAACAACCCTTCTACAACTAAACAAAAGACCTCTTGTTGTATTACTGAACAAAAAGAACTTTTATTTACCACCAAACTTTTATACAGCTCGAAAGAAGAGCTTTTGTGAATATATAATGAAACTCCGATAACTTCATCCAACCTTACGTCAATTACTATTTTCTATTGAGTCAAACAACTAACTTTATGATGATTGGCTCAAACAACCACACACGTGACTTGAAGAATTGACGAGTTGTAGAGTTGAGGGGCTGCATAAAGCTGAACGTGTAGAGATATAAAGTAGTCACTGAAGAGTTGAAGACACGATCAACCTTACTTGCTGACGTAATTAATGCTGACTGAATGGAAGATAAATTGTAATTGAATGATAATTGAATGGTGATTGAAAAGTAAACGAATGGTGATTGAATGGTGATTAAATATTAATTACAACACACACACACACACACACAGACACACACACTGACTTACCTCAAATCAATAACCAGATGCTAAAATATATTCATTAACATGTAAATTTAATTTCTTCAAAAGGTCGGAAAGTATTAACATGCTAATAAGATGAGACTAGAAGCTCTTTTTAGTGTTAATCGTATAAGGATGATGGAATGTGCTGGTCGGAGCTTATTAAGGCGGCAGATGCTTTAAGTTCTATTTGTGGATTAAATATTGATTATGTGTATCAAGTTGTGGGTGGCTGAGTTCAGGTGCCTCGTAGCTGTGGGTCTTGGTGTACGTTCATAGCTGAGAGAGAGAGCAAGTAGTAGTAGTAGTAGTAGTAGTAGTGTACGTTGAAAACTCCTATAGGAATCCATCAGACCTTTATATAGTAAATAACAAGGCCCTACGAGGTGATACCATCTTACAGACAACCGAGGGAACAACACAGGGGGACCCTGTTGCAATGGCAATGTATGCAATAGGTCAATCAGTGCTCCAACAAGAAATAAAATTTGAAACAACTGGGGTCAAACAAGTGGCGTATGCTGACGACCTTACAGGAGCAGGAAAAGTGGAGGGCATCAAAAAGTGGTGGGACTTGGTAACATCGCGAGGTCCACAAATAGGGTACCACCCAAACGCCAGCAAGTCCTTCCTCATCGTGAAGCCAGAACATTATGAACGGGCAAAAGAGGTTTTTAGCGGAAGTGAGGTCAAAATAACTAAGGACGGCCAAAGACATCTAGGGGCAGTAATTGGCACTACGGACTTCAAGACCGGTACGTAGCGGGAAGGGTGAATGAGTGGGTTAGTGAAATCCAAGCTCTGTCTGAGATTGCTAACACAGAGCCACATGCGGCTTTTGCTGCATTCACCCATGGAGTCAAGCATCGTTGGAACTACCTGATGCGTACTATCCCTGATATCGGACTCCTCCTCCACCCTTTCGAAGAAGCTATCAGTGTCAAATTCATTCCCAAATTAGTGAAACACACTCACTTAACAACAGCAGAAAGAGCACTTCTCGCACTTCCACCAAGACTGGGAGGGATGGGACTAACCAATCCAGAGGAGATTGCAGCCACCGAACATCAAAATTCACTTAAGCTCACGGCAGCCCTCACGGACCACATAATAGCCCAGAATGCAACAGGGGAGGTGGATACCAGTGAAGTAAACAAGATTCGTAGGTCCATTACGACAGATCGACAGCACTGCCAAAATGATAAGTTGCAGCAACTGTTGCTGCAGGTACACGAAAATTTGAAAAAAAAAGTAGCTATAGCGCAGGAGGTGGGCGCCTCGAACTGGTTAACTACGTTACCGATAAGGGCAAATGGTTTCAGTCTTAATAAACAAGAATTTACAGATGCCATTGCTCTAAGGTACGGTCGGCCAGTAGAAGGTTTGCCCTCCCAATGCGTGTGTGGCTCTTCCTATGATGGCGATCACGCCATGGTGTGCAAGAAGGGGGGCTTCATATGCATGAGGCATGACGAGGTAATGGACCTCACAGCAAATATGTTGAAGGAAATCTGCCGGGATGTCATGGTAGAACCGACCCTCCTTCCATTGGATGGTGAGATCTTCCAACACAGGACTTCAAACACATTTAATGAAGCCCGTGTGGACGTCAGTGCTCGAGGGTTCTGGACGCGGGGACAGCGAGCATTCTTCGACATCAGGATTTTTTATCCCATGGCCGCATGTCACCGTAACCTAGCTCTCGATGCTGCACATAGGAGGACCGAGAACGACAAGATAAGGGCATATGGGGAGAGAATTCAAAATGTTGATCAAGGCAGCTTCACTCCTCTAGTGTTCACAACCTCTGGTGGGATGGGACCAAGTGCAAGATATTTCTACGCCAGAGGAGGTGATCTCCGAACAGAAGCAGCAGCCCAGAAGTTATGTTACAGCCTGGATGAGATGTCGACTGTCTTTCTCTCTCCTTCGGTCGGCTTTGCTCTGCCTCAGGGGAACGAGAGCTTCTGCCCCAACTCCGACAACTGCTGCAGATATTGACTATGAGGCTACTGTCACTGAATGCCGCATAGATCTGCAGCTCAACTAATTTAACACAGATAGGATAGCTACTTATGTATTGGGATATTTAATATTAAGGTAATTAAATGGTGGCGAAGGTGTGGCTATTGGGGGAGGCTGGAGACCACGTTTGCAAAAAGAAAAAGTAGTAGTAGTTGTAGTAGTAGTAGTAGCAAGGTTAAGTATCCTCCCTCACTCACTAGGGGGACGTGACACTGTACTGGGTTCACAGATCATGTCATACGTGGTCATACATGTGATTGGTTGGATGACCATTACAGTAAACAAGTTCAACTGAAAGGCGAGGAAAACGTGTTGGCAATTATGGTAAAGAAAGGGAGACAGACAGACAGAGAGAAAGGAAATATGAAAGAAAGGGAGATAAAGCGAAAAGAATAAGAGAGAAAGAAAACGAAAAGGAGGGGGGGGGGTGGGAAGGGGAGAGAGCACAAAGAGAGAAAGAGAGAAACACCTAAAAAATTCATGGACATTTCTATCTCTTTCTCTCTCTGTACATCCCTCGTCTATATCTCTTTCTCCTGTGCATCTCTCACTGTATCTCTCTCCTGTACATCTCTCACTGTATCTCTCTCCTGTACATCTCTCACTGCATCTCTTTCTCCTGTACATCTCTCACTGTATCTCTCTCCTGTGCATCTCTCACTGTATCTCTTTCCTGTGCATCTCTCACTGTATCTCTCTCCTGTACATCTCTCACTGTATCTCTCTCCTGTGCATCTCTCACTGTATCTCTTTCATGTACATCTCTCACTGTATCTCTTTCATGTACATCTCTCACTATATCTCTTTCCTGTGCATCTCTCACTGTATGGCTCTCCTGTGCATCTCTCACTGTATCTCTCTCCTGTGCATCTCTCACTGTATCTCTCTCCTGTGCATCTCTCACTGCATCTCTCTCCTGTACATCTCTCACTGTATATCAATCCTGTGCATCTCTCACTGTATCTCTCTCCTGTGCATCTCTCACTGTATCGCTCTCCTGTACATCTCTCACTGTATCTCTCTCCTGTGCATCTCTCACTGTATCTCTTTCCTGTGCATCTCTCACTGTATCTCTCTCCTGTGCATCTCTCACTGTATCTCTCTCCTGTGCATCTCTCACTGCAACTCTCTCCTGTGCATCTCTCACTGTATCTCTTTCATGTACATCTCTCACTGTATCTCTCTCCTGTACATCTCTCACTGTATCTCTCTCCTGTGCATCTCTCACTGTATCTCTCTCCTGTGCATCTCTCACTGTATCTCTCTCCTGTGCATCTCTCACTGCATCTCTCTCCTGTGCATCTCTCACTGTATCTCTCTCCTGTGCATCTCTCACTGTATCTCTTTCCTGTACATCTCTCACTGTATCTCTTTCATGTACATCTCTCACTGTATCTCTGTCCTGTGCATCTCTCACTGTATGGCTCTCCTGTGCATCTCTCACTGTATCTCTCTCCTGTGCATCTCTCACTGTATCTCTCTCCTGTGCATCTCTCACTGTATCTCTCTCCTGTACATCTCTCACTGTATCTCTCTCCTGTGCATCTCTCACTGTATCTCTCTCCTGTGCATCTCTCACTGTATCGCTCTCCTGTACATCTCTCACTGTATCTCTCTCCTGTGCATCTCTCACTGTATCTCTTTCCTGTGCATCTCTCACTGTATCTCTCTCCTGTGCATCTCTCACTGTATCTCTCTCCTGTGCATCTCTCACTGTAACTCTCGCCTGTGCATCTCTCACTGTATCTCTTTCATGTACATCTCTCACTGTATCTCTCTCCTGTACATCTCTCACTGTATCTCTCTCCTGTGCATCTCTCACTGTATCTCTCTCTTGTGCATCTCTCACTGTATCTCTCTCCTGTGCATCTCTCACTGTATCTCTCTCCTGTGCATCTCTCACTGCATCTCTTTCCTGTACATCTCTCACTGTATCTCTTTCCTGTACATCTCTCACTGTATCTCTTTCCTGTACATCTCTCACTGCATCTATCCTGTGCATCTCTCACTCTATCTCTCTCACTGTATCTCTCTCCTGTGCATCTCTCACTGTATGGCTCTCCTGTGCATCTCTCACTGTATCTCTTTCATGTACATCTCTCACTGTATCTCTCTCCTGTACATCTCTCACTGTATCTCTCTCCTGTACATCTCTCACTGTATCTCTATCTTGTACATCTCTCACTGTATCTCTCTCCTGTACATCTCTCACTGTATCTCTCTCCTGTGCATCTCTCACTGTATCTCTTTCATGTACATCTCTCACTGTATCTCTCTCCTGTGCATCTCTCACTGTATCCCTTTCATGTACATCTCTCACTGTATCTCTCTCCTGTACATCTCTCACTGTATCTCTCTCCTGTGCATCTCTCACTGTATCTCTCTCCTGTGCATCTCTCACTGTATCTCTCTCCTGTGCATCTCTCACTGTATCTCTCTCCTGTGCATCTCTCACTGTATCTCTTTCCTGTACATCTCTCACTGTATCTCTTTCCTGTACATCTCTCACTGTATCTCTCTCCTGTACATCTCTCACTGTATCTCTCTCCTGTGCATCTCTCACTGTATCTCTCTCCTGTGCATCTCTCACTGTATCTCTCCCCTGTGCATCTCTCACTGTATCTCTCTCCTGTGCATCTCTCACTGTATCTCTTTCCTGTGTATCTCTCACTGTATCTCTTTCCTGTACATCTCTCACTGTATCTCTCTCCTGTGCATCTCTCACTGTATCTCTTTCCTGTACATCTCTCACTGCATCTATCCTGTGCATCTCTCACTCTATCTCTCTCACTGTATCTCTCTCCTGTGCATCTCTCACTGTATGGCTCTCCTGTGCATCTCTCACTGTATCTCTTTCATGTACATCTCTCACTGTATCTCTCTCCTGTGCATCTCTCACTGTATCTCTCTCCTGTACATCTCTCACTGTATCTCTCTCCTGTACATCTCTCACTGTATCTCTCTCCTGTACATCTCTCACTGTATCTCTCGCCTGTACATCTCTCACTGTATCTCTCTCCTGTACATCTCTCACTGTATCTCTTTCATGTACATCTCTCACTGTATCTCTCTCCTGTGCATCTCTCACTGTATCTCTCTCCTGTGCATCTCTCACTGTATCTCTTTCCTGTACATCTCTCACTGTATCTCTTTCCTGTACATCTCTCACTGTATCTCTTTCCTGTACATCTCTCACTGCATCTATCCTGTGCATCTCTCACTCTATCTCTCTCACTGTATCTCTCTCCTGTGCATCTCTCACTGTATGGCTCTCCTGTGCATCTTTCACTGTATCTCTTTCCTGTATAATCTCTCACTGTATCTCTCTCCAGTGCATCTCTCACTCTATCTCTCTCACTCTATCTCTCTCCTGAGCATCTCTCACTGTATCTCTCTCCTGTACATCTCTCATTGTATCTCTCTCCTGTACATCTCTCACTGTATCTCTCTCCTGTGCATCTCTCACTGTATCTCTCTCCTGTGCATCTCTCACTGTATCTCTCTCCTGTACATCTCTCATTGTATCTCTCTCCTGTACATCTCTCACTGTATCTCTCTCCTGTGTATCTCTCACTGTATCTCTTTCCTGTGCATCTCTCACTGTATCTCTCTCCTGTGTATCTCTCACTGTATCTCTCTCCTGTGCATCGCTCACTGTATCTCTCTCCTGTACATCTCTCAATGTATGGCTCTCCTTTGCATCTCTCACTGTATCTCTCTCCTGTACATCTCTCACTGTATCTCTCTCCTGTACATCTCTCACTGTATCTCTCTCCTGTGCATCTCTCACTGTATCTCTCTCCTGTGCATCTCTCACTGTATCTCTCTCCTGTGCATCTCTCACTGTATCTCTCTCCTGTGCATCTCTCACTGTATCTCTCTCCTGTGCATCTCTCACTGTATCTCTTTCCTGTACATCTCTCACTGTATCTCTTTCCTGTACATCTCTCACTGTATCTCTCTCCTGTACATCTCTCACTGTATCTCTTTCCTGTGCATCTCTCACTGTATCCCTTTCATGTACATCTCTCACTGTATCTCTCTCCTGTACATCTCTCACTGTATCTCTCTCCTGTGCATCTCTCACTGTATCTCTCTCCTGTGCATCTCTCACTGTATCTCTCTCCTGTGCATCTCTCACTGTATCTCTCTCCTGTGCATCTCTCACTGTATCTCTTTCCTGTACATCTCTCACTGTATCTCTTTCCTGTACATCTCTCACTGTATCTCTCTCCTGTACATCTCTCACTGTATCTCTCTCCTGTGCATCTCTCACTGTATCTCTCTCCTGTGCATCTCTCACTGTATCTCTCTCCTGTGCATCTCTCACTGTATCTCTCTCCTGTGCATGTCTCACTGTATCTCTCTCCTGTGCATTTCTCACTGTATCTCTCTCATGTGCATCTCTCACTGTATCTCTTTCCTGTACATCTCTCACTGTATCTCTTTCCTGTACATCTCTCACTGTATCTCTCTCCTGTACATCTCTCACTGTATCTCTTTCCTGTACATCTCTCACTGCATCTATCCTGTGCATCTCTCACTCTATCTCTCTCACTGTATCTCTCTCCTGTGCATCTCTCACTGTATGGCTCTCCTGTGCATCTCTCACTGTATCTCTTTCATGTACATCTCTCACTGTATCTCTCTCCTGTGCATCTCTCACTGTATCTCTCTCCTGTACATCTTTCACTGTATCTCTTTCCTGTACATCTCTCACTGTATCTCTCTCCTGTACATCTCTCACTGTATCTCTCTCCAGTGCATCTCTCACTCTATCTCTCTCCTGTACATCTCTCACTGTATCTCTCTCCTGTGCATCTTTCACTGTATCTCTTTCCTGTATAATCTCTCACTGTATCTCTCTCCAGTGCATCTCTCACTCTATCTCTCTCACTGTATCTCTCTCCTGAGCATCTCTCACTGTATTTCTCTCCTGTGCATCGCTCACTGTATCTCTCTCCTGTACATCTCTCACTGTATCTCTCTCCTGTGCATCGCTCACTGTATCTCTCTCCTGTACATCTCTCACTGTATCTCTCTCCTGTGCATCTCTCACTGTATCTCTCTCCTGTGTATCTCTCACTGTATCTCTCTCCTGTGCATCTCTCACTGTATCTCTCTCCTGTGCATCTCTCACTGTATCTCTCTCCTGTGCATCTCTCACTGTATCTCTCTCCTATGTATCTCTCACTGTATCTCTCTCCTGTACATCTCTCACTGTATCTCTCTCCTGTGCATCTCTCACTGCATCTCTCTCCTATGCATCTCTCACTGTATCTCTCTCCTCTACATCTCTCACTGTATCTCTCTCCTGTACATCTCTCACTGTATCTCTCTCATGTACATCTCTCACTGTATCTCTCGCCTGTACATCTCTCACTGTATCTCTCTCATGTACATCTCTCACTGTATCTCTCGCCTGTACATCTCTCACTGTATCTCTCGCCTGTACATCTTTCACTGTTCACTGTATGGCTCTCCTGTGCATCTCTCACTGTATCTCTCGCCTGTACATCTCTCACTGTATCTCTCGCCTGTACATCTCTCACTGTATCTCTCGCCTGTACATCTCTCACTGTATCTCTCTCCTGTACATCTCTCACTGTATCTCTCGCCTGTACATCTCTCACTGTATCTCTATCATGTACATCTCTCACTGTATCTCTCGCCTGTACATCTCTCCGCCTCACCATATTGCTGTCCTGCATGACGGGTCTTCCAGTCAGATACATTATGGTGATTGGACGAGTGATGCAGAGAGAGAGAGAGAGAGAGAGAGAGAGAGAGAGAGAGAGAGAGAGAGAGTGTGTGTGTGTGTGTGTGTGTGTGTGTGTGTGTGTGTGTGTGTTCCTTACATTACATGATTTGGGAATACATAAATTATTTTAATCTTACGACCAAAAACAAACAACAAACTACGTCTTGTTTACCTCAACTCAAACAAAATTCGCGTAGTGTCGTTGATATGAATATTGAGAAAATAAAATTCCACAGTTCAGCTAATTGCCTTTCATTATCACTTGTCTTTCGAACTCAACAACAACGTCCATGAATGAAAGTCTTTGGGAGTGAGTTTCTTTTTTTCTTTTTGGACTTTCTATTTTCTTTCTCTCCTCTTCTTCTTTTCTTCGTTTTCTCTTCAATTCTTTTCGATTTCACCATTTTACATTTTTTTTTTCTCTCCGTTCACTGAGTCTTCATTTATTTGTTTTCTTATTTGTCTTATCTTATCTAATTGTATCTTTATAATTTCCTCCTTTCGTCATTCCTTCTCTCTCCTTTTTTAGTCCTCTACCTATGTATTATTATTTTCTCCTTTTCCTTCTTCCCTCCCTTCCTTTACTTTCACCTCCTCCTCCTCCTTCTCGTTTCCGAGAAGCCTTCATTCCCTTACGCTATCTATTTTTCTGTCCCTTTTCCGTATTTCCTTACTTCCCCATATCTTCTTCTCCTCCTTTTCCTTTCCGAGACTTTCCCTTTTCCTATAGATTCTTCTTCCCTTCCCCATACCACCTTCTCCCTCTCTCCCTCCTCCCTCAGCATCAAGGTTCATCACAAACTCTCAGGAAGGTCTTATTGGATTACAGACGCCTGAAGAGCCTAGCGTTCGGCAGTCGACAAATTCCGTTTTACCTTCTATCATTTCCAGGACGTTTCTTACGCTCGTCCCAGGCTGCCCTAAAAGCTTCTTACCCATGATAGGTTAAGTCACACGCTACCTCGTTCCAGAGGCTGTACCAAGGAATGTGTTAGGATTGTTCCAGGGGCATTTTTAGAGTAATTTCAGGGTCTTTTTTAGGGTTGTTCCACGGTCTTTTTAGGGTTGTTCCAGGGTCTCTTTTAGGGTTATTCCAGGGTCTTTTTTAGGATTGTTCCAGGGTCTTTCTTAGGATTGTTCCAGGGTCTTTTTTAGGGTTATTCCAGGGTCTTTTTTAAAGTTATTCCAGGGTCTTTTTTAGGGTTGTTCCGGGGTCTTCTTTAGGGTTATTCCAGGGTCTTTTTTAGAGTTATTCCAGGGTCTTTTTTAGGGTTGTTCCGGGGTCTTTTTTAGGGTTATTCCAGGGTCTTTTTTAGGATTGTTCCAGGGTCTTTTTTTAGGGTTGTTCTCGGGTCTCTTTTAGGGTTATTCCAGGGTTATTCCAGGGTCTTTTTTAGGATTGCTCCAGGGTCTTTTTTTAGGGTTATTTCAGGCCAGTTCCAGGGACAAGGGTAGGGACTGTTCCAGGGTTTCCTAAGTCCCTCCACTACCATGAAAGATCCAGGGGTGACCTCCCCCCCCCCCCCCCCCACCGTGACCATTTCAGAGTCCCCAGTTATGAGGAGTCGAGTTAGAGGTCAAATTGTTTCAGGAATCATTTATGGGTCGTTCCATGTTGTTCTAATAGGTCATCTTTAATGTATTATTGGTCACATTATAATCTTGGTCTCTCGGATATAGATAGATAGATATATAGATAGATAAATAAAGAGAAAGTATTTAGTTCTAACTTGTGTTTCTCTTTTGCCAGGTGAGTGTCTGGGTCAAAGGTCACGCGGGAAGGTCAGTGCCACAGGTCAGAACGCAGAGGTCAAAAGGTATGACAACAGAAATAAAAAGTTATATAAAACACACACACACACACACACACACACACACACACACACACACACACACACACACACACACACACACATCATCATCATTATCTTCATCATCATATTTAAATTTCTTTCTCCTCTTCCGTTATAGCAAACATACGTGGTGATAATATGCAACGACTGTGTACAGAAAGACAAAACATAATAGAGAGAGAGAGAGAGAGAGAGAGAGAGAGAGAGAGAGAGAGAGAGAGAGAGAGAGAGAGAGAGAGAGAGAGAGAGAGAGAGAGAGAGAGAGAGAGTCTTTAAACTATTAACAACATAAGGGCCCGTAAATAGCTCCAGCGGGGAAGGGGGTGAGGAGGGGAAGGGTAGGCGTGGCCTTGCTGAGGAGAGGAAGTTCTTGGGTTAGGAGCAGATGTGGCCAGGGTGTTCCCCTACCAGGGCCACCAGGCAGCATATGTGGCCAGAGGGGAGATGTGAGGAGAAGGAGTGACAGTGAAGAGGGGAGAGAATGGTAAGAGAAGGAGTGAAGGGTAGGGGGAAGGGTAAGGGTAGGAGTGAGGGGTGAGTGATGAGAGTAGGAGTGGGGGGCGAAGGATAGAGGGTAGGAGTGGGGAGTGGAAGGGGTGGAAAAAACAGAAAGGGAAATAAAAGAAAAAGAATTAAAGAAAATAAGGAAACAAAATGGTAAGAAAAGAAAGTGGAAGAGAGGAGAAGAAAAAGTGGATAATTAATTGGAAGGATAACAAGGAAACACAATAAGAGGGGAAGGAAGGGAAGGAGAAAAGAAGGAGAAGAGAGGAGAAGTAGGAGGAAAGAAAGACGGGTTAAAAGGAACGATGAGAGAGATAAGAGGGAAGGGATGAAGGAGGGAAAGAAGAATTAAATGAGAGGGCGAGAGAGAAACCTGAGTTGGAAGGCGAAAGGAAAGGAACAAGAGGAGGAGGAGGAGGAGGAGGAGAGGGGGAGGAGGAGGAGAGGGGGAGGAGGAGGAGCGGGGAAGAAATAAAGATAGACAGATAGATAGATAGATAGATAGATACATACATACAGACATACATACAAACATATATACATACATACATACATACATAGACATAGATTGATAGATAAGATAGATAGATAGATACCTCCTCCATCAATTCCTACACTCAATAACTACAAATATACTCTACAACTACACCTCCTCTACACACACACACATATAACTACACCTCCAGTATACTTACACAAGAGGTATTGTATAAACTCCCTCAGTCTCGATCTAGTTCTAATTCCCCTCCTGTGTGGCCAATTGACTCTTAATAGGATCAGAACCCACTATCCTCTTGATCCTCTTGCGACACACAACAGGATCACAGGATCAATTCTTTTTGGTCAATCAGAGAGACGACAGACGGTTGGATCCCCCGAGTGACGTCTGCTGCTCTCTCTCTCTCTTTACTCTCACCCTTCTCTCACTATCTCTCTCTCCATCTGTCTCCCCGACCCTGCCATATCATCAAGTGGGTCAGTAAGTGGGCAAGATGGCCGCATGGTGCACTTTTTTCCCCTCGTTTAAGATCATTCAGTTTGATTACATTACCGCCGGACGAACACTGGCCCAGGGAAGCATGACCTGTGTGTTAGTCTTAAGACATACGTACATACATACTTACCTACATACATACATACATACATACATACATTCATACATACTATATACATATATAATGGATGCCTCTCGTGTAACGAGGATGGCCTGCCCAAGGGCCACCTAGGCGTGAATTTGTTTAAGGTGTAGAAGCTGTCGCCAACACAACAACCACACCCTGAGTTAACGAGCTGCATGACCCACTGTCAAGGAATAGGCCGAGAAGACCGGACAACTCGCCAACTGCACTGGCTAACCATTACCCCGGAATACGATCCGCAAATCGATTAACATCCAGGTTCCCAATTACTGCTGGGTAGACAGAGGCAAATGGCGTAAAGAAACTTGCACATACTTTCACCCTGCCCGGGGATCGAGCCCGGGTCCACTCGCTTGCGAGGCGAGCATGCTGACCATTACACTACAGGTTGCCACATACATACATGTATGTATGCATACATACATACATACATACATACATACATACTTTCTCGATTACATATACCGCCATCTCGAGAAACGAAAAACGTCTGTAGCTGTCGCCTTCATTGATTTCACTAAAGCATTCGACCTAGTCGACCACAATATAATCATCAACAAAGCTATTGACCTCGGGCTTCGGAGAAGTCTTATACCATGGCTTACAGACTTCCTCAGTGACCGACGCCAAGCTGTACGCTTCCGAGGGGCTGTCTCCACCTTTCAGTCACTCACCTGTGGCGTCCCCCAAGGCACCAAGATGGGACCACTCTGCTTCCTTATGCTCATCAATGATGCCCTAAGAGAAACCTCTGCTCGCTGGAAATATGTCGACGACTCCACCATTGGGATCAGCGTCAACAATTCTGCTCCCAACTATACCGCCCTTCAGGATTTATTGAACAGTCTCCAAAACTGGGCCACCAACAACCATGTCACCATCAACCATACCAAGACCATGGTTATGCACATCAACCTCTCCCCCGACATTGTCCAACCTCCTTCCATTACTCTAGGTCCGAACACACTCCAGGTTGTAGATTCCACGAAGCTCCTCGGCGTCACCATAGACAACAAACTAAATTGGAAACCACACG
>CAUDMG010003379.1:30000-96500 GCA_958450375.1 Homarus gammarus
CTTAAGACAGAAATACCAAGAGACACACACACATGGACCACCCACCCGACCCCTACCATGACACACACACACACACACACACACACACACACACACACACAGCACCTCTCTCCACCACTTATGTCTTCTGTCATTACTCTGTTACAACACCAACATAGACAAAGATCTCTCTCTCTCTCTCTCTCTCTCTCTCTCTCTCTCTCTCTCTCTCTCTCTCTCTCTCTCCACCATAGCACCACCAAAACACAACTACTACACTTTCACCACCACAACACCAACACAGCACCGGCACAACACCACCATAATACTCACTCACTACAACAACAGCACCGCAACACATTCTCCATAGCACCACCACAGCTCCACCATATCACCACCACAGCTCCACCATATCACCACCACAGCACCACCACAGCACTACCACAACACCACAACATCACCACTACAGCACCACCATATCACCACCACACCACCACCATATCACCACCACACCACCACCACATCACCACCACAACAACACCACCACCACAACACCACCATATCACCACCACAGCTCTACCACAGCACCACCACAGCACCACCACATCATCATCACAGCTCCACCACAGCACTACCACAACACCACCACCACCATAGCACCACCACCATCCCTCACCAGGTGGTCTGACTGACTATGTTATACATCAAAGTCATAAAGGATTAACTTGTGCTGCGGCCAGATTCCTCTACCGCCTCCCCTCACTTCCCCTCACTTCTCAGTTTCCTCATCCCGTCCCTTCCCCCAATCTCTCGCCCCCCCCCTTCCCCCCTCTCTTTACTTGTCATCTCTTAGTCTCTCCTCTTATCTCCCGTCAGCTTTCTTCTCCCTCTCATCTCTTCCCCTCACCTTCTTCTCCTCCCCCTCCTCCTCCCCTATCCTTACCTGCCATCTCTTAATGTCTCCTCTTATCTCTCATCAGCTTCGTCTTCCCTTCTCTACCTGCACTCCCTTCCCCTCCTTCTCCCTCTCTCAATTTCTATCCTCCATCTCTCCCATGTACCTTTTTTCTTTTCCCTCAGATTATTTCCTTTTCTCATTATATATACTCTCTCCCTGTCTTCCATCTTTTTTATCAATGTCTTCTCCTTCCCTTTCTTCCTCTTTTATCACGCCGTTTTATTTTCCCCATATATATTCGGCCCATTACCACGCCTTCAAGTATGATCCACATGCCCACTACCACGCCTTCAAGTATGACCCACACGCCCATTACCACGCCTCCAAGTACGACCACACGCTCATTACCACGCCTTCTAGTATGACCATACGCCCACTACCACGCCTTCAAGTACGACCACACGCCCACTACCACGCCTTCAAGTAAAACCACACGCTCACTACCACGCCTTCAAGTAAAACAACACGCTCACTACCACGCCGTCTTGTATGACCTCACGCCCACTACCACGCCTTCAAGTATGTCCTCACGCCCACAAACCAACTTAAACAAACACAATATCTCCTCATTAACGAATATACAAACACTCTCGCTGATCGTGTACACACAAACACTAACTCAAGGATTTGTTTACAAACACTTACTTACCCTTTACCTACTTACTGCCTCCCCCCCCCCCCATCTATCTCTCCCTACTCACCACTTTCCCTCCCTCCCTGCCCCTCTCCCTCCCTACCGCCCCACCCTTCCACCTCCTTCCCTACCTCCATCCCTCCCTCCTTCCCTCCGATCTTCCCCTCTTCCTTCGCCCCCTGCCCTTCTCCACCCCTAGTGCCCCTCTTCCTCCCAATCTTCCCTAATCACTCCCACCTTACCCATCTCCCTCCCCTTTCCCTCTCCCCCCCCCCCCTCCACCCAGGCCACAACAACATCAAGCAGTACATAGCAAGTCAGGAAATAAAAATCCAACCATTTAAGATGTCGGTAAAAGATTGTGTTTCTAGCAAGACACACACACAAGTGCTATCGGACCCCCCCCCCCCCCCCACCACCCCTGGCTCGGCCCCCAGGTGGTCGGCGCGTCGTGTTCACAAAGTTTCATTTCTGAGTAATTATTGTTAATTCTTGTTTACGACTACCTGAGTCCTTCTTTTGAGGCCCTGGGCTTTACGTCTTGAGGGTACGGTGTGTGTTTCTTAATGGTGGTAGTGGTGGTTGAAGGGGGTGGTGGTGATGATGGTACTGGTAGTGGTGGTAGAAGTGGTATTAGTGGTAGTGGTTCTTGTTACAGGTGATATTCGTGGTAGTAGCAGTTATCGATGGTTATAGTTGTGGTAGTGGTGGTAGAGAGGGTAGTAGTGGTAGTAATTCTTGGTACAGGTGATATTCATGGTAGTAGTAGTTGTCGATAGTTGTAGTGCTGGTAGTTGTCGATTATTTATTCATGTCATTTTATAATTTCAATATTCTGACTAAACTAAAGCCACGTCATCATTTATATAAGTCACATTACTGTTTATATCTATTATTTTAACGTTCATTATACCCATCTTTATTACCCTTGTGTTCTCTATCTTTATTAGCGTTGTTATGGCTCTCCCACAGCTGTCGTTCATGCCAAGGGTCATTACAACCTTCGTTATTCATATCTTTATTGTCCTTGTCCTGTCTATCGTAATTATCGTTGTTACGGCTCTGTCACTACTGTTATAAATAAATGAAGTGGGTTTTAATCGTTTTTTAATTGTTGACTGTTGATTGTGGACTGTTGCCTGTTGACTGTGAACTGTTAACTGTTGACTATAGATTGTTGACTATGGAGTGTTGACTGTAAACTGTTGACTGTTATCTGTTGCATGTTGACTGTTGACTGTGAACTGTTAACTGTTGACTATAGATTGTTGACTATGGAGTGTTGACTGTAAACTGTTGACTGTAGACTGTTGACTGTGGACTGTTAACTGTGGACTATAGATTGTTGACTATGGAGTGTTGACTGTAAACTGTTGACTGTTATCTGTTGCTTGTTGACTGTTGACTGTGAACTGTTAACTGTGGACTATAGATTGTTGACTATGGGGTGTTGACTGTAAACTGTGGACTGTTGACTGTGGACTGTTAACTGTGGACTGTTAACTGTGGACTATAGATTGTTGACTATGGAATGTTGACTGTAAACTGTGGACTGTTGACTGTTGCCTGTTGACTGTTAACTGTTAACTATAGACTATGAACTGTGGAGTGCTGACTGGAAAACTGCGGACTATGGACTGTGGACTGTGGTCGCTTTAGGCAACCCCCCCCCCCCCCCTACACGATTCGGCTAACATCTCTCTCGCGGCTTCACTATTTTTTTTTCCTTTTTCTCTTTTGCATTTTCTGTTAAATTTATCTTTTCATTTTTTTTATTTTAATACCTTTTTCATTTCTATGTTTCCTTGTGTTACTTTTTTTCACTTGTCTTTGCACCCGTCCTTCTCTCTCTCTCTCTCTCTCTCTCTCTCTCTCTCTCTCTCTCTCTGTCTCTCTCTCTCTCTCTCTCTCTCTCTCTCTCTTTCCACCTGTCCCTTCACTTTCTCTCACTTAACTTACCTATTAACTACACCTTTTTTCAAAGAGAAAAAGAGAGAAAGAAAGAACGAAAGAAAGAAAGAAAGAGGGGGGGGGCCCCCAGCACGAGCCACTTGTCAAACAGTGTGTCAACATGAGTACATCAGTGAACCACAGGCAGCCCTCACTAACCGCAGCCCCCCTACCTCCCTCCCTTTCTTCTTCCCCTTCCCCCCTTCCTCCTTCCTTACTTCTCCATCCCTACCATCCTACCCCTCTAACCCAATCGCCCCAATCCTTACCCCTACCTTCCCCTTCTATCCCTATCTTCTTTCCTCCCTCCCTCCCTCCCTCCTTACCCCTACCTTCCCCTTCTACCCCGATTTTCCTCCCTCCCCCCTCCCTCCCTCCCTCCCTCCTTACCCCTACCTTCCCCCTCTATCCCTATTTTCTTCCCTCCCTCCCTCCCTCACTCCTCACGTTCCCTTCTCCTCGCTCTAAGTGTTCCGTGGAAATCTTCTGAGTCATACCTTATGGCATCTTTGTCTGTCTGTCTGTCTGTCTTTCCCCCTTGTGATATAATGAAATGATAAAACTTAAATTAATAATAATAATAATAATAATAATAATAATAATAATAATAATAATAATAATGATAATAATGATAATGATAATAATAATAATAATAATAATAATAATAATAATAATAATAAAAATAATAATAATAATGATAAAATAATAATGATAATAATAATAGAGTCATCTAAAAATATATAAGGTAGAGACAACAACGCAAGACAGCACAATGGAAACATTTGTTCACCCATGCACACACGCACCTCTCAAGTCATTTCAACTACTGTAGTCCGGAAATACGTATACATGCATAAAACCCTCATACATACATACATACTGTACAAACTTACATACATACATACATACATAGATGAGAACGTATCTAAACGCACATGAGCCTCTACACTCCCCTTTTCCCCACCGGAAATACATACACACACACACATGAACTACACACACACATATACACCGCTCCCCATGTGTGTGTCACCTTCTGCCACCATGTGTGTTCACCACCCCCATTTGTCTTCCCCACCCGGTCCACCCCCACCCCCACCCACCTCCTCTTAGCACCTATTTCGGTGCGAGTTGGCGTCACTAATGGGCGGAGGGGCAGGGAGGGGAGGTGGAGGGGTACGGGGGGGGGGAGGTGGAGGAGCACGGAGGGGAGGTGGAGGGGCACGGAGGGGAGGTGGAAGAAAGCGGTGGGAAGGTGGAGGGGCACGGAGGGGAGGTGGAGGGAAGCAGAGGGGGGATATGGGAGGTGGGGGGCGTGAAGGGAGAAAGGGGATGGGTAATGGTTGATTAAGTAGAGAGAGAGAGAGAGAGAGAGAGAGAGAGAGAGAGAGAGAGAGAGAGAGTTAGTACCAGTAATTAGGGAGGCAGTGTAAATGGCTCGACCAGACAGTAACGAAAGAACTGATACGTCGAGCTGACAGTGAGTGAGGGGTGAGGGGGTGCAAAGGGAGGGGTGAGGGGGGTGTCAAGGGAGGGGTGAGGGGGTGTCAAGGAAGGGGTGAGGGGGTGTCAAGGGAAGGGTGAGGGGGTGTCAAGGAAGGGGTGTGGGGGTGTCAAGGGAGGGGTGAGGGGGTGTCAAGGAAGGGGTGAGGGGGTGTCAAGGGAGGGGTGAGGGGGTGTCAAGGGAGGAGTGTGGGGGTGTCAAGGGAGGGGTGAGGGGGTGCAAAGGGAAGGGTGAGGGGGTGTCAAGGGAGGGGTGAGGGGGTGTCAAGGAAGGGGTGTGGGGGTGTCAAGGGAAGGGTGAGGGGGTGTCAAGGGAAGGGTGAGGGGGTGTCAAGGGAGGAGTGTGGGGGTGTCAAGGGAGGGGTGAGGAAGGGTGTGAGGGGTGAGGGGGGATAAGGGAGGGTGAGGAGTGAGAGAGGGTGAAGTAGGTGAGAGAGAAGATGAGGGATGAGAAAGGGAGATGGGTGAAGGAGGATGAGGGACGTAGAGTGAGGTAAAGTGAGAGGCGAGAGAGAGAAGGTGAGAGAGGGTGAGAGAGGGTGAGGGGGGTGAGAAAGATGAGAGAAAGAGAGATAAGGGGTAAGTAACAAGGGAAGTGAGAGATGCGAATAATAATAATAATAATAATAATAATAATAATAATAATAATAATAATAATAATAATAATAATAATAATAATAATAATAATAGCCACCTTTACACCACACCAAACATCCATACACTGTATACATTATCAACACAGAATCACAGGTAAACTAAACAAAGGATTAAGATAATTGCACAGATTAAGTCTTTTAAATCCCTGGCAACACCTGTCCAATTGTCAACACGTGCGCATATATTCCCATTTGACAGGTATTATTAAGTGACATATACGCTTTGAACAGGTCATGATTAAAGTGGTCTAACGCTATTGGTTTCTGACAGGTGAATTTAAGTGGTATATACGCTATCTACACACTCCTGACAGGTGAATTGATAGAATTGTATACGCTATCTATCTATCTATCTATCTATATATGATTGTATGTTCAAAGTCCGCGTGTTAAATGGACTAAAAATGAAGTATATATATGTACCTCGCGTTTCATACCAGCTGGATTCGGTAAAATGCTACTGACACCACATACGTGGCACGGGCAGTTTCCCAATGAGGTTCACGGCGCCATCAGCTCGATGAACAGGCTTTGTGTGAAATATAACAGAGTCTAGAACTGCTTTTAGTGTCCTTGTGGCCTAGCCGGTAAGCGCTCCCTAGTCACACCCAGTAGGTCGAGGGTTCGATTCCTTGCTGGTGAGGTCGTTGATTGTATGTTCAAAGTCCGCGTGTTAAATGGACTAAAAATGAAGTATATATATGTACCTCGCGTTTCATACCAGCTGGATTCGGTAAAATGCTACTGACACCACATACGTGGCACGGGCAGTTTCCCAATGAGGTTCACGGCGCCATCAGCTCGATGAACAGGCTTTGTGTGAAATATAACAGAGTCTAGAACTGCTTTTAGTGTCCTTGTGGCCTAGCCGGTAAGCGCTCCCTAGTCACACCCAGTAGGTCGAGGGTTCGATTCCTTGCTGGTGAGGTCGTTGATTGTATGTTCAAAGTCCGCGTGTTAAATGGACTAAAAATGAAGTATATATATGTACCTCGCGTTTCATACCAGCTGGATTCGGTAAAATGCTACTGACACCACATACGTGGCACGGGCAGTTTCCCAATGAGGTTCACGGCGCCATCAGCTCGATGAACAGGCTTTGTGTGAAATATAACAGAGTCTAGAACTGCTTTTAGTGTCCTTGTGGCCTAGCCGGTAAGCGCTCCCTAGTCACACCCAGTAGGTCGAGGGTTCGATTCCTTGCTGGTGAGGTCGTTGATTGTATGTTCAAAGTCCGCGTGTTAAATGGACTAAAAATGAAGTATATATATGTACCTCGCGTTTCATACCAGCTGGATTCGGTAAAATGCTACTGACACCACATACGTGGCACGGGCAGTTTCCCAATGAGGTTCACGGCGCCATCAGCTCGATGAACAGGCTTTGTGTGAAATATAACAGAGTCTAGAACTGCTTTTAGTGTCCTTGTGGCCTAGCCGGTAAGCGCTCCCTAGTCACACCCAGTAGGTCGAGGGTTCGATTCCTTGCTGGTGAGGTCGTTGATTGTATGTTCAAAGTCCGCGTGTTAAATGGACTAAAAATGAAGTATATATATGTACCTCGCGTTTCATACCAGCTGGATTCGGTAAAATGCTACTGACACCACATACGTGGCACGGGCAGTTTCCCAATGAGGTTCACGGCGCCATCAGCTCGATGAACAGGCTTTGTGTGAAATATAACAGAGTCTAGAACTGCTTTTAGTGTCCTTGTGGCCTAGCCGGTAAGCGCTCCCTAGTCACACCCAGTAGGTCGAGGGTTCGATTCCTTGCTGGTGAGGTCGTTGATTGTATGTTCAAAGTCCGCGTGTTAAATGGACTAAAAATGAAGTATATATATGTACCTCGCGTTTCATACCAGCTGGATTCGGTAAAATGCTACTGACACCACATACGTGGCACGGGCAGTTTCCCAATGAGGTTCACGGCGCCATCAGCTCGATGAACAGGCTTTGTGTGAAATATAACAGAGTCTAGAACTGCTTCTAGTGTCCTTGTGGCCTAGCCGGTAAGCGCTCCCTAGTCACACCCAGTAGGTCGAGGGTTCGATTCCTTGCTGGTGAGGTCGTTGATTGTATGTTCAAAGTCCGCGTGTTAAATGGACTAAAAATGAAGTATATATATGTACCTCGCGTTTCATACCAGCTGGATTCGGTAAAATGCTACTGACACCACATACGTGGCACGGGCAGTTTCCCAATGAGGTTCACGGTGCCATCAGCTCGATGAACAGGCTTTGTGTGAAATATAACAGAGTCTAGAACTGCTTTTAGTGTCCTTGTGGCCTAGCCGGTAAGCGCTCCCTAGTCACACCCAGTAGGTCGAGGGTTCGATTCCTTGCTGGTGAGGTCGTTGATTGTATGTTCAAAGTCCGCGTGTTAAATGGACTAAAAATGAAGTATATATATATATATATATATATATTTCATTAGCCCAATAAAGCACGCGGACTTCTACATACAATCAACACCTCAACCAGCCAGGATTCGAACCCACGGCCCACAAGCCTATGACTATGACCGGGGAACGCTAACCGCTGGACCACCAGCGGTTAGCGTTCCCCGGTCATAGTCATAGGCTTGTGGGCCGTGGGTTCGAATCCTGGCGGGTTGAGGTGTTGATTATATATATATACAGTATACCTGTATATATATACAGTATACCTGACAGCCGAATTTATGAGGTGCATACGAAATACGCAACCTATATGCACTGGACAAGTGAATATAAATCTATATACGCAGAATATACACCCTGATAGGTAAATTAATCGAGTACATATGCAAATACACAATCTATACGCTCCGGACAAGCGAATCAATAGAGTATATACGCAAATACGCAACATGCACGCCATGAACTGGTGAATATGGCAAGAGAGAGAGAGAGAGAGAGACCCATCAGAACACGAGATAAACCGCTGATCTGAGTAGCTGATCTCTCACTATTAATCAAACGACAGGTTCAATTATTGTATCAGAGTATCGCGTATAAAGTTAATATCCCCCGCCCCAGTGACTCTCTGACGTGTGTGTGTGTGTCTGTCTGTCTGTCTGCTTGTGTAGTTGCCAGTTTAATGTTGATAACGAGGTGATGCTGTTTTTGATGCCGGGGGGTGTTTGTTTTTATTTGTTTGTTTTGTTAACTGTTTGTGTATAATACAGGGTATGTGATGTATATTGAGAGAGAGGTGTTTTTTTGGTAGTAGAATGATAGTTGTTGATGATGATGATGATGATGATGATGATGATGATGATGAGAGCATCACTACTATCTCCCAGCATCACAACTATCTCCCAGCATCACAACTATCTTTCAGCATCACCACTATCTCTCAGCATCACCATTATCTCCCAGCATCACCACTATCTCCCAGCATCACCACTATCTCTCAGTATCACCACTATCTCCCAGCATCACCACTATCTCCCAGCATCACCACTATCTCTCAGCATCACCACTATCTCTCAGTATCACCACTATCTCCCAGCATCACAACTATCTCCCAGCATCACAACTATCTTTCAGCATCACCACTATCTCTCAGCATCACCATTATCTCCCAGCATCACCACTATCTCTCAGTATCACCACTATCTCCCAGCATCACCACTATCTCCCAGCATCACCACTATCTCTCAACATCACCATTATCTCCCAGCATCACCACTATCTCTCAACATCACCATTATCTCCCAGCATCACCACTATCTCCCAGCATCACCACTATCTCTCAGCATCACCATTATCTCCCAGCATCACCACTATCTCTCAGCATCACCACTATCTCTCAGCATCACCACTATCTCTCAACATCACCACTATCTCCCAGCATCACCATTATCTCCCAGCATCACCACTATCTCTCCGCATCACCACTATCTCTCAGCATCACCATTATCTCCCAGCATCACCTGCCCATCACCTGGTATTAGCATCTTCCTTCCCGACGTTGTATTACCTTCATCTGTCCGCCTCTGAGAACGACCGGGTATAAGATGATTGGGTTAGAGAGACGTTCCCTAATCTCCCAGATGGCTGACTCGAATAATCGGATTCCCAGTGACATATTTCAGCCGCTCGACAATTACTTCAGGAAGACCCAATTGGCCAGAAATGGAATTGCCTTATCAGAACACGGACTCAGCCGCTCCTGCTTCATTAGCAGGAGGACGTGTGTTGTCTTGGTCTAACGCAATAGTCTGTATCATCAAGTAAATGTGGTGTTTGTCAGGTGTGCAGTCGAGGTTCAAAATTCTCTGGACACCTGATAAATATTTGGTAGCCTATAATGTCCAGGGTCATTTTTTTTATTTTGATTTTGCCGCTTGCAGCGGCTACTTTATTGTGCACCCCACACTCATCCTGTGAGCGGTAGCGCAAAAGGATTACAGAGTAGGGTTTACAAAGGGTCATAATAATTAACCCCGGTTGTCAGGATATTATGGCACTGAAAGTTACACAGTATTTCATTTACATTATTTGTTTAGTTCTATACATAAAGGGTAACTTATTCACAAATGCGTGAGAACAGGCGTGTGAGGCAGTATGTCTGGCCTCACACTTTGTTATTCACATTTACGTGGGAGGTATTCAAGCACATTGCGTATTTGGTTCTGTACATGAGAACTGATATAGTTACTAAGTGCAAAAAAGTGGATACAATCTTAATATGTCGGCTATCTTGCCATTACAGATGAAGTGTTGTGCCATTTCACACACAGTGTGCTTGGACCTGTCCCTAAAAGGT
Source organism: Homarus gammarus (assembly GCA_958450375.1). Lineage (NCBI taxonomy): Eukaryota > Metazoa > Arthropoda > Malacostraca > Decapoda > Nephropidae > Homarus > Homarus gammarus. The sequence continues at coordinate 40,430 of CAUDMG010003379.1, forward strand.
TCTATCTTCACACAGTCGAGGACGTAGTGTTCAAGTGTGTGGCCATATGTATGACCACACACTTTACATTTAGTTTTGTTTACATCTGCTTGAGGAACATACTGCCAAAGGTACTTATATCCTAACCTTAATCTAGCGGTTACAACATCTTGTAATCTAGTGATCTTGTTACTTGCTCCATATACATGTTTCACTTGATACATCTCATCATGGTAAACTATGGATCGACTAGTGCCTGTTTGCACTTGTCTACTTGCGTCAAACTCATCAATAAGTTCTTTCCTAATTACAGTTTTAAGGGTTCTTTTTGACAGACCCAAATTGTATTCAACGGTGTCTTTGTTAGACGCGAGTTTGGCGAGGGCATCAACTCTGTCATGTTTTATGAGGCCTATGTGAGAGGGGATCCACAACAGTTTGACCCTGACATCCCGGTCAACAAGGCACGCATATTTGTGTCTGGCTTCAGAGACAAGATCGTGACAACCTGAGTCGAGGGTACCAAGAGCAAGTAGTGAGGATAGAGTCAGTGATGATGAGACTGTCAGTAACAGTGGTTTCAATGAATTTAATAGCTGTGAGTATGGCAACTAATTCAGTTTGAAGAGTGGATGCCCAGTTGTTAATTCTAACTCCTTTCTCAATTATATTACAGTCAGGTTGAGTCACAACAATAGCACTTCCAGCCCTCCCACAGGCGGTGTTTAGAGATCCATCAGTGTAAATGGTCTGTGTGATATTATCATCAGTCTGTAGAGTGTGTATGTGTTCAAGAGCTCTCAATTTGGCAGTGTGTTGGAGGTAAATGCTTTGTATAATTAATTTTTTAGGCGGATACGTCGGTACTGTGATATCGAAGGGAACTGTCCGCCAGGGTGGCAGGAAGCGCTGTTGTGTCTCAACTTTGTACAGGTGGTCTAGTCCAAATATCTTCATATGTGTAGCTGTAGTTTGGATCCATTTAGACTCAGTAGTCCCATGGTACATACATTCTAGCAATTTTAAGGAAACAATGTTATCAGGATCACCACGCAGAAGCCTCAGGGCTATCATGAGGTCGACTTCAATTATTTTATCTTTAACACTGGGTATACCTAGTTCTTTCCTCATATTAAGTACTTTAGTGCTCATGGGACATCCTAGGATAATTCTGAGGGCTTTATTTTGCATTTTCTCGAGCTTGTCAACGCCTTTCCCGTCACGAATGACCAGGGCTGGTGCGTGGTAATCTATCAGAGATCTTATATAGCCTAGGTACATTGTTTTAACAATTCTAATATTAGCACCATAGTGCGGGCTGTACCTCGCTACACTTCTAAGAGGTCTCAGTCTGTCAGTACATTGGCGGGTTAGCTGTTGTATGGCAGGTAGGGTACAAGGGACGGAAACACCAAGATATTTAAAAGAAGAAACATAGTCAATAGTGTTGTTACCTATCTTGAACTTGGCGGGGCCGCGTTTGCGGTTCCCAGCTTGTTTGTTGAACACCTTAGTTTTGTCAGTGGAGATAATAAGACCGAGGTGTTCACAGGCTGCGTATACATGGTTCAGGGTGGTTTGCATTTCACGATGAGTTTTAGTATGTATAAGAATATCATCAGCATAGCTGATTGAGATATTGCTGGGGTTGTCTGGTATTAACTTTAATAATGCATTCATAAAACATTGAACATTGAGGGGTACCAAGTTGCATATCTTTAACTTCACTTTTGTAACCCTGAAACAGTGCAGCAGCCCTTCTGTTGGTTAGGTAACCACTTATCCAGTGTAACAGCCTACCTCCTATATCCATTTTGGCTAGTTCGTACAATATCAGTTGCCTATTGGCAATATCAAATGCAGCTTTTAGGTCAAGAAATGTGGTGTATCTGTGCCTTTCATCACCATGCACAGTTAGGAATGTGGTGATGCAATTATGTACACCTTTACCATGGGTGAAGCCATTTATGTTAGGAGACATGTGTTCTCTGATTCTATATAAGAGTCTGCCAAGAACCATCCTCTCAAAGGTTTTACACAGGCAGCTGGTTAGTGATATGGGACGAAAGGCATCAGGCTGTCCTGGTTTCGGTATTGGTACAACAATACTGCTGGTCCATGATGTGGGTAGTTGGCCCTCGGCATGACTCATATTGTACAATACCAACAATGGATTGCCTGGCACGCGCCTTAGTAGTCTAATGATGTTGTAGGTGACTCCGTCCTCTCCAGGGGAAGTAGACCTACCCCTGGCGAGGGCGGCGTCAAGCTCCCACTCAGTGTATGGAACATCACACTCATCGTGCTGTTTGCCCAGCATAAAGCTAATAAGATTACTTCTCTCTACAGACTTCGCATCAAGGAGTCCCCGAGTCCTAGCTGGTAACATGTCATAGCTCGACACATGAGCCCACTTTGTTATTAGCTCATTCGACTTTTGCAGAGGGTTTGGATGGGAGACGTGTCTTCTGTTTTTACCTCTGATTATGTTTGTCTTTCCAGGCTTTGCTGAGGGATGTGTGTTGGTTCAGGCTGTTGACATATGTCTCCCATGCATTTTGTCTGAGTTCGTTTACACGTTCCCTGACAGCAGCAAGGGAAGCTTGATACAATTGTAACATTTGAGGTGTTCTAAATTGTCTGTAACCCTTACCCACCCTCCTGAGTTTTTTCAGCTCAGGGTCATTATAGCACTGCTGTTGCCTATTCCCATTATGCTGACCACGTTTTCTCCTTTTTTTGGTGGAGGCATTGTTGGTGAAGTATACATAAGTCCTATCTATCAGATCGTCATGGAAACTTTGGTAATTGTCAGGCTTGTAGTCCTTGTACTCGTCATGGATGAAGTCTATGAACTGGCTTTCATGTTCTTGCTTGACTGTGATTCTACGTCTGTTGAGTTTACCACCAGTGGGAGTGTCATTGGCTACATGTATACTAGCTTGGATTGGGCTGTGGTCAGACATAAGATCCAACATCAGAGCTATGAGTTGTGTATGATAGATTAAAGCCAATACATTTGTCTAGACCCCCGCCATAGATGTGTGTTGGTTCATTATTTCCTATAATTTGAACATCTTCATATGCGCTGAGAAGTGAGATAAGTCTCCTACCATTGGTGTTAGTGGTGGAGTCACCTAATTTCTTGTGTCTAGTATTCAGGTCACCCATTAGGACAGTGGGCTCAGTGTGTAAAAAGTCTGGGAGATCTGTGTACTGAAGCTGATCTGAGGGAGCATAGGCGTTTAGCACGTTGAGTGTGGAGTTGCCCAGGTGGATAGTGATCCCATGGTACTGAAGGTTGGTAGTCTTTTTGGATACAAGAGGTACATGCGGGAGTGACTTCTTAACATACATCAAACATGTGTGAGTAGAACTAGGATCATAATACACATAATTGGGCAGACTGGGTGGGGGCTTACCATTAGGTGTGAGACACTCCTGCAGACACACAATATCGATGTCCTCAGTCACAACTTTGTGGTGTAGGTCAGGGTATCGTTTTCTAAGGGATGAGATGTTCCAACTCATCACCTTCACCGCTCTGTATCTTTGCCTGGTATTAACACTGGCCATTATGAAATGTATTTGGAATTTTGTCTGGTATTAACACTGGCCATTATGAAATGTATTTGGAAAGAAGCAAAAGGCACTGTATGATACTGTTCTTTTCTGCGCTGCCTGTCCCTTCGGCAGGCCAGTTAATCTTTTGGAAACATTTCTGGAGCACGTACGGCTCAACAATTGTTGTATTTCCTTGGCAGACAACAACACACTTTGGTTACACTCGACATCACCACCATTTTCTGCTTGTGCTTGTTCATCTTCACTGACCATGTCCACAGAGGCATTAGTAGAACTGTTACCAGTATCACTATTTTCCTCTGCGTGGACACTAGTTCCTGGTGGGTCTTGAGTTTCCACATCTGGTACTGACATCTGAATGTCTTCAGTTTGACTGTAATTTTTCCGAAGTTGCTGCATTGTGTTGGTGGTGTTTTTTTCCTTTAGTGTATCACAGAGGCTTCTAAACATTTCAGTTTGAGCTTGAGCTTGAGCTGTAAGCTGAGCTTTGAGTTCCTTAATTTCATTTTTCAAATCATTGATCTCTTCACGATGTGCATGGAGTGTGTTGGCAGCTACCTGTTGTGTCGGTACGTCTGTGTTGCCCCATGCTGATCTTTCGATGACTGCTGGTGATGATCCTGGAGCTTTGGTGGGGAGGGCAGGCCAGGGGTTGGCCGTAGGGAGTACCCTAGCAGCATTAGTGTTTCTTGAGACCTGCCTGGGTGGCGGGTCTGGGCGCTGAAGGGGTGTAGGAGCTCTAGAACAGTTAGGGTGCCATACAGGAACTCCAACTGTTTTGCAGTAAATACACTTCTGTTGGATGACACCCCCTTGAGCAACTGCATCTCTGCAAACCTGTGTTGCATGTTGCCTTGAGCAGAGACCACACCACGGCTTAGTCGAGGGACATAACCGGGCCACATGGCCCCAGTGCTGACAGTTGTAACACCTCCGGTTAGGGGGCTGATAGAAAGTTACCTTCAGAGTCAGATAGGCACCACGGACTCGAATGGTCTTGGGTGGGTCTTCCGAGCCAACCCAGTCTGCAATGACTGCATTCTTGCCCCTGAGTCGCTTCGTCCTTCTGATGTAGGGATGGGCTTCTAGTAGTGTAGGGGTCTGGTACTGGTCGAGCCCTATGATTATTATGTTTTTCTTGCTCGATGGTTGGGATGATTGTTCCATAGTTATTCCCCTTATGCTATTGGTGAGGAGATCCTGTATGACTGCTGGGTCGTTTCTAATCAGAACATGAAATTATGTCAGGTAAACAACACGAAAACCATTATGTGATAAAAGAATACCTAAGTAGATCGATAGATAGATAGATAGATCACCTTACACCTTCACACTTGTTCGTCATATATACACAGTAAAGGTATACGGACAATAAGAGACAAGACCTGAAGGAATCATTCACATTAAGGCAAAGAGAGAGAGAGAGAGAGAGAGAGAGAGAGAGAGAGAGAGAGAGAGAGAGAGAATAATACGACTTGAGAGAATAATATAGAATTCCCTTAGCTGAAGAAGCCAGACTGACTTTCCCTTGAGGCCATCACGACCAAGAGGCGTAATACACCCAACCATCTGACACCAAATATCCGCTCTTATAGACAGATGACACACAGGTCAAAACTCGTGGTCTGATTCAAGCTGGACTGTTGTTTTTTTTGGGGGGGTTCTGTGTGGAGTTTTCAGAAGCTCCCATTTAGTATTTACTGGAGATTTTATTTCTAATGCATGGAGAGGAGACCGATAATCCATTGATTTTTTTATTCTTAGACGTATCGAATTCCTTTGAGCCCTGATGCTGCCTCTCGTAACTCAACAATCGCTCAGATAACTCAATAAAGCTCTATCCAGGCTCCACTTATATCAGACCAAACACGGTAAAAATACGTTTAAATCTGCCGCAGAAATCGATAAAATTAATGAAAATCATCTTAATAATCGCTAAAATTAATGAAAATCATCCTAATAATTGCTAAAATTAATCAAAATCATCCTAATAATAGCTAAAATTTATCAAAACCAAACCCCTAAAAGTTATTGAAGGATATCTTGAAATTTCTCTAAACTTGGCGACTTTTCTGCTTCCATTGGCAACACTGTCTCTGTGATGTATTGTCTGACATCTTGTGAGGCAGAGAGGCCCAGATCCTGACCCTCTGAGACCCTGCCATGTTATGTCTCGAATCTGGACCATTATTAAGGGAAGAATATATTTAATTCCTGGGTTCAGGCCATTATTAAGGTAAGACCATTAACTTCCGGGTTCGGGGCCATTATTAAGGCAAGGCCATTAACTTCCGGGTTCGGGGCCATTAGTGAGGTAAATAGATCCCAATTCCCTGTTTCGGGGCCCAAGTCAATAATGATAAGATAAACACATTTTTAAGACACAGTTTTCTCCTCTCCTACAGAAGGTCGCCGCGTCCATCCCCCGTGGCTGGCCGACGTGCCGAGTCAACTGCCACGGGGACACCACCACCACCAGCAGACGCCAGCGGGGGAGACGACGGGGCAACCCTGGCAGGCCCCGTACCCCAGAGCCCCCTAGGTGTGACATCGGGGCCCCCTGGTGTTACCCCTGGGACCATAAGCATGACCCCGGGGGCGTTAACTGCGTCCTCGGGGTCCATAAGTATGACCCCGGGGGCCATGGGTGTGTACTGGCCAGCACTAAGGGACCACCCGCCTCCTGTACCTCCCCAGTTGCTCAAGAAACTGGCCTGCAAGGAGACTTCCAGCATAGGCAAGGTGAGAGGGAGAGAGGGAGAGTAGTGTGTGTGTGTGTGTGTGTGTGTGTGAAGAATAAATTCCCTCACGGACAATAAAAACAGCATCCATCAGTCAGGTCACAAGATGCGGTCACTTGACGAGATAATTTACAGCAAAAAGTCAATAAGAAACAATAAATAACATTACAGTAATTTATCTCCCTGGATCACACGAAGAGCAGACAAACCTCCTTATTTCATTTGATAATTAACACCCTAATATTAATCTAACCTAACCACCCAGGCAGCATTGGTGTATTAAATAATCAGATAAAATATACTATGGCCCTAATCTCCAGGTGATCCTAAAACACCAGGACTAAGGACACTGTAGTCGACATGTTTGCTGAAGTAAAATTGAGATAAGTGTTATCTCTCGGGAACCACTTTTGTCCTGTAGTTAGAGAAAGTTTGAGACAATTATGGGTTGACGAGACATAGTTTGAGACAGTGATTATGAGTATTACTGGTAAATTATGTTTCAGTGCTGGTGTCTTTACGATGAATATTAGAGAGAGAGAGAGAGAGAGAGAGAGAGAGAGAGAGAGAGAGAGAGAGAGAGAGAGAGAGCTAACACCGTTCTTCTCCTCATCACCAGGTCAAGGTCTTACTAAGAGTGGCACCGTCCTTGGAGGTAAGTCAGTCGTGCAAGGTGCTGAGTGTTGACCCCCGCAAGAAGACGGTGACCTTGTTTGACCCCGGGTCGGCTGTCCACCCCTCTTCCGCCCACACTGAGGAATCTCGAGTGGGTATCGCCGCCCCTAAGATGTTCGCCTTTGATGGTATTTACACCCACGAGGATTCTCAGGTGAGACTGTGTGTATTGGAGAGGTGTAGGTGAGTGATAGTGGGTGTAGGAGGGTGGTAGTGGGTGTAGTTGGGTGGTAGTTGGTGTACGTGAGTGGTAGAGGGTGTAGTTGGGTGGTAGCTGGTGTACGTGAGTGGTAGAGGGTGTAGTTGGGTGGTAGTTGGTGTACGTGAGTGATAGTGGGTGTAGTTGGGTGGTAGTTGGTGTACGTGAGTGATAGTGGGTGTAGGAGGGTGGTAGTGGGTGTAGTTGGGTGGTAGTTGGTGTACGTGAGTGGTAGAGGGCGTAGTTGGGTGGTAGCTGGTGTACGTGAGTGGTAGAGGGTGTAGTTGGGTGGTAGTTGGTGTACGTGAGTGATAGTGGGTGTAGTTGGGTGGTAGTTGGTGTACGTGAGTGATAGTGGGTGTAGGTGGTGATTGTGGATGTAGGTAAGTGTAGTGGCGACCTGTGGTGTATGAGTCATCATGCTCACCTCACAAGGGGGTGGACCCAGGTTCGAGCCCTGGGCAGGGAGAAACTATTAGAGGATTTCTTTACGCCGTTTGCCTCAGTCTACCCACCAGTAATTGTTGACCTGGATGTTAATCGATTTGCGGATCGTGTTCCGGGATAATGGCTTGCCAGTGCAGTTGGCGAGTTGTCCGGTCGCCTTAGAAGCGGCCAATATACATAGATGCTTGTTGATAGTGGGTGTAGGTGGGGAGCCTTAGCTGGAGGTACAGGTAATTAACTAGGGATCGGGGAGCTTACATGCAGGCAACTAGTGTGTGTTTTCCCTTGCAGACGGAAATCTGTTCGGCGGCGTTGACGGACGTGATCGTGGCGGTGTTGAGAGGTGCAGACGGGGCCGTCTTCAGCTTTGGCCAGTCCAACCTCGGTGAGAGAGAGAGAGAGAGAGAGAGGACTGTGGTGCGGGTAGACGGTAGTGTGGTAATGGACACTAACACTGATATTTAAGGCAGCACCAAACACCTCGTTCACCTAAACAAGTTCCCAACATTTCCTCTTCATATCCTTACATTTCCTCCCATTTACGGGTCAGAACCTCCCTCCCTCCCTCCCTGCCTCCCTATCCCCCTCACGTCCCTCCGTCCCTGCTTCCTTCCCTCCCTCTCTCCCTCTCCCTTTCCCTCATATCCCTCCTACCTACCTTCCTCCCTGCCCCCTCCCTCCCTCCCTCATGTCCCTCACGACACCTTGAGTCAAAGTTTGGCCGGAGATGATGACTGGAGCTGACTGGTGTTGGTATTGACTGTACCTTCACTCACTCTGTCGAGAAATGTTGGAGAGTTTGCCTTCCATAACAAAATCCAGTGTTGTTTTTGTTGTTGTTGTTCTTTAATGTGCCTTAGTGATCTTAGGTCTTAGTTTTAGGTGGTTCAACTACCAAGGTCTTTAAACACCATTCACTAAGACCTTAATTTCTACACATAAAATTAACTTACACACACCAAAAAATATACTATTTATTTTCTAAAATTATATTTAACTATTGTATAAAAAATAAGTGAAATACATCTTAACACATCAAAGAAAGACTTAACCAAAGGCTTGACATTATTAGTGATATTCTCTCTATCCGGAATAATTAATAAGTCCTTCTAATTAAAGGTCACAGGTGAGTATATAAAATTTCCCAGGGACAAAGGGACACGGATATATAAATTCTCTAGTTTATATACCAAGACTATTTAATATGTAGAAATGTATATCGAATTTATATCACATGAATGATCTTAAAATTTAAATTGTTCACCTAAATGTTTACAATATACACATAAATATATTTCGAAGATAAAAATATACACTTAAGTATAACGAAGGAATTTTTTAACTTGTCTGAATTTATATAGTGCAGTTCTTCTTAAATATATACATTTTTCTTTTGCATACTCATATGACCAGTAAATTAATCATCTTCTTCCCCCTCCTCCTCCTCTTCCTCCATTCTTCCCCCTCCTCCTACTCTTCCTCCACCTCCTCCTCCTCCTCTTCCTCCCCCTCCCCTCCTCTTCCTCCATTCTTCCCCCTCCTCTTCCTCCCCCTCCCCTCCTCCTCCTCTGCCTCCCACAGGTCAGGGATACACAATGGTGGGAGGAGGAGAAAGCTGCCACACGCTGGGGGTAATGCCCTCGGCTGTGTGGTGGCTCTACAAGGCTCTACAGGACCACAGAGCCAACACAGGCGCCAGGTTCTCCGTCAGGATCTCCGCCCTTCAGATAGCTCCTGGAGACGTGGTGACCGATCTCCTAGCCCAGTACGCACAGGGTGAGTACTAGGAGGGTGTCTTGTGCACAGGGTAAGTACTGGGAGGGTGTCTTGTGTTCAGAGTGAGTACTAGGAGGGTGTCTTGTGTCTAGGTTGAGTACTAGGAGGGTGTCTTGTGTTCAGGATGAGTACTATGAAGGGGAAGGGAGAGAGAGGAATGGAGGGGAAGAGAGGACAAGGAAGGGAGAGAAAGGAGGGAGAAGGAGGGAAGGAAAAGAGAGGGAGATGAGTAGAGGGGAAGAGAGGGAGATGAGTAGAGGGGAAGAGAGGGAGAGGAGTACTGGGGAAGAGAAGGAGAGGGGGGGTAGGGGGAGAGAGGACATAGGGATTATCCACAATAAGGAGAAAGGAAGTGAGTGATAATCCTCTATGTTATAATCCCTCGATAAGTCTGATGAAGGTTAATCCCCGTCGGGTCTTTATGATCCTACTGTATCTGAGCGCCAGTGTAGGCAGGTGATGATGAGTGATAGTTCGTCTGACGAATATTTTTTATAAGTGTGGTACTGTTGAGTGGAGGGGAAAGCTAGGCGATGCTTAAGGGTAGTACTGGCGTTGTTTCTACAGTAAGGGCAGCAGTTCAACCTTGTCTTATTGTGCTTCGTGGTTTCATTGCAGTTTGTGTACTCTCTCTCTCTCTCTCTCTCTCTCTCTCGCTCTCTCTCTCTCTCTCTCTCTCTCTCTCTCTCTCTCTCTCTCTCTCTCTCTCTCTCTTATCACTCCTTAACTACCTCCATATTTACCTCCCCTTACAGGAGAACAATCCCCCGGGGTGTTCCTGATGGAGGACTCTGGCTCGTCACTCCTGCTAGCCCACGCGGCGGAGGTGAGGGCACCCACGGTGGAACGCGCCGCCCAGCTCCTCGACGCCGCCCTCGCCCACAGACTAGTCGATGACCAGGGACGCCACGCCCACCTCGTCTTCACCCTTAACATCTACCAGTACTCTGTCGATACCTCGGCCAAGGGCGGAGGTAAGAGGGTGGAGGGAGATGGTAACTCAGGGAGAGGAGGTAATAAAAGGAAGGAAAAGAGGAAGGAAATAAAGGGAGGGAGTAGGGGGAGATTAAAGGGAGAAGAAGGATACAGGTCAGAAGAGGGAGACAACAAGTGGGGGTAAGTTAATCTGTACGATCCTTATAACAGAGCCCCAATTGTTGTCTTTTTCTGGGTGGAGTTGTGGAGGGGAGGTGGTCACACTACGTTGTAACCATCAGTTCTCACAAAATCTAAAAAATAATATTGTACACCATTAAAAATCTCTATCATCAGTCTTCACAACACTGGAAATATCTAATAAAAATAGCTCTCTTTCTCTCTCTTCTCTCTCTTTCTTTCTCTCTCCTCTCCAGACAGTTTCTTCAGCAGGTACAGAAATATCAACATTATATATCCGCACACAGTTGCTGGAGGAAGGAGTCGACTCCACCTGATGGACTTCGGGGCCCTGGAGCGAGGTAAAGGGCCTTCCAGACTCACTCTCTCCTCCCTCGGTAACGTCATCCTCGCCATCTTCAATGGACAGAAGCATCTGCCTTACAAGTGAGTACATGTTTTTTTACCCGCTGTGTTTACGCTGCCTGCCGCCACACACTTGTAATATTTATGTAAACAAGGATACATGTAATTGTTTTTCTAATATTACCTTCGTTATTATCACCAAAACGTACTGACTTCACCAAGACATCAAACTTCGTGTTTGTTTTGAATCGTGAGGAGACTTATGTATGATCGGCGTCCCTTAAGGAGCCCTTGAGGAGTGTGATGCTGTTTACTGAGGTCGCCGGGGCTATCAGACACTTTACTCCTGCGAGTTATATGTTCTATATGTAACTTTATGTTATATGTTAGTTTCTGTAGCTTTTTAATGTTATTTTAGATATTGTTTCCATGTATATTAAAAATGAGTTTGTCACAGTATGACTAACTAGGTAATATTTTCTTGTTTTATGATAAAATACTTGAATTACCAAATACACTTATTATGACGCTGAGCAAAATGCAACTGAGTTTATGACTTTGCTATTGATCACCAACTCGCTCACTTACATTGCCACTCAGAAGCTTCTTGAGCCCTGGCAGGTGCTGCCTCCCTGTACCCGCGGATCCCCTTTGTTAATGTCTTGTGTCGTCCTTCTCACACCACAGGGACGGGAAGCTGCCGCGGCTACTACGAGAGTGTGTTGGGTCAGTGAGGTGCGTTGCGGCCATGTTGGTACACGTGTCTCCTACGTCAGGCCACTACCAGGAGACACTGGCCACCATTCAGCTGGCCTCCAGGGTCCACAGGCTGCGACGACGACGCATCAAGGTCAGTCTGCTGCTGGAACACTACGGCAGATTAAAGGTTCTCTTGTTTTACTTGTTTGAGTTAAGAATTACTGCAGCTGTGGATGACTATTGTTCAAAGGAGAGGCGTGACTAACTTTATTTAGTATGAAAAAATATATATCTACACATATTTTACCACGTATAAACTCAAGTGTTTGACCTTCGACCTGTGTTCAGCCTCACATGGGCGGGTCAGGTTCAGGTGGGTCATCTGAGGAGTCGAGGTCAGGAAGGTCATCCCGGGGCACCATCACGGACACGGGTGGGTCATCCTCCGTCGACCCCTCGTCCTCGGAGCAGGTGAGACAAGGTTGATTCCTTCCTTCCTTGTACAGGTGAGCCAACATCATCACCTGTCAACACTTCCGGTGCACAGGTCGGTGACACAGGTTCAGTCAACACTGTTTCTACCTTACAGTTACTGTACAGTTATTATACTGTAGTTATGTAGGACCTGGCGAGAAGTGTTACCAAAATTCACCAAACAAGTTAATTTTCTTTTTCATTTTAACGTGAGCGTCTTGGTGGCTTTACAGTCTTACAACTTCACCAAACATGTACACTAACAGCTGGTGCTGCAGGACGAGCTCCTCCAAGTTTTGGAATTAACATTAAATAAATATTTTTCAACAAAATATCCGCGAGAAGCTGAATCTTATAAGTCGGTGAGATTAAGTCTATCTGTCATAATTTCGGAGTGAGAGGAAGTTTTCTGTCAACTTAATATAAATTTAACTTTTACCCTCCAGATTACACGTCACGTTCGGCTCATCACTTATAATAGTTAGCCGTTTCTTCCTTATTAATGCCGGGGAAATATTACCTTGAAGCAACAGTCTAGCAGGATTTACATATATTGTATGTTGTTATGGAATTCAAGGCGATGCACGGAGTGTAATTAGAGGTTGGTGGTCTTTATTTTATTACTACGGATTTTTCTAAATAGAAAGAAGTAATTTCAGAGTGAAGGAATTAGAACTTATTTGTCTGTTTGTGTATTACCATGATATGACCCCCACCCCTCTCGCCCCCAGTCGTGTGACACCGTGATCTACGTGGGTCCTGCTGGCGACGACGCTACTGACGGGGAACACCCGCCTGTCTACCTCCCGTCTATTAACTCCGGCGACAACCGCTGCTCCATGAACAAGGCCCTCAGAGGCTCGGCCGTTGACGGGGCTTCCAAAATGGACTCCCAGAGGACGCCTAAGAAGTCCTCGAAGGTCTCAGGGAGCGGCAAGAGTCCCTCGAAACCAAGTAAACACTCGGTGACTTCTAAAGACGGGTCGCACTCGTCTCCTCACAGGACTAAAGACTCACACAAGAGTCGTGACGGTGTGAGTGGTAGTGGTGCGGTAGGTAGTGGCGGGAGTTTACCAAGAACTCCTACTAAATATTCTTCTTCGTCTGGTGCTAAACTATCTAGTGGTGCTACTCCCAAGTCCCCTAAATCCCCCCACGTCTCGAGACACAGTAGACATAAAGTAGCGGCAGGTATGACGCCGCATGCGGACGCCAGTGGGGCTCAGAGCCAACACGGTGGCAGTGAGGAACAGTGGATAGACGGTCCCAGGTTCCACAGAGCTAAAGTTTACGACGGACACAAGATGAAGAGTTACGAGCTGGAGACGTGGATCGACGGACCCGAGGCGACCTATGGCTACATGGACGACCACAAGAAGTCCATGATACAGAAGTGGGTGGAGACACAGAACGCCCAAGTCCAACCCAAGTCCTCAGAACACTCGCAGAAAAGTCCGAAGCATAAACAGTATAAGGAACTAACACAGTTCAAGACCGTGGAGGACGAGGAGTCTTCCCCGAGACACAAGGAGAAGCACAGAGAGAAGAGGAAGAGCAGCGAGTGTAAAGAATTACGTAAAGATGGACAACACACAACCACCAGAGAGAAGGACGTCACGCCTCGTAAGAGAAGGAGTTACGGAGACAAGCCTCACGCAGCGAGTCAACCGGTGGTCGAACCAGAGGAAACCAACAAACCGAAGGTTCACTCATACGTGTCCGAACCACTTAAGACAGAACCTCCCAAGGTTCAGGAACCGGAGAGTGCGAGTCCGGTGAACAAAGTAGAGCCACACGCGGTGAGTCATGTCGATAAAGTGCCTGAAAGTGGAGTGAGAAGTGAAGTGAAAAGACAGAGTAGTGTCAGTGAAGTGTCGTTAAGTTCGACCGCTTTTCCGGATGCCAACGCCAACTTGCCTCCAGCAACGGTGGCGGCAGCGATAGGTCAGAGGTCAGAGGGTCACCAGGGAGTGTGTGACGTGCGTATGACCTTGACCAATCAGACTGCTCCTGCTACTTCAGCTGCTAGAGGTCACGAGGTCGAGGAGGAGGAGGAGGAAGAGGTCCTTCAGGTCACCTACGTGGAAAACGAGACACCTCGGGTAGACATGAGGACCCTGGCGCCTGATGGTGAGTAGAACGAGGAAGTGTTGTTGTTCTTGGCTCTCTAAGTCACCCCAGTGGTAAATACTGTAAGTCATGAGGTAGTGTGATTCATCTCTTGTAAGATATAGTTTTGCATGATATTGGCTCTCGGGTTTTGAGATCGGAAGGGCATATGTTTTAATTGTTGGTCCTGTTGTAACTTACACACACACACACACACACACACACACACACACACACACACACACATGGGAGACCATAAAACACAGTTACAACGCTGACCTTCCGTTTTATGTGTGTCAGCGTTGCAACTTACGTGTAGCGGTGTGTGTGTGTGTTTTATTTGTAAATATATGGGTGTGTGTGTGTCTTGCCTACATTGTACATGTATATATGCTGCATATGTATCGTCCTCAAGCAGTGGAGGAGGATAGAGCCACGGAGGTTAGGTCGTCCTCAGACGAGACTACGACGGCGGAGGGCGACCCCATGGAGGAGGACCAGTCTCAAGTGTCATCTGAGGACGCTGCCACGGAGAGCCTCACTGAGGAGGAAGTGGTGTACCCTAGACCTGCCAAGTTCATCCTGCACGAGGTGAGCCTCTCTCTCTCTCTCTCTCTCAACATGTAGACATAGTAAAACAAAAGGATGATTAAACAGGTTCTCTCCCACACTCTCTCTCACTCTCCTCAACTCTTCCTCACACTTTCTCACTCTCCCAACTCACACGTTCTCACACAACTTATTCTCCCTTTTTCTCTCTCACTCTCCTTACACTCTCTCATTCTCCCTAACTCTCCCTGACAGGTGAGAGACTTGGACGAGGGGGAAGAGGAGCTGGAAGCGGCGCTGGACCGGTGGCTGGCAGAGGAGGACAGGGAGTACATCGAGGTAGAGGAGCCGGAGGAACCCGTTGAGATGGTCGACTCCTGGTGCCAAGTATGTATTGCGAGGCCACCTGAGGGTCACATAGGGGCCATTTTAAGTAATTTTAGGACCTCTTGGGGTTATAATGAGTCATCTGAGGGTCATTCTGGGTCAGCTGGGGTCATTTGGGGATAATCTGGGGTTATTTTGGGTAATCTGGGGGTCATCTTGAGGTATTCTGGGGTCATCTAGGGCTATTTGGAGAAATCTGGGGTCATTTGGGGGTCATCTGGGATAATTTTAGGGATTTTGTGGGGTCATCGTGGGCCATATTGGGTTATGTGGACCATTTTAAATTAATAGTGGTTATTTGGGAGCCATATTAGGTTATGAGAACGTAAAGTTAAGGTAATTATTGGTCATAAAAATCAGTTCTTTCACTAAATTTTCTTTATGTGTCTTTCTTCTTTTTTCTATTTCTTTAATTCTCTTTAAGTCTCTCATTATCTGTCTCTGCCTTTGTTAGTCTCCTTCTCCCTTCTGTCTCTCTCCCTTTCCTGTTCCTTTTCCCCGTCTCGTTCCATTTCTCTTTCCTTCTCTCTGTCTGTTTTTCTCTTTCTTTCTTGCCTCTCTCTTCTTTTACCTTTCCTCTTTATCTATTTTTCTCTCTTATCTCCCTCCGTTCCTTTCAATCTCTTACATTATCTCCTTTACGCTTCTCATTTATCTGCCCTAACACACACACACACACATCCTCGACACCGGCTCCTACTACCACCTGAGATCCCTCGCCCGAGAATTGCTGTTCGACACCACAACCGCATCCAGCCCATACGTGCACGAACTGATCGCTATAAGAACAGCCCAGTCCCAACCATTGTAAAAATTATCAATAACTTGTAATAAACCAGTGTATTCACTCCCAGTAAATACTACTTCTTGCACTGTCACTATGTTGAAATGCCCTGTAGTTTGAGCTTTTCCCCATCTAGTTATTATATATCATATTTATATCACTTATGTTATTTGTATATTATTTGTAATTCGAAACCCATTCCCCAAGTATGTAACTGTATATTTTCAGCCTTCTGGCTGCCAAGCTCTTTCAATAAACCGTTAATTATTATTATTATTATTATTATTATTATTATTATTACATACACACTCACACACATACAGACACCCCACTCCCCCAATCCCCTCTCACACACACATACCCACCTACCACTCATCCCTCCCCCCCCCCCCCACACACACATTTTCATCATCTCTCACTTGTTACTGTCAGGTGTTGAGAGTGTCAGGTCAGCGTGTCGTGGACGAGTTCAGGAAGTTAATGATAGTGAGACAAGCGCTCGCTAATTTGTGTTCCAACTTGTTGACACTCTGAGCCAGGGTGTTCTGTTTCTTGTTCGGGTGTCTGTCTGTCTGTCTGACTCTCTCTCTCTTTTCTTGTTAGGGTACCTCTCTCTCTCTCTCTCTCTCTCTCTCTCTCTCTCTCTCTCTCTCTCTCTCTTAATGTGAGTAAGACAAACGCTTCCTAATTTCAACCAACTTGTTGATAAGAATCGTGACAGCCTACACGGTGCCAGCAGACATGTTGGATGTCCTCTCTCTCTCTCTCTCTCTCTCTCTCTCTCTCTCTCTCTCTCTCTCTCTCTCTCTCTCTGTACATATTCGCAAATAAGAGAAAATATGAACAGAGAGACAGACGCGAGAGGTGTCGTCCAGAAAGACACATAAAAAGCACAGACGAACAAAAATTATTCATGTGGTCAAGTAATGGTGAGCCAACACGAAGCAGACACATCGCAGGATTATTGTACCAGACATGTTATCCCGGAACAGAGAGAGAGAGAGAGAGAGAGAGAGAGAGAGAGAGAGAGAGAGAGAGAGAGAGAGAGAGAGAGAGAGATTCCTTTTCCCCAAACCATGACCACACAATATTGACACACGAAAATTATGTCTCTATCAGAGGTAAATATTGACTACTTCCCCTCCTCCCTCACACCTCGTATATTCCACCACTTTATTTACGTCTTGGCAACTACACCAGCTGGAGTGATAAGTTGCCAAGTATCTAATTTACTTCAATTTACCCCCGGAAAGGCGTATTCTTATGTAGGTTACGAGCTTAATCGGGTTCACTAAGGATCGTACGGGATTCACTAAGGCTCGTAAGACAAATAGTCCACGGATTTGAAGACATAAGAACGCATTTAAATGTTTGAATTAAGATTAAATACAAATATAACGTAAAAAATAATTTCGCAATTAAACTGAAAATCTACTTTTAACTAGATACGTTCATTTAATATCTATACTTACGAGAAAAATTTATCGTAGGAGTTTTTTTTGTGTATCTGGTTTGAGGTGTGACGTGTTATCAGACTATTTGTAGCTGTATTGACTGTGTGTGTGTGTGAGTCTGTCAGTCTGGTTATCTATCAACGTATTTATTTATATCAGAGAGAGAGAGAGAGAGAGAGAGAGAGAGAGAGAGAGAGAGAGAGAGAGAGAGAGAGAGAGAGAGAGAATAAACATTAAACTTGGCATTATTTATTCATACTCTTAATATGGTAATACTTAGAGAGCTTTCCCCGCCCAACTTTCTTAACAACTCCTATAGTTGTTTGCACTCTAAGTGGCACGAAATTGGCCCAGGTGATTTGGTTGTTAGTTGGATGAGACGAAGGACAGATGTTGTTAATTTATGCCAAATCTTCCTTAATAACAATCTGATTGAGGGTTGTTATTTAAAATTGACTCGGGGTTGTAATTTAAGATTTATAATGGCTTAATAGAATCACAGAGCCCCTTATAAAATCGTATAGTTATATTAATGTAATCAGAAATCCCCTTATCAAATCCTGTAATCATCTTAAGTTATTTGGATTTATTTACGAATAAGAAATGAGAAGATGGTTGATAAAACAAGATAGAAGAGAAGAACAAATAATAGGGTTTTAATGAACAAGTGACGAGAGTATGTATGTTATGTCACGAAGGTCGAGCACAGTTTGACGTGTTAGTTTATGATTGGGTTTGACCTGAATTAACCTCCTCTCTTTCTCTCTCTCTCTCTCTGTCGGTTCCCCTCTTTTCCTTTGTTTCTCTCTCTCTCTCTCTCTCTCTCTCTCTCTCTCTCTCTCTATATATATATATATAACCACTGTCTCTCTCTCTCCCCAAGGTCACTGAAGAGGACATTGAACGAACATTAGCTGAAGCTGGAGTCCACTTCATTCCCTTTCTCCAGCATCGCCACTTGCTGCCTACCCTTCAGGAGGAACCAGGTGAGTCTGCGGAGCCCCTCGACCACCACATGGACCACCTGCACCAGCTGGAGGCCCTCAACAAAGTGAGTATCTCTGTGTTGTTTCGACTTCTTGTTCGACTTTAACTAGTCATATATTTATTCTCTCTCTCTCTCTTTACTATGTCACAATTCATCCCATATTCCTCTATTCCACCCACTTTGTGAACTTTGTGAACATAAGAAAGACAGAATGACCTCACTTAATCCCCGTCTTCCTAAAATCTACCAGCAGGTGACCTCGAAGATCGGGTCAGGGGTCCTGGAAGAGCCCCTACAGCCCCTGAAGGTGCCAGAGCAGATGGTGGGTGACGCGGCCTTCCTTCACCCCGCGGTCAGTCCCCATACTTCCGTTTTCTAGTGAATGATAATACTATTGTCTGTGATGATGACGTCATCTACTGATTATTCCTACTTTTTCTTATGATAGTTTTTTTCGATTTTTTGTGGTGGTATTTTAGGTGAATAGTCCTACCTTCTTCGTAATAATAATAATAATAATAATAATAATAATAATAATAATAATAATAATAATAATAATAATAATAATAATTATTATTATTATTATTATTATTATTATTATTATTATTATTAATATTATTATATGAAAATTACGATTAATAATATCACTATCAGTATTCTTACCATCACCATTATTAATGATCATTGCCCTGGGATGGGGACTGGGTTGATGAGTCACTTCAGCCAACACATAACTTTGACAGTAGCCCTCCGTCACCCTCAGGGCGGGGACCATCCGGGAGGAGAGTTCAAGAGCAGCCCCCGCTATGAGCAAATGATCAAGGACCCAAACTTCACCGCCAAGACCCACTACTTCGCCAAGAGGCTGGAGGAACTGCAGCAGCTCCACGAGTTCTACAGGAATCTGGCCAAACAGGCACCCAGAGGCAGGAACTCTGTCAACTCGCCGTCAGCCAAGGAGCTGACGGAGGTGAGTGAGGATGAGTCCAGCGTCTCTGAAGGAGGAGAGGAACCTGAGCCAAAGATCTTACCTCAGCCGTTTTTTAGTCAAGAGGGCACCCTGACCAGCATGAAGATGAGCGGGAGGGATTATGAGTTCAGCTGGAAGTCTCTACTGCCGGAGGAGATCGATGTCCAGAGTGAGACGCATGAGGAAAAGACTGAGGGGGAAGACACGTCATCAGAAGTCTCTAAGGACGTCAACGATCCTCTATACGACATCCAGAGTGATATTATGCCGTATCTGCCCAGCAACTACGTCAGTTTAACGACTCTCAGCGCTCTCAGACAGCCAGATGGCGCCTCCAATCCTAATCTAAACGGGGAATTCGCCCATACTGAACCCCAGGCTGACGCTGCGCCCCCAGATAACGCTGTACCCCTGACAACGACGCTGCAGGAAAGATTACCCGGCAACGGCGCCTCCCTTTCTGACGACGAGAGTAATGTTAAGCAAGTTAAAGTAAAGAAGGAAAAGAGAAAGAAGAAACTCGGGTTACTGTCCAAGTCAAGCAAATCCTGTGTCTACAAGGAGGAGGCGGACTGTGAAGAGGGCTCCACCCACAGCAAGCTGAGCTGGAGTCGTTTTTTTGGCAGTCCGAAGCACAAAGGTTCTCCAAAGGACACCTCCAAGAAAAGTAGCAAATCTAACTCGAAATCCAGCAACAAGTCCCCAACATCGTCAGGCAAGAGCTCGGAGAAGAGCGACAAAAAGTCCCAACGAGAGAGAGAACGATCGAAGGACTTCAAGACTTGTGCGTCCAAGGACAACAAGAGCAACAAGGAGGGGAAGGTGAGTCACTCCCAGGAGAACCACTACGGCCCCGACACCACCAAGCAACCAGACAACAAGAACACTAAGGCCCTCCAGAAGCTGGACTCTGATCGGTCTAATGGTAGCTTGAAGAGCAAATCCCCAGCGCGCAAGAGCTCAGAGAATCGCAGTGGCCGGAGCGGGAGGAGAGAGAGCAGAGAGCAGCCACAACAGCAGTGCCAGCAGCCTCTACAGCAGCAGCAACAGTGTCAACAACCTCCACAACAACAGCAGCAGCAGCAACAGAGTCAGCGGTACCAAGGCTTCCACTGGGACTCCCCTCTGCCGCCATTCCTCCCCGTCACCACCGCCGCCATCCACCCTGGCTACGACTCCGGCGCTGACTCAGGCGTCGGCCTTAAGGTGCGTCACACTATTCTGTCGTACTGTCTTAATTTGAGAGTGAGAGTGTGTGTGTGTGTGTGTGTGTGTGTGTGTGTGTGTGTGTAAAATATCGTCATTTGAACACAAAGTAAATTAAGATTATATTACAGTGCTTGAAAGGTAAAGTGCACTACATACTTTCCATTGTAGAATAGATGTGACTTTTTGCTGTTACTTGGATGATATAACCATACAGGTGTCATAACTATGTCTAATGAGGTAGTGTGTGTGTGTGTGTCTGTGTCCAGGTGATCCCACGGGCGAGACGGTCCAGGGGCGAGAGTCGTCATGGGGAGAGTTCTGGCTATGAGTCCGTCATCCGCGACTCTGAGTGCTCCTCCTTCGGCTCCTCCCAGGACTCCGGCCTCGACGACGACGGCCTCAAGGGCAAGGCTGAAGGGAGAGGTAGGTCGAGCTCTGGCGGTAGAGGAATATATGTGAGAGCGAAGCAGATGGTGGCAAGTGTACGCTGGTGTGGAGGTGGCTGGGGGGACGACAAGAGGAATGGGCAGAAAAAATAAGTCCTAGAAAGTGTAAAGGGCATACAACATGGCAAGGAAGGAGGCGGAGGAGAAGGCAGTGATCGCGCTATGACACTTCAGGAGTTCGCTTGAGTGAGGTAGACGTCGGTTGTGGTAGAGAAAGATAGGAATAGAGAATCATGAGGTAAAGATACAATAGGAAAACAGGGTGTAGGAAAAATGATTAACATACAAGAGGGAAAAAAAGCTATAAGTATTAAATAGATTGGAAGATGAAGCGTAAATATAGAGGACTTAGAGAAGAATGGTAGGTAAAATACAATATAGGATAAGGGGGGGGGGGATATCCTGTGTTCTGAAGGTACGTCAGTTAATGTGGGGCAAAGAGGAAGTTTCCAGACATAGTTTATATTTTGGTCTATATATAATAAACAATATACTAGTTAAAAGTCCCCAATAAACCCGTCCTATAAACAAGGTTAGGTTTGGTTAGGTTAGCCCTCAGTCGTTAATAGTCATACATTGTAACGTTGTCCTCTGTAAACAATGTAAGTTAGAGCTGTGAGCTACTTAATGTCCCCTTCACTGTGTCGCTCATATTGTAAACTTGTTATATATAGCGAACATTTGTCTGAGAGTAACTAGAAAACAGCATATTCTTTGTACCATCTTTCTTTCTTCGTAAGGGAGTGAAAACATAGCCGCCGGGACCACCAAGGCCAGACACCCCCCTCAAACGCGTTCCAAAATCTCAGAGACTCATCATCCTAAACACGTCCAAAAAACGACCTGTCCCTCTATAACCAGTCATTCCCATTCCCATTCCCATTCCAAATATCTGGCATCGAGGACGCCATCTGGATCGCCCTTGAGGACCCAGAAAACGACAACTACTGCAACACCAGCTCTTGAAGTCAAGGCGTCTGGAGGAGGCGGCAGCGGTGGCAGTGTAGGTGGAAGTCCCTCTATGCGCGTCCCTGTGGAAGAGTTTGACGAGGAGGACGTAGCGAGGTACGAGAGCCACAAGACCGAGGAAGACATCGCCAAGTGCCGCAGGACGCAGGAGAAGATCCGCGCCCTCAGGGAGAAGCAGGACCAACTCAAGCAGGAGCTGGAGGCTGCCAAGAGCCGCCTCATGATCGACAAATCCAGGTGGAGCTTCGAGTGTAAGACATTGATCTGTTGTGTATCTCCGTTCCCGCCACCGCTTGTTCTGGCAGCGCTTCTTCCCCCTTTCGTTTTCGGCCATTTTGTTTACAAAGTATTATACAAAGATAAAAATTTATTTCATCAGTCCTTAGATCTAAATTTTTGCTTGATATAATTCCTTTGATCTCACCCTCAACAAGTGCGGCAGTATCGGATGACACAGTATATTGATGCTACATGTCTTACCTCTTATTTTGCCTGTACCTTTGTTTTGTTAGTGGTAGACGTATGTTAGTTACCTGTACATGTGTTGTCATGCATGCCTCAACCTTGACCACCTTTGTTATAAGTAGATACATTATTCCTAACGTTTTCTTGTTACAATAACTTTCAAGGCCAGTTTGGTTATATATGGGTGCAAGATAACTCAGCTGTCAATAGAAACCTAATATCACAGTTTGGGAAGTGAAGGCGGCTGAGTGTAGCTCTGGCCACACTGTCTCCTTGTGCACCACATAAAAGACTTAGTGTACAGTGTGCTGTATCCGCACTGCCCCTGCGGGTCCAAATTTCACTTTTTATTTGTATAAAGATAAATTATTCATAATACCGTCCAGCTACGACTTCTAAAAGCACCTTTGTTTATATAAAAACACATTATTCATACACCCAACTACCGTGACTCTAAAGCCTGATGAAAAAGAAAAAGTTTTCGTGGAATATATAAGAAGAACTAAGGATAATATCCGCTACATCAGAGTGACTATAATAACACTTATAAAACACATATGCGAGTCTCGTGGTGTCTTCAAGTGCCGGAGGAAGACTTGTTCACGAACACACACACCTCATAAACTCCGTCTTGTTACCTGAATAAATACCTGTGCAATTCAATCCATTCCGTATGGCTTAATTTAGTTCACAATAACTTATAAACTATCCATAAAAAAATTCCTTTATTTTATTCCCCATAGCATCCTGACAACCCCGCATGATAAACCATACGTGTTGCTTATTTATCCAGGTAATATAAGTTAAGTTTATGTTACAGTTCTGAAGCATTTATTAGTTAAGTGACAATTAAGATGGAGGGAATTATTCTTTTGTTTTTGTGTTGGCTCTATGAAGATTATCCCCCGAGTACGATGAATTAACCCACTGAGTACGATGACTTAATCCCTAAGTACGATGACAATCCCATGAGTACGACGACTTAATCCCATGAATACGAAGACTTTACCCCCTGAGTACGATGACTTAATCACCTGAGTACAATGACTTAACCCTCTCAGCACGAAGACATAATTCTCTGTATAAAATGTCATAATCATATTAAAAGGAACTGGTAATCTTATTCAAAAGATTAACACATATTCTAAAGGTTAAGTTACTTAGTTCAACGAGTCTTCAATGGACTGATTCATTGCACTCAGTAGGTTAGTATCGTAGTAACTCTCAACATGAGCTGCCATGCACAGGCCAACCGGCCTATTGCAGACTCCTTATTTTCTTATGCTCTTATGTTCAAGGGATTAAGGAATGACAAGTGCCGCATCAGAGATGAGGTGGGAGAGTCAGGTCATGTCATTTCATGTCAGGTCAGGTCATGTCAGGTAAGGTCAGGTCACTAGGGGATAGCCAGGCACAATGGCAGCTGTCTAGGGATATGTTGCAGTGACACAGGTGGGCTGACCTTGTTTGGCTGTTTTAAGTGAATTTGCTGCCGTGATATATTTGTATTATTGCATTCAGTCCTCTCTCTCTCTCTCTCTCTCTCTCTCTCTCTCTCTCTCTCTCTCTACATATTTATATCTCTGCGTGTGTCTCTTTTTACTTCGTTTCCTTTTAGTCATTTGCTCTCTCCCTAAAGTCTATTTCTGTTAATCATATTCCTCTCGTTCTCTCTTGCTCATCTCTTTCTCTTTTACTGTCGCATACCATCTCCTTCCCCGTTTCTCTCTCACCATCTCTCCCTCTTACTCATCCTTCGTGTCGTTCTCCCACACACTACAAAGTTGGGCCTTTTAAGTCAGGGAGGGGAGAAGTGATAAATGGCAGTGTAGAAATAAGCAAAGCATTGAACAGCTACTTCTTATCAGTTTTCACAGAAGAAATTTGCGATGAAATTCCAGAGGTGGAACTGATATTTAAGGGAAAGGAAGAAGAGAAATTAAAGAATATCACTATCAGAAAAGAGGATGTTCTTAAGAAGATAAATAAACTAAAGAAAACAAAATCCCCAAGGCCGGATGAAATTTTCCCTAGAGTCTTGAAAGAGTGTAGGGAACAGATTAGCGGACCCCTCATAAACTTATTTACAAAATCATTAGACACTGGAGTTGTGCCAGACTTGTGGAAACAGGCAAATGTAGTACCCATATTCAAAAAGGGAGACAGAGCATCAGCGTCAAATTACCGGCCGATCACTTTGACGTCAGTAGTGGGGAAATTTCTTGAATCAATTATAGCATATAGCATCCGATCACATCTAGAGAAAAGCAATTTAATCTACGACTCTCAACATGGGTTTACAAAGGGAAAATCTTGTCTAACAAATCTGCTAACGTTTTTTAGGAAAGTCTTCGAGGTAGTAGATAATGACGAAAATTACGATGTTATTTACTTAGACTTTAGCAAAGCATTTGACAGAGTACCGCATCAGAGGCTTCTGAGAAAAATTAAGGCTCATGGTATGGAGGGGAAAGTTTTAAATTGGATAAAATCATGGCTCACCGATAGAACGCAGAGGGTCAGCGTAGATGGTGTTAAATCTGAGTGGGGCCATGTAACCAGTGGGGTTCCCCAGGGGTCAGTTCTGGGCTCACTCTTGTTCATAATCTACATAAACGATCTAGATACTGGGATCAGCAGTGACATAAGCAAGTTTGCGGATGACACCAAAATAGGGCGGCAAATTAATTCAGGGCAGGATGCAAATGCATTACAGGAGGATCTAAATAAACTGCAGGGGTGGTTTGAAAAATGGCAAATGAAATTCAACACCAGCAAGTGCAGCGTACTTAATATTGGAAGAACAAATACTTTTAATGTATACAGTCTTAACAAAATCAACCTAGAGAAGTCGACTTGTGAAAGAGACCTAGGGGTACTTGTAAGCCCGGACCTACGGCCTAGAAAACAGTGCTTTAATGTTCGAAATAAGGCAAACAGAGTATTGGGTTTTATATCTAGAAGTGTAAGTAACAAGAGTGCAGAGGTCTTATTGCAACTATATCTTGCGCTAGTCAGGCCGCACCTCGATTATGCGGTTCAGTTCTGGTACCCCTATTATAGAATGGATATAAATTCACGAGAGTCGGTGCAGCGAAGAATGACAAAAATGATTCCGGGACTTAGAAACCTTCCATATCAGGATAGGTTAAAGAAACTTAACTTGCATTCACTAGAAAGACGAAGAGTGCGGGGAAATATGATAGAAGTATTTAAGTGGGTGAAAGGAATCAATAAAGGGGATATAGATAAAGTTCTTATAACATCCGAGCAGGATAGGACTCGGAGCAACGGATTTAAGTTGGATAAGTTTAGGTTTAGAAGGGAGATAGGAAGAAACTGGTTCACAAATAGGGTGGTGGACGAGTGGAACAAGCTTAGCAACTTTGTAGTAAGTGCGGGAACTCTGGAAAGTTTCAAAATGAGGCTAGATAGATTCATGGATGATAGAGAGTGGTAGTAACTCTTGACAGGAGCTGCCATGCACAGGCCAACCGGCCTATTGCAGACTCCTTATTTTCTTATGTTCTTCCCTCTACCTATCTCTCTCTTCCGCACCTTCCGTATCTCTCTCCCACACAGCGCTCTTTCCTCACCCTCTCCTTCACTCTCACTAACACTCCGTCTCTCTCTCTCCCCACCAGTGCACGTTGAGGAGTGTATGACCTGGCGTGATGACGGCTACGTAGAGGCGCTCCAACAGGAGACTATCATCCTGGCCAAGAGGGTAATGGCCGCCAGGAGTCGACTGCTCCTCTCGACCTGCTTCGACGCCTCCGCTAACGTACAGGACAAGGATATCTGCGAGGGGGAGGCCTTTGACGTCTCCCCCAGTCTGCAGGATAAGGATCTCTGTTTCGAGGAGGGATTCCTAGATGACTTCTTGTTCCTACCAGACAGAGATGTGCGCCAGGGCGCCTCAGCTCTTGATTGTGACCTGTCTGTGATTAGCGAAGAGGAGATGGTCGAAGACGAAGAGGCGGAGGACAAAGTCCATGTACTACGAAGGAGAACGAGTAACTGGAGTGAACGAGATAATGAAGAAGACGACGACGAAGAAGACAGGGGGAGAATACTTGGAATGACACAAAGAGAACATGAAGATGATTGTGTCACCCGGGGTAAGGGAGACGCAGTAAGACACAAGATACAGGAAGAACCCAAAGGCAGTTGTGATAAACCTAATACAGATGTTGTGATGAGGAGGTTCGGAACGCCTCCGGGCAGTAGAATCGGATCCGGAGTGAGCATCGGCGAGGGCTTCAACGTGGAGGACTGGCGGCGCCTGAAGGAGTCTTTCATTCTCTGACTAAAGCTTCCTGTTATGTTTGTTTACTTCGATCAGCTGTTACTCCAGCAGCTGATCCAAAGTTTGTTTATATCAATCAGCTGATGCTCTACCAATCAGTAGATTTATGAGTCTACTTTGTTATCTGGGTCACCGTGGCTCCATTGTCTCAAACTTCTAGAATTTTTTTTTTATATATTTCTAATTATCCTCATTATCAACCACTGTAAAAAAAATTATTTTATACTTCTTTTCTGCCCCGGATATTGTGGTCACATTAAACAAATAATTATGACGGGGAAAAATATTCGAGTTCCTCCTCTGGGATCCATCACCATGTAAACACAAGGCTCAGCGTGGCCCCATATCTGCCCTCAAGGATGTGTCGTGTGTGAGAGTGTGATGTAAAAAAAAAAAAAAAAAAATACAAATAAAAAGCTAGATATAAGATAACCAGAACAGCTACAGCTAAAAAAGAAGAAAAAATGGTTCTATCAGCACCAAACACTTATATTTACCTGTACAGTATTTTATATTATGTAATTTACGTGTGATAGCTTTGTGAACTCAATATCATCATCTTCCCGTATACATATATATATAAACCAACCCCCACCTTCCCCCCCCCCCCCCCCATCACGGTGGTTCTTCCAATTGCCTATTTTGTACAGATCTTTTAGGTAAGTGTATTTTTTTTTTTTTTTGGTGTAAAATTAAAAAAAAGAAAAAAATATCAAGGAAAATCGTATAGAGTTATAATATGTTTTGCGAAATGACTGGGGAGTGTGTGAGAGTGTGGAGGATGAGTGTGAGAGTGTGGAGGATGAGTGTGAGAGTGTGGAGGTGTGTGAGAGTGTGGATGTGGAGGAGGTATGTGAGTGTGAGAGATGTGTGAGAATGAGGAAAGCTTGTGGGAGTGTGATACAGGTCTGTAAGTGTGAGAGGTGTGTGTGTGTGTGTGTGTGTGTGTGTGTGTAAGAAAGAGTAGGAGGAAAGAGTGTGAAAGTCTCTTGAATGAGGTGTCGTGGTGAGTTTTGGCACGTCATTAGTTGGAAATATTAGGACCTGAGGTGAAGTGGTCACATATGATGGGGACACAACACGTCCTTTTAAGACTTACAAAAGAACAACATCTGTATAAAAAAAATATACCATAATTGATCACTAAACTTCTATGGTACCCGATGCCATGACAGAGCACGGAAATACTGTACCATGACAGCAGAAAGAATACCATGAATTACCATCAAAATGTCAAGCTAGTTGGAAGAAGCACCATGAATGGCCATTAAAATGTCATGGCAGCTTGAAGAAACACAAGAATCGAGTAAGCTGGGACCCTGGACACGCTACAGTACACCCATGAGGTACTGTATGACCCATTAGAACCTTAATGGCACCAGTTTAAACCCCATGCGACAATTTTTACAGACATTGTGTGGACCAAGAGCCATCGGACCGTCACTGAACCCGATTTAAACCCCATGAAACAACTTGTACAGATAACGTGTACCAGAATCCATCACGACCTCACTGAACTTAATCCAAAACCTGTGGAGAACTTGTAAATAGACCCGCTCGCTACATTAAGAACCTTGCCGTGTACAGCAGAGGAGAAACACTCGTAGCGTATAAGGTGAAGGAAGACCCCTAGTGAACGCCTGTTGCTGATGGTGTCTAGTGTGTGTGTTGTGGGCTGAGTCAATTATACGTCTTATCATATTATCCTGATGAAGTAGAAGAAGAGGAAGGAAGAAGGTAGAATATGTCGAGATATGATGCTTTATAATTTATTTAGTCCTTACTGGAAAACTAAACGTCTGCATGTGAACGAATGTCTCAGATCTTTACCACCGTAACGTAAATCAACGCCAGCCCAGGCAGAAGGCGGGCGAAAGTATGTCGGGCTTAAGTTTCCACAAGTATTTAATTGCGAGGTGTGGTGTAGAAAAGCCAAGCGTTGCCTTCTGCTCATGCTGGCGCTGGTACGGGGTGGGAAGATGTATATGTGTGTGTCTCTCTCCGACCAGTGTCTTATTCTCAAACTAACTTAACCGGTCTAGTCTAAGAGTGGAATCCATCTGTAGATTATTATTATGATTATTATTTGTTGTAATTATTATCATTGTTATTTTTTTATTATTATTATTATTATTATTATTATTATTATTATTATTATTATTATTATTATTATTGTTATTGTTATTATTATTATTATTTGTTGTAATTATTATAATTGTTATTTTAATAAATATTATTATTTTCATATTACTATTATTATTTATATTTATTTTTTTAATGATTATCATTATTATTTTTATCAATGTTAGAATTATTTTCATTATTATTATTATTATTATTATTATTATTATTATTATTATTATTATAATTATTATTTACAATACTATTATCAGTATTCCTTAATCCTTCCACATGACTGTTGCCTGTAGGTTTTAATAAGTTGTGTTATATAAGACATATACACTATATAATTACCTTGAGATATATGTAAAATTATACTGTACGTTTGATATTTATTTTATAATAGGTTCCCAGAAATGTTCTTTGAGCCGTTTTCTTTGAGGTGTTAATTTTCTTGATTGTAATTGATTAAGAGAATTTTCTTCTCGTCGACCTCAGGTGTAAACAGTATTACCTGGATTACCTTACGTCAGTATTTTTTAAGAGGAATTACTTAATTACTAGTCATCATGATAAGTCTTTGTTTGTCTTAATTTTCTTATTTTTTCCCTTTTCTACCTCTACTTCTTCTCTTTTCTACTTTTCCTTTTCCCCACATTGTCACCCCTCTCCTCTTCCTTCTATTCATCTCCACTATCTTCTTCCCTCATCACTAGTTTCTCCATATATAAGCTTATTAAAATAATAGTCAATGCCATTTACTTATTAATATTAATATTTATTTATCATTATCAATATCAACAACTACGAACGACAGAAACTCTTACTCAACTTTCCACTATTTACAAACACAACTCTATCTAATACACAAGAGTAAGAGTTAACGTTTTGGGTCATAATTCTCAGTGAGTCTTACGATAAAATTTCCTCGTAAGTGAAGACCTAAGAATGTATCTAACTGATTAAGATAAAACACAAAAATAACTTACAAGACATGGCATCCAAATGACACTTAACTAGATGCGCTCACTTAACACTTTATACCCTGTAGTTAAGGTACAGAATATTCAGAATGATTTGTAAGTTAACTTCGTCTCCTAAATGGTATTAAATGAGGGTGTTTAGTTAAGTAGAGTCTCGGTGTATTTCTGATGCCATTTTGTGTAAGAGATTTCTGTGTCATCGAACTCAAGAGGTTGTCATCGTACTCCTAAGGTTAACTAATCGTACTCAACGGATTAACTCATCGTACTCAAGACGTTTACACAGTCCCAACATAACATAATCTCCCAGTGTTGCCAGAGGGACGAGAAGCGGGTGGGGTGAATGGAGTGTCACATCAAGTATTTATTTAATCAGTCAAATAATAATAAAATCACCTTGTGTTTTTTTATTATCTCTAAAGAACCTCATTTGCTTGGGTTAAGTCGCTGACATGTGATATTTTTATAGTTTTATATATTAAAGAATATATAATAATATGATTGTTAATGTCATCTATTGGTTTTATTCACCTTTGTTATGTAATGATGTTAAGATGTTAAAATAATGTGAAATATATTAAAGGAATGAGGAACCACAAACAAGGTAAATCAAGGTAAGTAATTAAGTAGCAAGAGTTACTTAAGTTGACCTAATTTAACCTGACCTAATCAACTTACCGTGACCTAAGATGACCTCGTTGTGTTAGTAGTCTTCGTTGTCTTAAGATATATAATATTATAGTACTGGTAATATTGAATATAAGGGTTACAGTATTAACATTACTACTTCAACTACTACTTATTACTATTGCCACTAAAAATAATAATAATAATAATAATAATAATAATAATAATAATAATAAAGATCTTTCTTAAATTCAATTCCACAAACAACAAAGCGACAATGTGAATCATAAAACTAATAACTAGAGAGAACAAAGAAAGATGGATAAAGATAAGTAACAAGGAAGAATGTATAAACAAACAGACAAACAACAGGTAAATACTGATCAACAAGGCTACACAACATAACGCGGGGAATTATAATAATGTAACACAAACTTGGTGATTTGTTGTGAAAATAAACACCGGCATAAAATCACCATCTCTCAGCTCAAAGCATCACCATCTGTATGAGCTCACAGCATCATTTCTCACTCTCAGGTCACAGACTCACCATCCTGCACACTTATCTCCCTCACTATCTGATCATCACTATCTTACAGCGAAACAAACCCACACAGTCATTTCCCTCACTATCTTACAATGGGACAAATTCTTACTATCGACACCATCTCAGCGTCACCAGCATTATCACTATCTCTCAGCATCACCACTATCTCTCAGCATCACCACTCTCAGCATCACCACTATCTCTCAGTATCACCAATATCTCTCAGCATCACCACTATCTCCCAATATCGCCACTATCTCCCAGCATCACCACTATCTCCCAGCATCACCACTATCTCTTAGCATCACCACTATCTCTCAGCACCACCATTATCTCTCAGTATCACCACTATCTTTCAGCATCACCACTATATCTCAACATCACCATTATCTCCCAGCATCACCACTATCTCCCAGCATCACCACTATCTCCCAGCATCACCATTATCTCCCAGCATCACCATTATCTCTCAGCACCACCATTATCTCCCAGCATCACCACTATCTCTCAACATCACCACTATCTCTCAACATCACCATTATCTCCCAGCATCACCACTATCTTTCAGCATCACCATTATCTCTCAGCATCACCACTATCTCCCAGCATCACCACTATCTCTCAACATCACCATTATCTCCCAGCATCACCACTATCTCTCAACATCACCACTATCTCTCAACATCACCATTATCTCCCAGCATCACCACTATCTCTCAGCACCACCATTATCTCCCAGCATCACCATTATCTCCCAGCATCACCATTATCTCCCAGCATCACCTGCCCATCACCTGGTATTAGCATCTTCCTTCCCGACGTTGTATTACCTTCATCTGTCCGCCTCTGAGAACGACCGGGTATAAGATGATTGGGTTAGAGAGACGTTCCCTAATCTCCCAGATGGCTGACTCGAATAATCGGTTCCCAGTGACATATTTCAGCCGCTCGACAATTACTTCAGGAAGACCCAATTGGCCAGAAATGGAATTGCCTTATCAGAACACGGACTCAGCCGCTCCTGCTTCATTAGCGGGAGGACGTGTGTTGTCTTGGTCTAACGTAATAGTGATAGAAAAATTAAGTGAATTGAGTGTAATGCCTAAATTGTTGCAGTGGGTCAAGTTAGAAGCATGATAGCGGCGTGATACTGTTTATTTATTTTGGAAAGCTGTGTGTGTGTGTGTGTGTGTGTGTGTGTGTGTGTGTGTGTGTGTGTGTGTGTGTGTGTGTGTGTGTGTGTTCCCCCTTCTCTTCTTCGTCTTCTCATCCTCTTCCATTTCCCCTTTCTTCAGCAAGAGAAGGGTCGTCTCAATGCGGAAGACGTACTCAAGATATACTTAGTGTCTTCTCTCCTCCTCCTCTCCCTTCCCTCCTCCTCCTTCTCCTCTTCGTCCTTCCTCTCCCTTTCCTTTTCGTTTTACTCCTTAAATTCTCATAACACAAAGCTGACCTCAATTCTGAAATCACAACCAAAAAGATGCCATCATACCCTGATATCGCATCATATATGACAATTCAGTGACATCACAACATAGCTGACATCACGCTGACGCCACACTAACATCAACCTCCCACAGACAACAGTAAAGAAAATAAACCAAGTTGATACATTCCGTGTTGTCAGATTTCAGGAATTGTGAGTTTGTGTCAAAAAGTGGTTCTGTTTACATAAGGCCTACGTGTTTGTACAACTGGGAAGAGTCACACGTAGAACTATGCCCTTTAAACCAACCACGGGGTGTGCGTTTCATTCCCCCCCCCCCCCTCTCTCTCTCTCTCTCTCTCTCTCTCGACTTTTAAGTGCCCCCCCTTTTCTCCTCTTCCTTTACTCTTCTGTATGCCGCTGGTCTTCTATCACCCTCTCACCCCTCTTTCTCCCTCTCTTCTACAAACTCTCCCCCTCTCCCTCTTCCAACAACTCTCCCTCACCTCGTCCTCTCCCTCCCCTCTCGTTATTTGATCTTTATCGTCTCTTCCACTTTTTCCCTCTACTCCCTTCACTCGTGTTAAGTCAGGGTGTTGAGCATTACCTCCACCCACTCTGTGTATAGAAAGGTGTATAAGAGAGATGTGGAGGATAATGATGTAGGAGATAGATAGATAGATAGATAGATAGATAGATAGATAGATAGATTCATAGATATGTCATTCAGTAATATTGTCATACATATTCACTTTCCTTCTGCATATTCATCATGCAGTTTAGTCAACTGGTTGCTTACTGAATGTCCATCCCTATTCATAAGAACATAAGAATGGAGGAAACTGCAGCGGGCCTATTGGCCCATACTGGGCAGTCCCGTTTACACCCAACCCCTATTGCTCATATAAGCATCCAACCTATGTTTGAAGCTATCCAGCGTATTCGAGTTAATGATGATATTTGGTAACTTCTTCCATTCATCCACTACTCTGTTTCCAAACCAGTGTTTACCTATTTCACGCCTAAATCGAAATTTGTCTAATTTAAAACCATTGTTACGAGTTCGCTCCTGGTTGGATAGTTTGAGTACCTTTGTAATGTCCCCTTTGTTTAGCCCTGACTTCCACTTATACACCTCTATCAGGTCGCCCCTCGCTCTACATCTCTGGAGGGAGTGCAAATTAAGATGCTTGAACCTGTCTCTATACTCAAGTTTCCTAATGCCCGGGATTAGTTTTGTCATTCTCCTCTGAATTCTTTCCAATGATTCTATATCCATCCTGTAATACAGTGACCAGAACTGAGCTGCGTAATCCAGGTGTGATCTCACAAGAGCAAGATACAGTTTTAGGATGACCTGGCTAGTCTTGTAACTAACACTCCTTTGTATGAACCCAAGTACTTAGCCTTGTTACGAGCAAAAACACATTGTTTACTTGGCTTAAGGTTCCTACTTATCATTACTCCTAAATCTCTCTCGCAGTCGGATTTCTCTATGGCATCGTTGTTCATCTGGTATCTGGTTTCCCTGTTTACTTCTCCTATACAGAGTACTTTACATTTGTCCACGTTGAATTTCATCTGCCATTTTTCAGACCATTCGAAAAATTTGTTTAGATCTTCCTGTAGTTTTGCGGAGTCCTCCTCAGATTTAATAACACGTCCTATTTTAGTGTCATCAGCAAATTTACTTATGTTGCTGTCTATGCCGATATCTATGTCGTTTATGTATATAATAAATAACAATGGTCCAAGTACTGAGCCTTGGGGAACTCCACTTGTGACGTTGCTCCAATGGGACTTAGTGCCGTTAATGCTCACTCTCTTTTCTTTCCTGTAACCACGCCCTAATCCATTTAAGGATGTTACCTTTGATGCCATGTGCTTCTACCTTTCTAATTAGTCTTTCATGGGGGACTCTGTCGAAGGCTTTGCTTAAGTCGAGATATACCACATCATAATTGTGCCCCTCGTCCACCGATTCGAAAACGGATGAAAAGAATGTTAATAGATTAGTTAGACGAGAACGTCCGCTTGTGAAGCCATGCTGGGAATCATTGATCAATCGGTGCTTCTCCAGGTGATTTCGTATAGAGTTTGAAATGATTGCTTCCAGTAATTTGCCTACTATTGATGTTAGACTGATTGGGCGGTAGTTAGAGGATAGTGATCTATCACCCCTCTTGAAAATCAGTATTACATTCGCTATCCTCCAGGATTCTGGTACTACACCTGTTTTTAAGGACATGTTAAACAACTTTGCTAAGGGCATACTAAGCTCTTCCTTACATTCCTTTAATACTCTGGCAAATATTTCATCGGGACCAGGTGACTTATTAGGCTTTAGTTTGTCTATTTGCTTACTAACATCATTTACTAGTCACTACTATCTCGCTTACTTTGTTTTCTTCACTATCTCTGAATAGAGTCGGTGCATCGGGTATCATGTTTAAATTTTCTGTGGTGAAAACAGTTGAAAAATATTTATTCAAATTATTGCTCATTTCTCCGTCGTTATCAGTGAGCTCGGTGGTATCTGACCGTATTGCTCCAATCTTTTCTCGTGTTTTAGTTTGATACATTTGGTAGAATCCTTTGGGGTTTGTTTTCGCCTCCTTTGCTATCCTTACCTCATTATTCCTCTTGGCTTTCCTTATCTCGGTTTTAACCCTACTCGCCAATATCTTATAATAATCCTGGAGGTAAATCTCGCCATGCTTTATCCTTCTACCTATAGCCTTCCTTTGGCAAAGGATGTTCTTTAAATAATTATTTATCCATTTAGGGTCATTGTTGTCTGATCTGAGTTTTTTGTATGGTATGTTCTGCCTTTGTGCATTAAGTAACTCATTATTTAAATTGTCGTGGAACTCGGCAATCTCAGATCTCGTTATCAGGTCTGAGTCATCTGTCAGGTTCACAGCCAAGTGGGACACCCCCTCTCTCAGCTGACTCTTTAAACTGTCAAAGTTTGCCCTTCTGAAATCTGGTACTTCAGTGGAATTTTCCTTACGTCTGCCCTGAAAATCTAATTTCTTTGTGATCTCTGTTTGCAAGTTCGTTCCCTACCTCGACATTGCTAATGAGGTTTTCTCTGTTCTACAGAACTAAATCGAGTATATTATTACCCCATGTGGGTTCGGTTATATGTTGACTTAGGAAACAGTCCTGGATCG
The DNA here is from genome assembly GCA_958450375.1 of Homarus gammarus. NCBI lineage: Eukaryota > Metazoa > Arthropoda > Malacostraca > Decapoda > Nephropidae > Homarus > Homarus gammarus. The sequence continues at coordinate 75,985 of CAUDMG010003379.1, forward strand.
TCTCGAGAAAATCCTTTGATTCTGAGTTACCCGTAAGGTCAGTCCAATCTATTTAGCCAAGGTTAAAGTCGCCTACTATACAGACTTTGTTGTGTATGGAAGCCCTGCGCATTTCATCCCAGATAAGTCGCTCATTGACTCTATCAAGATTAGGAAGTCTATATATTACTCCTGTGATTAATTTTTCCCTCCCGTCGCTTAATTCTATGCAAATTGTTTCTGTATTCCGCTCAGTTTTTATTTCCTTATTTATTTCACACTTCAGATTATCCCTAACATAGATTGCTACTCCGCCTCCTTTCCTGGTCTGCCTATCCGTATGGAACAATTTGTAACCCGCAATTTGGTATTTGACCGGCAACTCACGTGAGTCTAGGTTGATCCATGTTTCAGTGAATGCTATTATATCGATTTTTTCGGTACATACCAAGGCCCTAATATCATCCATTTTGTTTCTCATACTTCTACTGTTAGCGTAGTAGACATTTAAGTTAGTAGTCTTCTGAATCCTCTCTTTACCACGTTTAGTTTTAAACTCCCTGTTTAATTTGGTTTTGTCATCATTCCTAACACTATTTCCCTGTAATCTTTTACTTTGTTTACCCGCTCCCATTGCAGTTTCCCCCACCCCCGTGCCCATATGTTCTCCTAGCACCCCATCCCTAGCATAAAGGTCCCTTCTGCCGAAGAAGTTGTCGCAGTTGTTAATGAATGGGACAGATATTGACTTGCAATATCTGTCAAGACGGTCGTTGACACCAACCGCCCTTGACAACCATTCACTGCCAACTCTCCTTCTAGGCAGGACACCCCATATGATAGGGATCCCTCTCTTAGACCTAATACGATCTATAGCTGCCTTGAACTTATCAAGAAGCTCCTCTCTCCTACACCGGCCAATATCATTGCCTCCTGCACTGAGGCAGATAATGGGTTTGTTCCCATTACCAGACAAGATATTGTCCATCCTGTCAATTATATCCCCCACCCCAGCTCCTGGCAAACACACCTTCATCCTATTTTTGTTTTTACCACAAAAGGCCCTGTCCATGTACCTTACCTGTGAGTCACCAACAATTAAAGTCTTTATACCTTCCTTGTCATCCCTGTCCCTGACTGTACTAACGTCCAATTCGTCTATCAAGGGACTGAACGAGTTGGTACACTTGGCTGTTGTTGTCGTTGTTGTCGTATCCTTGGTGTATTTCTTCACCACCAGCTTCGTCTTCCCACTCCTCACAACCTTCCACTCGCTTGAGTTTTCGTCAGACACTGGCTTTCCCTGTCCCGCCTCCCCTTTTAACCTCGCCAGCTCTTCCTTTAATTTCAGGTTCTCCAACGTGGCCCTCTCAATTTCTTCCTTGGCCCTCGCCAATTCTTCCATGGACCACTCCAGTTTGGTCAACAAACTCTACCCAAGACCACACATAACACTGGCCATATCTGATAATTATCCCTTGGGAGCTAACCCTGCCCTGACCTACTACTAATACTACTACTACTTTTTACTACTACTATTACTACTACTACTACTACTACTACTACTACCACCACTAATAATAATAATAATAATAATAATAATAATAATAATAATAATAATAAAAGAAGAAAAAGAAGAAAATTTTGAATATGAATAACAACTAACAATAGAAATGATAATAATAAAAACACGAACAAAAAAAAAGCAGAGAGACAGAGATAAACGGAAGTGTTTGAACTGTAACAAAAACAAATCCCCGGCCAGGAGGGTGCGGGAGGGAGCGAGGGAGGGAGGGAGCGTAAATTGTTACCTTGAGGGAAAGTAAACATGACCCAACTGGACACACCTGCTGCCCATTCTCCCTCCTTCCGTCCCTCCTTCCTTCCCCCTTTCCTCCTTCTCATTTCATTTCCTCCCTCCTTCCCTCTCTATATCCTCTCACTAAACTTCCTCCTCATTTCCTACTTCTCCTTCCTTTCAATCCTCCTTTTATCCTATCTATCTACACACACACACACACAGACACACACACATCCTAGACCACCGAAGGGTCAAGACGTACCTGGCGCTCCCCTGGGAGCGCCAGGTCAACTGTTCATTTGGCCCATACCAACTCCCTCCCCTGAACCCCTCCTCCCCACTGGAATATCAACAAGTTCTCGCCAGAAGTTACTATTGAAAGGAATGGAATCAGTGTTGAATAGTGGTGAACAGTGCTTAGGTCAGTGAAAAACAATTCAACAGTAACAGCTGAGTCGTACTCAAGCTAACCTTCACACAGTGAGGTCCCAGGTACCCAGTGATAACTGCCTTTGAGACTAAACAACACCAGCTAGGTGTTAATCCGTCCATGATAGGGAGGCCTGGGACCACACCTCACTCACTTGAGTGAGTGTGGTCCTGTGACACCAGACCACGTGGTGTCCCCACGATGCTATGACACCACATAGTGAATGAGTTGCTACAGGATCATGCGAGGTTCCTAATAACTTAGTAACTATATGAATTCTCATGTGCAGAACCAAATACACAATGTGCTTGAATACTTCTCATGTAAATGTGAATAACAAAGTGTGAGGCCAGACAGACTGCCTCACACGCCTGTACTCACGCAGTTGTGAATAAGTTACCCTTTATGTATAGAACTAAACAAATAATGTAATTGAAATACTGTGTAACATTCAGTGCCATAATATCCTGACAATGGGGATTAATTATTATGACCCTTTGTAAACTCTACTCTGTAATCCTTTTGCGCTACAACTCACAGGATGAGTGTGGGGTGCACAATAAAGTAGCCGCTGTAAGCGGCAAAATCAAAATCATAATAACGCCATCTGTTAGAGAATTACTACACCACGTGAGGTCCCTCATAACACCATCTGTGAGAGAATTACCACACCACATCAGGCCCCTAGCTTGGAGAAGGACGTGCCCCTAAGTGCTCGTGTTAGTGACCATAGGAAATGGCCGCCGTGGATCGTTGTGTTGTGGGGGAAGATGGACTGTGTGTGAGGAAAGACGACCCCCTGGCCACCCTGTTAAGTCAGCTGGAGCAGTTGAGGAGAGAGATAGACGTTTTAAAGGGGGAGAACGAAGCCCTCAGGACTGAACTCCTTCAGGTAGGTGCTGCGAAGGAGGGTCAGGAGGAGGAGGCGAGGAGAGTGGTTGTCTCCATGGGGACTAGGGTCAGACTCAGGAAAGCTGACCAGGGTGTGGAGTGCAGTAACCCCTACCAAATGTTGGAGGAAGCTGCCAAGGAAGAGAAGAGGCAGGAAGAGGAAGAGAAGAGGCAGGACGATGTGGTGCCAGGAGAGAAAAGGGCAGTTGTTCAGACCCTGCCCAGTGGTAAGGTCGTGGTAGTTGAGGACAGCCAGATGAGGTTCCTATATAGGACTTTTTGTGCTAGAGATAGGAAACGTAGGACTAAGGTGTGTTTTCCTGGGGCTGGGAGAGCGCATGTGGCTGAGAGGATAGATAGGGTTTTGTCAGGGGAGGGTACCAAGCCAGTTGTGTGTCTTAGTGTGGGAGGTAACGACATAGAAAAGGTTAGGAGTGAGGAACTTTTCAAGAGGTATAGGGAGGCGCTGGGGATGGTTAGAGATAGGGGAAGAATCCCGATAGTATGTGGTGTCTTGCCTAGAAGAGGAGTTGGTCGTGAATGGCTGTCCAGGGCAACTGCTATAAATTGCCGACTGGAAAAATGTTGTGCAAGCAATGGTTGGGTTTTCATTGACAACTGGCGACCGTTCTATGGCAATGATTACCTGTACAGTCATGACGGGGTACACTTGTCTCGCGCGGGGGTAAAGATGTTGTCTGCATCCCTGGAGCGTGAAATTGTCACTAAAAGGGGGGGGGGGGGGGGCAAGGTTTCGCCAGTAGAGAGAGGTCAGGGTGAGTGGGATTAAAAACAAGCAGGTCATGGGGAGTAAAATTGGTTGCTCAGGATTGATTTTTTATTTTGCCGCTTACAGCGGCTACTTTATTGTGCACCCCACACTCATCCTGTGAGCGGTAGCGCAAAAGGATTACAGAGTAGAGTTACAAAGGGTCATAATAATTAACCCCCGTTGTCAGGATATTACGGCACTGAGTGTTACACAGTATTTCATTTACATTATTTGTTTAGTTCTATACATAAAGGGTAACTTAATCACAAATGCGTGAGTACAGGCGTGTGAGGCAGTATGTCTGGCCTCACACTTTGTTATTCACATTTACGTGAGAGGTATTCAAGCACATTGCGTATTTGGTTCTGTACATGAGAAGTGATATAGTTACTAAGTGCAAAAAAGTGGATACAATCTTAATATGTCGGCTATCTTGCCATTAGAGATGAAGTGTTGTGCCATTTCACACACAGTGTGCTTGGACCTGTCCCTAAAAGGTTCTATTTTCAGACAGTCGAGGACGTAGTGTCCAAGTGTGTGGCCATATGTATGACAACACACTTTACATTTGGTTTTGCTTACATCCTAACTTATATCCTAACCTTAATCTAGCGGTTACAACATCTTGTAATCTAGTGATCTTGTTACTTGCTCCATATACATGTTTTACTTGATACATCTCATCATGGTAACCTATGGATCGACTAGTGCCTGTTTGCACTAGACTACTTGCGTCAAAGTCATCAATAAGTTCTTTCCTAATTACAGTTTTAAGGGTTCTTTTTGACAGACCCAAATTGTATTTAACGGTGTCTTTGTTAGACGCGAGTTTGGCGAGGGCACAAGGGGTAAAACAGGACCAGGGAAGGGTTGGTTTAAATGTATACTATACAAACAGAAGGAGCGTTAGAAATAAAATAGACTTGCTGAGAGCGGTTGTATGTACCGAGAATGTAGACGTCATAGCAATCACCGAAACTTGGATGAATCTGACGAGCAAGAACTTTTTATCAGAGTACCACATACTGTAGAAGGGTACAACCTTTTTCACAAGGACACGGAAGGTAGGAAGGAGGGAGGGGTCGCACTCTTCATCAGGAATATATTAAAATGTTGTATTAATAATTCAATTGAGGGTGAAATAGGAACCAAGTCTGTATGGGTAGAAATTGCGGAAGGAAGAGAAAAACGAATTATGGGAGTGATTTACAGGCCCCCAAGTCTTGGGAAAGAAGCAGCTCAGCCCATATGGCAGTAAATGCATTATGGGGGATTTCAACTTCAGAAATATTGACTGGGACAACATTGTAGGTGACTATGAATCTGAAGACTTCCTAGATGCAGTTCAGGACAATTTTTTAAATCAACTAATTACAGAACCTACTGGAGGTGACAATGTATTAGACCTAGTATTAATAAATAAATAAAATATTATCAGAGATATCACAATAGGTGAAGAACTAGGGAACAGTGATCACAGAGAAATCAGGTTCACCCTAAATTGGGAAACAAAACACAATGACAATATGGTCAGAATCCCAGACTTGCGATCAGCAGCTTATGAGGGCTTAAGAAGGTACCTAGGTGGGGTCGCCTGGGAACAGTCAGGTCAGTCCCCCGGTAGGAACTGGTGAGGTCACCGGAGACACAACAATTAATCATGACTATAATATATTCACTAGTATACTATGTATAGCACAAGAACAAAATATACCATACAGAAAAATTAGGTCAAATAAGAATGAGCCAAGGTGGATGACTAAAAAACTTAAACTTGACATAAGAATAAAGAAAGGAATTTATAAGAAATTAAAGGGATGGGAGGAGCAGCTCAGAAATAGGTATAATGATCTATCTAGAAATGTTAAGAAAAATGTAAGGAAGGCAAAGAGGGACTACGAAATCAGGATAGCAAGAAAATCCAAGGCGAATCCCAAGGATTTTTCCAGGTATATAGGACAGAGGTCAAGGACAAAGTGGGGCCTTTAAAATCAGAGAGAGGGGAAGTGATCGATGTTAGTGAGAAAATAAGCAAAGCATTACACAGCTACTTCTTATCAGTTTTCACAGAAGAAATTCATGAGGAAATGCTAGAGGTGGAACTGATATTTAGGGGAAATGAAGAAGAGAAATTAAAGAATATCACTACCAGAAAAGAGGATGTTCTTAAGAAGATAAATAAATTAAAGAAGACAAATCCCAGGGACAGATGAAATTTTCCCTCGCGTTTTGAGAGAGTGTAAGGAACAGATTAGAGGACCCCTCGTAAATATATTTACAAAATCATTAGACACGGGAAGTGTGCCAGACATGTGAAAACAGGCAAATACAGTACCCATATTCAAAAAGGGAGACAGAGCATCGGCGTCAAATTACAGGCCGATTAGTTTGACGTCAGTAGAGGGGAAATTTCTTTAATCAATTATAGCAAATAGCATCCGATCACATTTAGAGAAAAATAAATTAATCTACGACTATCAACATGGGTTTACAAGGGGAAAATCTTATCTAACAAATCTGCTAACGTTTTTTAGGAAAGTCTTCGGGGCAGTAGGTAATGACGAAAATTACTATGTTATTTACTTAGACTTTAGCAAAGCGTTTGACAGAGTACCGCATCAGAGGCTTCTGAGAAAAGTTAAGGCTCATAGTATCGAGGGGAAAGTTTTAAATTGGATAAATTCATGGCTCACCAATAGAACTCAGAGGGTCAGCATAGATGGTGTTAAATCTGAGTGGGGCTGTGTAACCAGTGGGGTTCCCCAGGGGTCAGTACTGGGCCCACTCTGGTTCATAATCTATATAAACGATCTAGATACTGGGATCAGCAGTGACATAAGCAAGTTTGCGGATGACACCAAAATAGGGCAGTAGAGTAATTCAGGGCAGGATGCAAGTGCACTACAGGAGGATTTAAATAAACTGCAGGAGTGGCCAGAAAAATGGAAAATGAAATTCAACACCAGCAAGTGCAGCATACTTAATACTGGAAGAACAAATACTGTCAATGTATACAGCCTTAACAACATCAACCTAGAGAAGTCGACTTGTGAAAGAGACTTAAGGGTACTTGTAGGCCCGGACCTACGGCCTAGAAAACAGTGCGTTAATGTTGGAAATAAGGAAAACAGAGTATTAGGTTTTGTATCTAGAAGTGTAAGTAATGTAATAAGAGTGCGTCGGTCATATGGCAACTATATCTTGCGCTAGTCAGGCCGCACCTCGATTCGGCTGTTAAGTTCTGGCGCCCTTATTATAGAATGGATGTCAATTCACTGAAGTCGGTGAAGCAAAGATTGACGAAAATGATTCCGGGACTTAGAAGCCTTCCATATCAAGATAGATTAAAGAAACTAAACTTGCATTCTCTTGAAAGACGAAGAGTGCAGGGAGATATGATAGAAGTATTGAAGTGGGTGAAAGGAATCAATAAAGGAGATATAGATAAAGTTCTTATAATATCCAAGCAGAATAGGAGTCGTAGCAACGGATTTAAGTTGGATAAGTTTAGGTTTGAGGGAAATAGGAAGGAACTGGTTCACAAATAGGGTGGTAGACGAGTGGAACAAGCTTAGCGACTTTGTAGTAAATGCTGGAACGCTGGAGATTTTTAAAAGGAGACTGGATAGATTCATGGATGATAGAGGGTGGTAGTAACTCTCGACAGGAACTGCCATGCACAGGCCAACCGGCCTATTGCAGACTCCTAATTTTTCTTATGTTCTTATGTATATGTTCTTATCTGTGAGGGAATTAGTACACCATGTCAGGTCCCTCATAACACCATCTGTGAGGGAACTACTACACCACGTGATGCCCCTCATAACACCATCTGTGAGGGAATTACTACACCACGTCTGGTCCCTTATAACACCATCTGTGAGGGAACTACTACACCACGTGATTCCCCACATAACACCATCTGTGAGGGAATTACTGCACCACGTGATGCCCCTCATAATACCATCTGTGAGGGAACTACTACACCACGTGATGCCCCTCATAACACCATCTGTGAGGGAGTTACTACACCACGTGTCTGCTGTTCAACACCTCAGCGCACATGTTCTACGTGACCTCCACTGTAAACTTTAATCTGTATGTTCACTGTATGTTCATTTACCTTTCTCCAAAGAAAAACTTTTGTTGAACCACCAATATCAATGTATGTAATAAGTCATCTATGTCCAATGTATATTTTCAGCCTTCGGGCTGCAGAACTTTTTCAGTAAACCGTTTATTATTATTATTATTATTATTATTATTATTATTATTATTATTATTATTATTATTACACACACACACACACACACACACACACACACACACACACACACACACAATGTATCTAAAAGAAGTTATATATTTTTTTTTGTCACCATTCATGGTTGTTGTTGCGTTTATGCCCCGCCCGCCTGTCTGTTACTGTACTACAGGCTATTGTCTGTCTCTCTGTTGCCTGTCACACCTGTCTATAGATGGTAATCCCTCACTTTCATCCACCTGTCTCTTCCCCTCACATATCTTTCATCTTATCTCTCTGACCTGTCACATTTGTCCATGTGTGTGTGTGTGTGTGTGTGTGTGTGTGTGTGTGTGTGTGTATGGGGGGGGGGGGGGCAGAAGGAGTAGATAAGTAAATAAGTTGATATAATTTATAGATAGATAGATATTCTTCTATAAAAATGTAGGTGTATTGATGTATAATGTACAGTAAAGTAGATGAGTAAATAAGAAGTTTGATAAATAGATAGAAAGTTAGATATATAGAGAGAAAGGTAGATAAATGAAAAGATAGATAAAGAGAGAGAGAGAGAGAGAGAGAGAGAGAGAGAGAGAGAGAGAGAGAGAGAGAGAGAGAGAGAGAGAGAGAGAATTCTAATAACAAAGTAAAAATAAAAACTCCATCACACTCCTGTCTCTCAAGTTTGTCTCTCTTGACCCCAAGTTGTAGCCACTCACAGTAGCTTACCCTCCAACCTTACCCTCAAGTAAGAGCTCCTACCTAACCTCTCTTACCCTCAAGAAGTAGTTCTTACCTAACCTCTCCTCCTCCTCCTCCTCCTCCTCTTCCTTCCAGCTGGAGTACCTACCGAATGTCTAACCTGCCTTTAAGCCAGAGAGACAACCTACCTCACCTTCCCTTCCCTCTCACATATCACCTACACCTTCTGCTTTTTCCTCCTCCAAGTTCACTGTCAGGTAATTTTACATGGCATGACACGAGTTACAGCCAGCCAACTGCCCAATCAAGCGCTGCAGCCGGAAGTAATTACCAGGCGCCGCCAGGTGGGGGACAGGTGGGGGACATGTGTCATACACAGGTTGGTAGACTGTGTGTGAATATGTCATCTTATTTACCTGGAAGTGTACATACCTTTCCTGACGTGACTGGTGGATGTTTTATTGTTATCCATCTTTACTCTCTCTCTCTCTCTCTCTCTCTCTCTCTCTCTCTCTCTCTCTCCTTCCCCTCTTCTCTTCCTCCATCCTTGCTTCCACCCTTCCTACACACCCCACACTACTGTCTTTCTCTATCCTCCCATCTCTCTTTCGTCCATCTTTCCTCTCGTTCTCCTTCCTCTTCCTCTTCATCCCTCCTCCTCCTCCTCCCCCCCCCCCCCATACAACACCTGCCGCTCCGTCTTCATAAACAAACAGTGTTTATGTCCTCACCCTCTGTTACACTCTTCCCCTCTTTCTCCTCCCCCTTCCTCTCCTCTTCTTCCTCCTCCACTCTCTTCCCCTCATCCTTTTAATCTCTCCCCCCCTTCTACGCTTCCTTCTCCTCCTACAATTCTTCTTCCTTTCTCATTCCTCACCTCTTCCTCCTGCTCTGTTACACTCTTCCTTCTTCCTCCCTATCTTCCTCCACCTTCTCCGCCCTCTCATACTATCACATTCTTCACTCTTCCTCCCTATCTTCCTCCACCTTCTCCGCCCTCTCATACTATCACATTCTTCACTCTTCCTCCCTATCTTCCTCCACCTTCTCCGCCCTCTCATACTATCACATTCTTCACTCTTCCTCCCTATCTTCCTCCACCTTCTCCGCCCTCTCATACTATCACATTCTTCACTCTTCCTCCCTATCTTCCTCCACCTTCTCCGCCCTCTCATACTATCACATTCTTCACTCTTCCTCCCTATCTTCCTCCTCTTCCTCGTCATATTGAACCAGATAATGTATCCATTTATGACTTCACATTTTATTTTATAACCTTCCTTTAAATATTGTCATTCTCTCCCTCTCTTACTTTCTCACTTTCATTCATTCTCATTCTCTCACTCAGTCTTATTCTCTCTCTCTCTCTCTCTCTCTCTCTCTCTCTCTCTCTCTCTCTCTCTCTCTCTCTCTCTCTCTCTCGCTCTCTCTCTCTCTCTCTCTCTCTCTCTTATAACGAGCAGATCTACACATTGTACTACCCACCCCGGCTCCCTCTACGGTTGGCAGGCTCAGTAAGGAAAGAATTTGAGATGATACTGAACTGTGAGATCACTTAGAGAGCGTTGCTTCCGACTGGCTGACTGTGAATACTCCCCTCAGATAATGACAGTGATGGACCTGGGGGAGAGAGGGGAGTAGGGTAAGACAGAGAGGGGAGAGGGAGGGGGGAAGGAGACAAGGGGAAGAGGAGAGAAAGGAGAAGGGAAGAGGAGACAGGGGGAAGAGGAGAGAAGAGAGTGGGAGTAAGGGGAGGGGGAGGTGGGATGGAGACAGGGAAAAGGGGGGCGAGAAAGTTGAAAGGGGAATGGGGAAGGGGAGATAGAAGGGACGAGGGTTGAATAGAGAGATGGGAAGGGAAAGAAGATTAAGAAATGATTTTAAAAGTGGAATACACACACATATATCTATTTCGTATGTATATGTTTATGTATCTGTATGTATATGTAAATGTAAATGCTTAATTGTATATGTATTTCTATGTGTATGAATATGTATAAACTATATGAATATGTATAATTGTATATGTGCATGTATAATTGTATAAATGTATGTATAATTGTATTTGTGTGCGTATAATCGTATATACAGTATGTATGTATGTATAATTGTATATGTGTGTGTATAAACGTATGTGTATGTATAATTGTAAATGTAAATGTAGAAACAACAAGGTAGACAGCTAACACAATACGAAATCAGTAGAGTATAAAATGAAGAGCTTGGACACAGTGAGGGAGGGGGGGGGTTAGGGGAGGGAGGGGGGTTAGGGGAGGGGGGTTAGGGGAGGGGGGTTAGGGGAGGGAGGGGTTAGGGGAGGGAGGGATTAGGAGAGGGAGGGGTTAGGGGAGGGAGGGGTTAGGGTAGGGAGGGGTTAGGGGAGGGAGGGGTTTGGGTAGGGATCGGTTAGGGGAGGGAGGGATTAGGGGAGGGAGGGGTTAGGGTAGGGATCGGTTAGCTGAGGGAAGGGTTAGGAGAGGGAAGGGTTAGGGGAGGGAGGGATTAGGGGAGGGAGGGGTTAGGGGAGGAAAGGGTTAGGAGAGGGAGGGTTTAGGGGAGGGAGAGGTTAGGGGAGGGAGAGGGTTAGGGGAGGGAGGGGTTAGGGGAGGAAAGGGTTAGGAGAGGGAGGGTTTAGGGGAGGGAAGGGTTAGGAGAGGGAGGGATTAGGGGAGGGAGGGGTTAGGGGAGGGAGGGGTTAGGGGAGGGAAGGATTAGGAGAGGGAGGGGTTTGGGGTGGGAAGGGTTTGGGGAGGGTGGGGTTAGGAGAGGGAGGGGTTAGGGGAGGGAGGGGTTAGGGGAGGGAGGGGTTAGGGGAGGAAAGGGTTAGGAGAGGGAGGGGTTAGGGGATTGAGGGGTAAGGGGAGGGAGGGGTTAGGGGAGGGAGGGGTTAGGGTAGGGAGGGGTTAGGGGAGGGAAGGATTAGGAGAGGGAGGGGTTAGGGGAGGGAGGGGTTAGGGGAGGGAAGGATTAGGAGAGGGAGGGGTTAGGGCAGGGAAGGGTTAGGGGAGGGAGGGTTTAGGGGAGGGAGGGGTTAGGGGAGGGAGGGGTTAGGGGAGGAAAGGGTTAGGAGAGGGAGGGGTTAGGGGAAGGAGGGGTTAGGAGAGGGAGGGGTTAGGGGAGGGAGGGGTTAGGGGAGGGAGGGGTTAGGGGAGGGAGGGGTTAGGGTAGGGATCGGTTAGGGGAGGGAGGGGGTAGGGGAGGGAAGGGTTAGGAGAGGGAGGGGGTAGGGGAGGGAGGGGTTAGGGGAGGGAGGGGTTAGGGGAGGGAAGGGTTAGGAGAGGGAGGGTTTAGGGGAGGGAGGGGTTAGGGGAGGGAGGGGTTAGGGGAGGGAGGGGTTAGGGGAGGAAAGGGTTAGGAGAGGGAGGGGTTAGGGGAAGGAGGGGTTAGGGGAGGGAGGGGTTAGGAGAGGGAGGGGTTAGGGGAGGGAGGGGTTAGGGGAGGGAGGGGTTAGGGGAGGGAAGGGTTAGGAGAGGGAGGGGTTAGGGGAAGGAGGGGTTAGGGGAGGGAGGGGTTAGGAGAGGGAGGGGTTAGGGGAGGGAGGGGTTAGGGGAGGGAGGGGTTAGGGTAGGGATCGGTTAGGGGAGGGAGGGGTTAGGGGAGGGAAGGGTAAGGAGAGGGAGGGTTTAGGGGAGGGAGGGATTAGGGGAGGGAGGGGTTAGGGGAGGAAAGGGTTAGGAGAGGGAGGGGTTAGGGGAGGGAGGGGTTAGGGGAGGGAAGGAGTAGGAGAGGGAGGGGTTAGGGGAGGGAGGGGTTAGGGGAGGGAAGGATTAGGAGAGGGAGGGGTTAGGGGAGGGAGGGGTTAGGGGAGGGAAGGATTAGGAGAGGGAGGGGTTAGGGGAGGGAAGGGTTAGGGGAGGGAGGGTTTAGGGGAGGGAGGGGTTAGGGGAGGGAGGGGTTAGGGGAGGGAGGGGTTAGGGGAGGAAAGGGTTAGGAGAGGGAGGGGTTAGGGGAAGGAGGGGTTAGGAGAGGGAGGGGTTAGGGGAGGGAGGGGTTAGGGGAGGGAGGGGTTAGGGGAGGGAGGGGTTAGGGTAGGGATCGGTTAGGGGAGGGAGGGGTTAGGGGAGGGAAGGGTTAGGAGAGGGAGGGTTTAGGGGAGGGAGGGGTTAGGGGAGGGAGGGGTTAGGGGAGGGAAGGGTTAGGAGAGGGAGGGTTTAGGGGAGGGAGGGGTTAGGGGAGGGAGGGGTTAGGGGAGGGAGGGGTTAGGGGAGGAAAGGGTTAGGAGAGGGAGGGGTTAGGGGAAGGAGGGGTTAGGGGAGGGAGGGGTTAGGAGAGGGAGGGGTTAGGGGAGGGAGGGGTTAGGGGAGGAGGGGTTAGGGGAGGGAGGGGTTAGGGGAGGAAAGGGTTAGGAGAGGGAGGGGTTAGGGGAAGGAGGGGTTAGGGGAGGGAGGGGTTAGGAGAGGGAGGGGTTAGGGGAGGGAGGGGTTAGGGGAGGGAGGGGTTAGGGTAGGGATCGGTTAGGGGAGGGAGGGGTTAGGGGAGGGAAGGGTTAGGAGAGGGAGGGTTTAGGGGAGGGAGGGGTTAGGGGAGGGAGGGGTTAGGGTAGGGAGGGTTAGGGGAGGGAGGGGTTAGGGGAGGGAAGGATTAGGAGAGGGGTTAGGGGAGGGAGGGGTTAGGGGAGGGAGGGGTTAGGGTGAGGGAGGGGTTAGGGGTTAGGGGAGGGAGGGGTAGGTGAGGGAGGGGTTAGGGGAGGGAGGGGTTAGGGGAGGGAAGGATTAGGAGAGGGGTTAGGGGAGGGAGGGTTAGGGGAGGGAGGGGTTAGGGGAGGGGTTAGGGGAGGGAGGAATTAGGGGAGGGAGGGGTTAGGGGAGGGAAGGGTTAGGGTGAGGGAGGGGTTAGGGGAGGGAAGGATTAGGAGAGGGGTTAGGGAGGGAGGGGTTAGGGGAGGGAGGGGTTAGTAGAGGGAGGGGTTAGGAGAGGAATGGGTTAGGGAAGGGAGGGATTGGGGGAGGGAAGGGTTAGGGGTTAGGGGAGGGAGGGGTTAGGGGAGGGAGGGGCTAGAGGATAGGGGTTAGGGGAGGGAGGGGGTAGGGGTTAGGGGTTAGGGGAGGGAGGGGTTAGGGGAGGGAGGGGTTAGGGTAGGGATCGGTTAGGGGAGGGAAGGGTTAGGAGAGGAATGGGTTAGGGAAGGGAGGGATTGGGGGAGGGAAGGGTTAGGGGTTAGGGGAGGGAGGGGTTAGGGGAGGGAGGGGCTAGAGGTTAGGGGTTAGGGGAGGGAGGGGCTAGGGGTTAGGGGTTAGGGGAGGGAGGGGTTAGGGGAGGGAGGGGTTAGGGTAGGGAAGGGTTAGGAGGGGAACGGGTTAGGGGAGGGAGGGATTAGGGGAGGGAGGGGTTAGGGGTTAAGGGAGGGAGGGGTTAGGGGAGAGGGGTTAGGGGAGGGAAGGGTTAGGAGAGGGAGGGGTTAGGGGAGGGAGGGGTTAGGGGAGGGATCGGTTAGGGGAGGGAGGGTTAGGAGAGGGACGGGTTAGGGGAGGGAGGGGTTAGGGGATGGAGGGGTTAGGAGAGGGAGGGGCTAGGGGAGGGAGGGGTTAGGGGAGGAAGGGGTTAGGGGTTTGGGGAGGGAGGGGTAAGGGGAGGGAGGGGTTAGGAGAGGGAAGGATTAGGGGAAGGTGGGGTTATGGGAGGTAAGGGTTAGGGGAGGGAGGGTTAGGGGAGGGAAGGGTTAGAGAAGGTAAGGGTTGGTGGAGGTAAGGGTTAGGGGTGGGATTTCTTCTCAATGGATCACTCTCTCAGATAAGACGTTCAGGATTTAGACACAGAAACCCTTCTCCCCCCCCCCCACACCCACCCACACCCTCCCCAACACCCAAACTCTCACACACATCCTCCCCAGCACCCTACCAACACTCTCCCCATCACCCCAACACCATATACACACTCTCCCCAACACTCCACCAAAACACCCACACTCTCCCCATCACCCCAACACCATATACACACTCTCCCCAACGCTCCACCACCACACCCACACTCTCCCCATCACCCTCAACACCATATACACACTCTCCCCAACGCCCCACCATCACACCCACACTCTCCCCCACCACACACACCCACCCACCCACCCACACACGTTGCCCAGTCAGTAAATGCCTTACGTCCCAATTAGGAGTTAAAAGTTTTACACTCAGTCGTTAAACTCGAAGATTAACGAAGGCAGTGCAGCCAAACGATTCATTGGAAGTTTAACGAGGTACTAAACTATATGGCTGAGGTGTAAATCCTTCAGCAGGTGTGTATTAAGACACCTGGCTCGCAGGTTTGAAATTGCGGTCCAAGGCGTTTGATGTTTGGATTGGTAACGCTGTTTTTGTTTGTTTGTTTGTGATTGTGTTTGTGCTTTGTGTTTGCTTGTGATGGTGTTTGTGTTTGTTGGTGCTTGAACCACGCCCGCCCGTTCACCACCACCACCTCCACCACACAACTGCTACTTCACCTCTCACTATGACAAACTATCCAAACCTTCACTATTACCATACTTTCCATTCCCTACCACACAACTACCATACCATGCATTTGTTATGGCCTCAATAACCTTAGCAGTTGAAGGCCATAGTAGTAAATACAGCAGCAGGAAAACCTCCACACACACACACACACACACACACCCACACACACACACGTAACACCTCTATACTACATAAACATACTTCCTTAATAAGAGAAAAGACCACGACTACTACAGTCTAAAGCGAACGACCATCCAGCATGACCACGACCCCCACAACAACCACCACCACCTCCCACCCCTCCAGAAGGTGAACGGGCAGCCAGCACGACACCCCGTCCTCTGATGTTGGCATACCAGGGTGACAGGTCCTACGTTTCCGCTCTTACTAATGTCCCAAGCAAAGGTTTGTGTGTTTAACGGCAAGCAAGAACTGCCCGGCCACACGACAACACCTTCCCTTGATATGGCATACCAGGGTGACAGCTACTATAGGGATTGATGTTACTTACGACGGGAGGTAATGATCGTGTGTATACTGTACTGGCAAAGAGAGGAATTACTACCGTGTTGGAATTATTGAATTGCAATGTGAGTTTTTTGTAAAGGGATATCGTGGTTGGTTGGTTTTATTGCAAGGAAGAAATTCTTTGTTGACTTAGAGAATTTTATTGCAATTAAGGGGTTTGTTCCCCTAAAAAGTGAGGAAATGCCTTGTTGAAACTATTGAACTGTAATGTAAATTTAACGAGTCTGTAATTGATAAGGTTTATTGCAAAGGAAGAATTCTTTGTTTAGCCAATTTTCACCCATGTAAAATGTGTTTATCTACTTATACAAAGAGGAACTACCACCACCGTGCTGAAATTATTGAACTACAAATGTAAATATACAGTAAGGTGTTTGGGGTCCGTAGTTGATTTGATATATTGCAAAGTGGAAAAAAAATCTTTGTTCATTTCACATTTTGACACAAGTAATGGTTTTGTTTTCTTACCGAGAGAGAGAGAGAGAGAGAGAGAGAGAGAGAGAGAGAGAGAGAGAGAGAGAGAGAGAGAGACTGGTGTGTCGGCAGTATTGAATGGCTGCCTGAATGTGAGGTTAATTTTTGTTATTTATTTGTTTTTGGTTTGTGATAAAGGAAGAAATTTTTTGTTCTCGTGAATTTTGACAAGTGAAATGGGTTTGTTTGCTCACAAGGAAAGAGGAACTATGCGTTACGACATTGGAACCCCTGACTGAATTATTTATTTACTCTTTAAATATATAGTAACCCTTGCACATGGGATAAATTGGCTCTCTGCAAATGCTAAATATATGAGTATTGAATTACAGTGGGCGAGAGGATAGAACACTCGCTACCTATCTTTATGGTGGTAGGGTCATTACCCGTGCAACGCTCGGTTCACCCATCTGAAAATAAGTAGTCAGCCAAAGATCCGGCGACCTCACCCTGGGTCTCGTACTCGCAATTTCATCTGGCAATCCTTGGTGAAGGAAGGCTGTATGTAATGGGGATAGTGATTGGTGGATCTATTTTCGGCTGTCTCACTGTCAGGATAAATATTAAATAATCCAAAGGTAGATTTTTTTTTTTTTTTTTTTTTTTTTTTTTTTTTTTTTACAATGATCAGCCCACCCGGGCACAGGTCACTAACCCACATCGGGGCCTGGGGTGGGGGGGGTGGGGGGGGGGGGGTGGGGGGGGAAGCGAAAATATAATAATAATAATAATAATAATAATAATAATAATAATAATAGTTAGTTTTTTTAGTTTAACAAATTTATTGGCAGAGCTTGTAGTACAGTTTGCCTATTCTGAGTAATTCAGTCAGGTCTTGACACTGAGGGTGGTATCACTTCTCACTGTCACGCAGGACAGAGGTTCATACACAAAGAAATACATCATATTCATTAACAACTATAAATGTATAGAGGTCAGATTCATATGGATAATGTCACTGTTCACTGCCATGCAGGACAGAGGTTCGTACACAAAGATTTGCATCATATTCATTGACAGTACATATACATATATGTAAACACACACACACACACACATATACATACATATGCGTATATACATACACATATACATGTACACGTACATATACATGCACACACGCACACATACATACATATACGTCGGTCAGATTCATGTGGGTAATGTCACTTTTCACTGCCATACAGGACAGAGGTTCGTACACAAAGAATGCATCATATTCATTGACACTATATATAGGTCAGATTCATGTGGGTAATGCCACTGTTCACTGCCACGCAGGACAGAGGTTCGTACACAAAGAAGGAAATACATCACATTCACCAGCAGCATATATGGGTCAGTGGATCACATACATTGGAGTCATATTCTAGTTGAAGACTAATCAGTGTGGGCTAGCAAATTTGGGATAAACAGCAAGAATGTCCTCAAGCACACCTGATTCAATGAAGTAATTACATAGTTCAAGATACAGTAAGTCAGGTGGCCTGAAGTCTTTGACAGTGTCACATTCAATAATATAGTGTTCAAGTGTATGCTTTAAAGGTTTATCACAAAGTTTACATGCTGAGTGTTCCGGTATGGGTACAGCGTTACTAACTTGCCAGATGTGTCTGTATCCTAGCCTAATTCTGGCCACGACTACATCACATTGTCTGGTTCTGTCCTTATGCTGGCCATACCGGTACCTCTTGTTACAAAATTTGTCATATTTACTAATGCTACAACTGTCAGGTCTCTCTGCATTTCTCACTTCTTCTAGATCAGAGTTCATGATTCTGACTTGAATGTTTTTAATTACGGCATTGGACAGACCAAGGTCACGGTCAACATTTTCTTTCTTACACGCCTCATTGGCCAGTCTATCAGCACGGTCATGATACCTGATTCCAACATGGGACGGAATCCACACAAATTCGATACGAAAGTTGTTCTCATTGGCAGTTATCACATTCCTTTTAATATCACATGCAACTTTAGACATAGAACCTGACGGGCTGTTCATTGATTTCAAAGCACTTTGAGAGTCACAGAATATCACCCCACCTCCATTTTCTTTGAGGTAGTCTGTGGCTAAGTAGATTCCAGTTAGTTCAGTTTGTGTTGTGCTGGCCCAGTTGTTTAGCCTTTGCTTGTTTGACACTATCATCTCTTTTTCTTTATATATTACAATTGCACAGCCTGTTCTACCTGTGTTTGTCTGCACAGAACCATCAGTAAAAGCATAACATTCACTTGATTTAATACTCTCTATGTGTCTGTTAATAGTTTCTAGTGTGACACATCTCACCACATCGGTGTTTAACATTTGCTTACTACCAACAGGAGTGTAATTAATAGGAACTGATATGTCCAGCCAAGGAGGAATGGCATTAATAGGTTCGTCTGGGGTGATTGGGACATTCAGTTTCAGGAGATCTGCAACACTTTTATGAAGCCACGCCCCAAAGAGAGTCTTTTTTGAAAGGTTGGCGAGATGGTCGGGATTACTTAGATAGAACATCAACTCAGTTTGAGAACTATTGTTCTTCAATACTTTGACACAAAACATGGTATTAAGTAGGGCTATCCTCTCAGATAGGGAGGGCAGTCCGAGCTCTTTCCTCATATTTACAATTCTGGTTGATTTTGGGCAACCTAGGATGATGCGCATGGCTTCATTTTGCACTACCTCAAGGCTGTTGAGTTGTTTAGGCGGAATAGTCACAAGATGGAGAGCATGATAGTCAACTACAGAACGAATGATAATAATAATAATAATAATAATGATAATAATAATAATAATAATAATAATAATAATAATAATAATAATAATAATAATAATAATAATAATAATAATAATAATAATAATAATAATAATAATAATAAAGAACCATAAAGAAATGCAAAAATGAAAAAAAAATGAAAAGTGAGAAACAATATATGTATGTTGTGTTGTCAATAGTAAGAGAAACAATTGAGACCCTGCAATTGTGTGTAAATGAAGCAGAAGTCAGATCAGCAACCTGGGACTTGGTCACAATTTTCGTGATGCCATATGGCAACAGGGTCTACCGTTAGACAATACATTATGCTTCCAATATCTTCCCAGGCGGTAGTACCTTACTTGTTGGTGTGCTCACTATCTATCTATGCTCTGTTTGTCATTTGAGGGTAATCAAGCATTGCATTGAATGGGATAATGCCTCCTCAATATTACCTTGTAATTCAATTGACAGTAGGAACATCATAGAATCGATGTCTCATTAAACATACGAAGATCCGTCAACATGAATTGAGTAACTGGCATGTACAAACTGGATAATTTTGTAATTAAGAAGATTTGTAACCCGGTGAGAAGGTTTGGGTCATCTTACCCTATGACCCTGACTAACGGCTGCCTTGCTGGGCCTTTTGAAGATTAGTAGGGTTCATTACCTAAGTACCTGACCATTGTGGACCTGGTCTCACCCTCCTCTGTATATATTCATCCTGTTACGCATTCTCTCTAGTCTGTACTCACCCCTGAAGATGTGAATTACACGAAAGCGCTTGGGAACTTCGTGTTTTCTTTGTTCCTTGGTGGTTATCAGCAGAGAATATATAGTATAGAGATATATATATATACTTATAAGATATATATATTATATATATATACTATATATATATATATATATAGTGTAATATATATATATATATATTTAGGGTGGTCTTATTTGGGGAAAAAAAACAAAATTTGCATTTTTTTGTCACAGACCCTGCAGAAGTTTCATTTGGGTAGAAACATTGCTGAAAATATTTTTTGAAATCTTAATAATTAGAGGTTGTTCGAGTCAAATGGAAATTTAACAAATTATCTATGCTTTATGTCATAACACATACTTTCCTAGCCCCAAGCCTACCTCTCCCCCCCCACTAGTAGTACGTGGGTATAGTTGTCAAGGCAGGGTCGATGAGGACCAGTCTCACTCTTTGTTCGCCAGTAATGTCTGTTAACTGCCTGCAGTAGATATACAGTTGCTGTTGTCCTTGGTGATGCGGCTGAGAAATCTGGACTAAGGCTACTCCTCTTTCTGCATGATCCTTTGATCACAGCCCAAGCTGTACACGGCTTTTGCATTTTGGAAGCCGGGATCATCTTCCACTGTTCTACTGGGAGGGCCAGAACTTTTATTCAAGTTGAGTTTTTTGAAAAATGATTTGTGTTTTTGTCGTGAATCATATAGGTTCTCACTGGAGTGTGTCTGATTGATTGTAACCCGTTTACATGC